>OZ007540.1:8064533-8397617 GCA_963931895.1 Eupithecia pulchellata | reverse complement strand
GTGACATCAACACTTCACAGACGTTTAATAGCTAGCTATACTAGGTACATACGTAGAATCTAGCTGTTTTTAAAGAAAGAATACTTTATTGGGGTCAAAAAAATTACAACTAAACATGATGAAACACAAATAATAATAATACGTACTTGGAACTATAACGGTTGCCGTATTATTGTTCTTTTTATTTTATCGTCTTTGTGAGTCAGGTAAATAAAGGTGTAAAATAAAAAAAATTGCTGATAATATTTTTTGAATGACATAAAAAAGTGAACTGTTTAGGGAGATAAATCCCACTTGAATAATGAAGGGAATTATTGCACTACTAAGTACGACTGACGAAATAACCATCTTTTCGAGCTAGAGTCAAAATTTGGCTAGCCAATATGGCCAACTATCGGTGTACTTTTACACCTTCCGTTACACTAAGTAACTAACTAACACTAAGAGACTCCGTTATTTAACACTAAGTACCGACATGATGTCAAGGAAGCAGCGCGTTTGCAGCAGTGTTTTCTTCCACTCACATCCATACCAAGAACCCATCCCATAGCGTCTTGAGCACTCAGTTGTCCCACCGCAGCCACTCACCCAACTGAGACGTATAAGCCCTTAACACCTGCGCGGCGGCGGCGCGCGCGGCGGCGGCCACGTGCGGCGCCTGCGCACTGGCCTCGGCGCAGCGCCCGCATGCGCACACGCATAGGCGACCGTTGAGGGTACGCCGCGGGGATAGAGCCAATGAGAGGTACATGCGGAAGATTTGTACCTGACACAAATTAAGCGTCTGTCAAGACTAATAACCAGTTATATAGTTTTATGGGTGGCAAATCAGACACATATTGCCATAACGAAGAAGTCAAGTCATAGTTATAAGGAGCAGGCCAGGGGGACCAGGGAATCGGTTCTCCGGCTTAAAAAGAATAGAAAGTTATTTTTTCTTACATTTTCCTTTGTAATAGTCTCAATCCGCCGGATATCAACTTCAGGTGGATCACATTGTGCAAACGAGGAGAACACGCTATAGTAGCCAAAAGCCCAGAGACCTAAAAGGCTAACTTGTATTTTGTGACGTGTCCAAGAGTCCTGTAAGGTCTAAAGGAAATAAAGCACTTTGATTTTGATTTTTGTACCTTAGACCTTACGTGTCTTTAAGGTCTGTGCTGTTGGCTACGGCCCCACGTATGCCTCCCAAAGGGCCGGGCCACTATAGGGCATATTAATAATAGCAGGGCCGTAGCCAGAAATAGTATTCGGGGGGGGGTCGAGCCTTAGACCCGGCCGAGACAATATGCCACATCTTTATATACCTACTTATGCTAGTTATGATAGTACCTATCCGGAGTGGTTTTTAACCAAGCACTCCAAAAAAACCGATAAAAAAATAACAACCATGAATAACGGCGAGCGGAGCGAGCCGCGAATTTTTTCAGATTTTTCCGATGTTTTGTAAAAAAGTATGCAAAAGTGTGACAATAGATATGACAGCTAGCCCCGAATATTTCAAAAACTGAGGTGGTAATTTTGGAGATTGGAGATTGGTATGCCAGCAACAAAGAAAAAAAATGCGAGTAACACAAAAAAGACGAAAAAAGAAATAACTTTCGGGTGACAAAAAGTTAGTAGTAGTAGTTAAGGGGTAGGTTTTTAATAGTCCATACTAACTATTTATTAGTAAGAAAACATAAATAACAGCAAGTGGAACGAGCCTTGACATATTGTAGGTAGTATTTTCGGCCATTGGAAATGGTTGAGAAATTAATACAATATAATAAATGTCGTCGAGTACAGTGAGTCATGCCATGCAAAGACAAGAAAAGAAAGCTAAGAAAAATTTGGTTTATTGAAGAAATATAAAATAATATAAAATAAAAATAAGAAATAAAATAGCTCCTATTACATAATTAATAAATGGCGAGCGACGCGAGCCGCCAAATTGTTGACATATTTTCGGCAAGCTGGTAAAAATGGCAACAGAATTATAATGAACGGCGAGCGAAGCGAGGCGCAATTTTTTTAGCGATTTTTTGGACTTTCTGTAAAATAGAATCAAGAGTGACAAAAGATTATGAATAGCGAACCCCCAAAATTTTATTAAATTCTTTAGAGGCTTTGCGGTGATAATTTTGAAGTTTGGTGAAGTAAGCAAGCTAAAAAGACAAACAATGTTAAATTGAACATTTATAAAAATGAAAAATTTTTGTTACTTTTTCGTATAGTCACGTGGTATAATAAAAATTATAACAGTGAGCGGAATGAGCGCCGATATTTTGTTATGTTTACAGCCGCTGAAAATGGTTGAGAAATTACGACATTTTCGCAAGGCTGTAAAAAAGTTTAGAATACATGTGAATTAACGGCGAGCGGAGCGAGCCGCGAAATTTTTTGTGACATTTTCGGTC
This sequence comes from Eupithecia pulchellata, assembly GCA_963931895.1. Lineage (NCBI taxonomy): Eukaryota > Metazoa > Arthropoda > Insecta > Lepidoptera > Geometridae > Eupithecia > Eupithecia pulchellata. The sequence continues at coordinate 8,395,218 of OZ007540.1, read as the reverse complement.
GTTACCAAATAGTTTAGAAAAATATGCTATAACTAAAGGCATAAATAACAACAAACGGAGGGAGCAATTCAAGAAAATAGGTCTATTGATTTACAAAATTAAATGTAATGTCGTGATCTGCCTGCCTAGCTGGAATCGGCCGTAAATGAATGCGATGCGTGCACCCAGCTCACTTACATAAAATGTAGAGACGAATTTTAACGAAAAAAAAATTTTGAGTTTTCAAGAGAGAATAACTTAAAAAGATATTTAAGTGCTGCGTGCTTACAATGTATGTAGATACACAATAGGTATCGCATGGCACGGAGCGCGAGTGCGCCCCACCCGCCACCGACGAATCAGAGCGCGCTGTTGTAAATCGGAGACGAAATTAGAGAAAAATTTCGTATTTTTAAGAGAGAATAGCTGTTTAAAGTGCTGCTTGCTTGCCACGTACGAATGCGTATCCGAGAAAATTTTACCTATTTAAGTTTCATTTTTAACGGTGCCTCAACATTTCGGGGGGGGGGGGGGGTTGAACCCCCAAACCCCCCCCCCCCTCCCTACGGCCATGAATAATAGTATTAATGATATCATAATTCAAACCAACAGTTAATCAGGCTTGCTTGGCTAGCCCGAATCGATCGATGAACTCAGGAGAGATTATACCTACAAGTACTTTTTAATATTACAAATTGAACAGCCAAGGTTAAAGAATAGCTTTAAGAACTGACCTGCGTATCAGGTAGGTGGTACATAACGGATGATGTGGCGTTGAGTAACTGCGACGGCATCCACAAGGAATCGTCTTCCGGTTCGATGCCACGGTGGAACCTGTCATCGCGTAGGATTTTCTGAAAAAGACGTACTAGTTGGTATTATCTTTTTAGATTATACACCATCCATACTCAGAGCATTTGGGGATTATGGGCAATAACCCCCAAATGATATCATTTCGGACAAAGTATCCCAATTTATTCTGTCCTAAACGTCAGCAAGCCAATAATGCCGTCTATGGCGCTCATTTGGGGAGGCCTATGTCCAGCAGTGGACTATTATAGGCTGATGATAATGATAATAATAATACTCAGAGCTATGTAGAGTTCATATTGTTTTGTGGCATCAACTGATTCTAACAAATTTTATCTAAGTATCATAATATGATGCAGTGAATATATTAAATGAAATGAAATGACTCCAAGGGGAGCAAATGCGGCTTTGCGAGACCTGCATATTTGCGCCTCTTGAGATACTCGGCCAAATAGTTAGCCATCACTTACATGGAAGCCCTGCAGAGCAAAAGCCACTAGTCTCGGTCTCTTGGTCTCCAAAGCTATCTGCAGCGGCAGGAGGCACGCGCGGCGCAGCTCGTGCGACGGACGACGCAAGTTACTGCCTTCGATGGAGAGGACTTCTGGAAGTTATAAAGTTATCTTTTTATCCTCAATTTTTATAAGTAAATTATAAGCCGCTATAGCGGCCCGCACTGGCTTCGCAAGGGTACCTATTAAAAAAAAAAACAAATATTATAATTTTTTACACACGTTGCGTAATTGAAGTTTTCATACGGATTCCTAACTTTATGAAATTATTCAATATTAGCTGGGTGTCCGTGAATATTTGCAGATGGTACAAACATAAGTCTCCAGCGGGAGGCGAACCCGCAACATCCTGTCACAGGCGGACCTTCGCCCACCGAGCCACAGCGATCGTCAGTTATTACCTACCTAAACAGTTAGATAGTTAGACCCACAGAAATCTAAATATCCCATACCTTATTATAAGCTTTCACTGGTAAATATAAGTTCAGTATATTATACCTTATTTGTACCTATATACTGAAATAAATTTTTTTATGGCTTGTTGTATATGTGTCTAATTTGCCACTTTCATGGCAGGTTCAAAAACTTTTGCCACAGTCACACTGTCATTTGTCTTACACTGTCAGCCTGAAGCGGTGTAACTTCGCCACTGGTGCACCGACGCACTCACATATTAGAAAGGAACCTATAATTTACCTGGGTATCCTAAAGTTCGTTACTACGTAATCTGTATAGATTTTCTAATGAATTTAGAAAAAGTCACCTGCCAATCCATAATGGTGGGTAAATGACGTAGCTTTGACTAATAATCACGCGTATATAACCCTACATACCTACTATTCAGGATGTCATAGATAAGTTTCGAAACGGTGATGTCACTGGGTCACTATACTATAACTTTATAATAGAAGAGAAAAATACTTACCTACCTACTAACTATGTACCTTATGTATTGTATTGTATAATGTATAATCATCTACCCATAACACAAGCATTGCTTAGCTTGGGTCTAGTTGAAGATGTATGGATTGTCCCCCAACATTGCCCCGCGTTATTTATTTATTATATTTGATTCGAGCTGCAATCAAATCTGTACGTAGACTTACTACAATCATTTTTATATATTTTAAATTTTTTGCTTAGCTATCTCCCTAACTTCCCGTCGATAGGTACCTACGTAATCAGTACCTACATACGAGTATATTCTACCGATGTACCCTACTTCTATGTTGTATTATTATTATAACGAGGTACATTTTTTTTGTTTCTTCTTACCTAGTGCACCTTCGCATGCTTTCCTTAGAGCTGTCAATTTTGGCCCTGTGGCCTCCTTGAAGATATCTTGCAATAACTCTTCCATTTCAGTCATGTTTCTTCACAAAAATACACGTCTCACAAACCTACATGTTCACTTCAAAATTTATAGAGCAAAAACTGCTTGTTCAATAGAATTTAGCGCAGTAGAATTATGTGGGTGACGAATGCAGGGCTTATCGTGAACTACGCAAGCATCCTACGGAGCATGCTCAGTAGAAAAAATCAATAGGTATCGGTTTCGGATGTAAGCTGTTTGGTTAAATATAAAAACATTGTCAACAGGTGGAATTTTCATTTGTCTTATTATTTTCATTCATTTCATATTCGTTCATTGCATATCATATACTTAGATGTTGGTTTGGTACAATGTTTGTAAATAAACCACCCCATACTTAACCTAAAATTCACTTTGTAAATTCTACATTATGTACTTCATTGTCATTCATTGTAGATCCTCCGTTACAAGATACCTACATGATTTTTTTTCTGAAACTCGACCCAAAATACAATTATAGTATAGATACCTAGTTGTTATTTGTGTTCTGGTTGGTTTACAAAAATTACATCGGGTTAGGCTACTAGTGTATATGTGGGTATAAATAATTCTGTAGCTTTAGTTTTTTTATGCATTATTCAATAACACCTAGGTATAAGAAGGTAGGGCCTGAGTGTGAAAACCATCCACACCTACACACTTACCTATTTTTATTATGAACTCTAAAGCTTTGAATGGCTTGATATAAAAATATCTATTCTAAGCTATTATATTACATTTATTTACCTAGATACGTTTTTAACGAGGTAAAAGTTCAAAACACTAATAAATAGAAAGTAACACTTGGCTTCTTCATTTAAATATTTGCGCCATAATTACTCAAATATCTGTTTCCGCCTAATGCATGCTTGTCTTTCTTTGTCTTGTCTTGTCTTTTTTGTGATATTACCTAGTCCGGTTTTCTCTATGGCTTGTATTGTATGACAGATAATGTCAAAGTCAAGAAATGTCAGTTGTGGCTGGCTGACTGTCAGTGTGCTGTCAGCCACAGTCGTTCAAGTACATACATAAATCAAATCAAACTTAGAGAAAGAAAATATGGTTTGCTGGAGTGCTCTCGGCCGATCTTTCGGCTTAAATATTGTTAAAATTCATCTAAAATCACCTAATACCATCAAAAATGTAGGCTTTTCGACGAACACAGTGCTGAAAAGTGGTCATGAAACTATGCAACTGCAACCATCCAGGTACTGCGTACTCTGATTACCTAACCCAAATTCTTGTATATTTGTGCCTATAGTGCAGGTTTTCTAGCTTTATTCTACGCTTCTCTATAATTTTTGGACGGTAATACTATTAGAAAACATCTAGCTATTGAACCTATGACCCTACCATAACCTCACACACACTACTGTTTACTTTTCCAGATGGCAATATATCAAATTTAAGGACATGCTCCACTTTTACGTCCTTCTGGGGGTGATTCCTGTGACTGCTATAATATTTTATTGCAACGTGTTCATCGGGCCCGCAACGTTGACACCTACTCCTGAAGGGTACAATCCTAAACACTGGGAGTATTTCCGTCACCCAATCACAAGATTCTTCGCTCGATACGTGCATAATAATCCGCAGCAGGTAAAGTAATACATTATTAAGTATTTCGTACCTTAGCTAGGTAGTTACTCAGTTACTCATAAGTTTAGTAAGCTAACTTCAACTAAATAGGCAATGGTGTCTGGCACCACTCTTGAGAGATAGGCCACCAATTTTAACATATTTTTTTTGTTAGGTCTGTATTAAAGAATTTCCTATCTATGTATTCTGTATATATGAACTATATTTGAACTTATTGTTATTAAAATGGGACAAAATATGTTTGTATGGTCTGCAGATATTTGTTTCAAATGTTCTAAGCGTTTTCTATAAATTATTATTAAATCTATCCAAGTATTGTATAGCATTAAGTATATCTGTTACCTACAACATAGAAACAGAAGCAACAAATAAGATAGAGTCCCTTCTTTTGGTAGTTAACAATCACAATCTCTTCATTTATTGTATTGTAACTCGGTTTTGGAATAAAAGGCTATATTATTACTATTGTTATCTTGGGTTCACTTCCATGTGGTATTGATATGGATCAGTTGAGCTACCTGTAGTTTGTTTGCAAAACTTCATCATCATCATCATCACCAGCCTATAATAGTCCACTGCTGGACAGGCCTCCCCTAATGAGCGCCATAGATGGCATTATCATTTGGGGGTTAATGCCCATAATCCCCACGCTGGGCATGCGGGTTGGGGATCGCAGTTTGGTGGAGTTGTTCTTCAGAGGGTGCTGCTGCCCGCCCCCAGTGTCTTTCCCTTAGTCGCCTCTTACGACACCCACGGGAAGAGATGGAAGACTTATTGTTATTATATTATATCCATTACCTAGTATAAATGTATAAATGCCTGTACCTGTGAGGCTAGGTGATGCCATGTGAATCATTCAGCATTATTTATTTTAATACACGGCAGCTTTTAAGCTTATCCATGTTATAAATATTAGTCCATTCTAATTTTGAATGAGAACAAAAATCTAAGTGAGTAGAAAAAATTATTGATAAATAAAAATTAAATGGATTGTCAGAAATATTCTTTGCAAAAAGGCTTACTTTAAAATATCAGATTATCTATACAACAAAAAAGTTTGGGATTATTTAGGCTCCAACTCTAAAACTAACAATCTAACAAGGTAAAGGTTTCTTGTTTGCTTCTTTACTTTACCTTAAAAAGATTAAAGTTAACAATGAATCAAAGTGATCACTTTATTTCCCATTTTTATTTCATATTTAACTTGTATTTTGTGACGTGTCCAAGAGCCCCAGTTCTTAAAGAAATAAAGCACTTTGATTTGATTTTGAAAGAGTGGCTGGTTCCATGTCTTTACAACACAACTAGCAGCCCGCCCCGGCTTCGCACGGGTATTTTAAAGAATTTTAAGTTCTTACATACACACGTTAGTTATGGTAGTTTATTATTGAAGTTTCATAGGGATCACTAACTTTAAAAATATTCTATAGCCTATGATTATCATTCTAATGATGTTTTTTTTTTCCAAAAAGGTCTAGTAGTTCCGGAACCTATTCAATTCAGACCACAAACAAACAATAAAACCTTTCCTTTTTAAAATTGTTCCTTTACCTCCTTTATTTTTTTGGCATTGAATTTTCTCTCACACCGCTATACCGCCTACATAGGCCTACATCGATCGTTTTTCTGAGCCTACATCGCATGGTTCCAATCTTGAAGTTTTTATATTTTTTGACATTGAGTTTCCTCTCGCACCTTCTCGCACCCAAGTAACGAATTGTGATGTCTATGACAATCCATAACTGACACTGGCGGAGTCGTCGTAGCAAAAGCGGTGCCATAAAAAAAGAAGTTGAAGTTAAGTCACAGCATAAGCGAGCAGCGCAAAAAAAGAAAAAAAAGAAGTTGATGTATATCGCTATGGTTTTATTATTGAAGTTTTTATACCGATCTCTAACTTTTTTGAAAATATTTTATAGCCTATGTTCATCACGGAAATTTTAGGATTCTTATGGTGGAAGAATTTTTAAAATTGATCCAGTAGTTTCGGAGCCTATTCAATTCAAACAAACAAACAAACAAACAAACAAACAAACATACAAACAAACAAACAATCAAATCTTTCCTCTTTATAATATTAGTATAGAAAACAAACAAACAAACAAACAAACAAACAAACAAACATACAAACAAACAAACAATCAAATCTTTCCTCTTTATAATATTAGTATAGATTCAAACAAACAAACAAACAAACAAACAAACAAACAAACAAACAAACAAACATACAAACAAACAAACAATCAAATCTTTCCTCTTTATAATATTAGTATAGATAAGAAAATTGGTCAGTTAAGGTCAGTTAAATTGAACATGCAACAATTTTAGCTTCCTTACGATAATTGAACCTTCATGCGGTTATATTTTAAAGCTCTCTTGTTGTTTCCAGGATTATGAAAAGTTTATGCACTTTATTGATGAAGAGAAACAGAAAATTAAGTTGCGTGCCCTTGAGAAGCAAATTATTAGCAAGATGGCGGAGCACCAAGATTACCAGGCCTACTACTACAGGCCGTTGCTTAACAAGTACTTGCGTATAAACAAGCAGACAGGCGAGGATCTATACAATAGGCTCGGTGACAACTACAAAGATTAAACCCCCATTGTTAGTATTTATTTAGATCAAGTGTTAATATCTTTGTAGAGATGAACTATTTAATTTAGCTGGATTTTCGTGACAGCTTTTTAGTATACTTGCCTTTGCTTTTACCAAATATTTATCCTCAATGAAAAGCTGTAGTTCATTTATGATAAAGTTTTTGGGGTAAATAAAAATACATTTATGGTAACATTGTTATTTATTTTACAGGAGATCTAACGATTGACAATAGTAAATTCCGATTCATGGAACCCTTATAAAAGTACTGTCAACACTTATGTAGGGTACCTACGCTAAATGCGATCTGATATGAATCTACGTTAGAACTTTGCTAAAGATTAAACTATAACAGAGAATTAGGCAATCGTTAATATTAAGTATGGTTTATTATCATCAGAGTTCTAAGAGACAGGAGAGTACACAAAAAAAACAAACCACTACATAGTATAAAACAAAGTCGTTTCCAGCTGTCTGTCTATTTGTCCATATAAATGCTTAGATCTTTAAAACTACCCAACGAATTTTGATGCGGTTTTTTTTCAAGAGAAAGGTTTTTGTATCAGCATTGGACCCGTGCGAAGCCGGAGCGGGTCGCTAGTATACATATAAATAAGACCATTTTCATCAACCATCAGATGTTTATATTTGCGCTACAGCTGCTAAAAACATGAGTATGTACTAGGAATTATTTTATAAGGTAGTGTTTACTGCACAAATCAGAATTTTAACAATTGTGTACTCTGCTTCATTTTTGTGTGCATTGAACAGCAATGTACACGTTAAAATTAGCGCGATTTCACAGAAATCTCTTAAGATTAAATACATAGAATATGAGTAAATTTATGTATTGTCTGCAGTTACAGCTATTGCCAAATTTTAAGATAAACCAGATCTTCGCCCACATTTTTTTCTCCTATTTTTTCAACTACAACCCCTGTATTCAAAGAAACATTAAAAAAAATATCCAAACCGGTTAAGCCGTTCTCGGGTTTTAGCGAGACTAACGAACAGCAATTTATTTTTATAATAGAGTAATTGCTAAAACCTATACGTCAACATCAACTAAGTATGCCTAGAGCACTAAAAGCAACCTATTACGTGCCTTTTTACCAGAGATTTGCTACTGCTATGTGGTAGACTACCACACTCTTACAAGGTAGAGTGTGGGTAAACTACCACACTCTTACCGTGTGGTATCAAAAGTTGCTATGATAAGAAAATCAGGCGATTCTATTGATTGTCTTTGAATAAACAACTAAACATTTTATTGTACTAAAATTTACAAAACTAACTAAAACTCTATAACACAGCTTGAAGCTAAGTATGAGTAGCAAATCTCTGGTGAATATAGACATCTTTTGGCGGTGCGGAGAGCGCCTTAACTAGTCTGTTACTCAAGTAAATTACAAAACGATATGATTTCATTATCCCACTCTTTCAGTCTTCGCAGTTTGTAGTTCCAACTAGTTTCAACAACTATCCACGATTACGCTTCCGTATAACATGATTTTAAAACTATTTACAAACATTCTTAGTCTAACGATCTTACAAAAACTCGCAAAACAAGCTACGTTCAAGTCAACGTAAATGTAAAATAAGTATCAAAGCTAAATGAACTCTAATAGAAGTAAAATAATAAACAAAATATGTATCTACTTATGTTTAAATGGACTACTTTAGACTGTTAAGTATTAGCTATATCTAAAATTGTTCTCGTTAACAATTTTAAATCTAATATAAGTATAGTAAGACGGCTACGAGTTTCTACATTTAAAATTTAAAGAGATTTATTTGTTCTTTTCTTTTTCCGCTTGCGCTGCTAGCTTAGCCTCCTTTTTCGCTTTCTTCTTTTCTTCCTTCGCTAATAATTTGGCCTGTTTCTCTTCTTCTTTAGCTAAAAGCTTGGCTTGTCGCTCCTCTTCTTTTGCCAGTTGCTTGGCTTCCTTTTTCGCCTCTTTCTCTGCTTTTAGCCTTAGTTTTTCTTCTTTTTTCTTCTCTGCCGATTCATTCTTTTTATTATCGTTCGCTTCATCTTTTTTGTGTTTATCATCTTGTTTGTCGTCTTTCTTGTCATCTTTCTTTGGTTTTGTTTTGGGGTTATCCTTTTTCGGTTCAGTCTCTTTGCTCTGGTCTGTAGATATGGGCGGGTCATCCTTGTTTGTGGGTTTCAGTGGCCGGAAGAAGTGTTGTGCGTTCTTTTGCGGTGATGTCTCTAGCTGCGTCACTATTTTTTGTGCACACCTGAAAGCAAAAACACACGGGTGATACATATGTATATCACAGAGAGCCCAGTTATGCCCTAACACATCTCGGAACCTTAATCAAAATTGGGAAGGTTATAGGCGGGTACCTCTCTAGGTACCTATGAGTCCTACTCAGTTTTTTAATTGAATTATGCATCTGTCTCTTTTCGATGCCTCGCCAGTCGTGTCTGCTGATTCAAAACTATGCATGGTCTTGTTTTCGTCGCATTTTGGGCGATTTGCGGCGATCCTCTTGGCTGTTTTGCGTTTCTTTGTCACTTCAGCAGATATGTAAGATATACAGAAACAGTTGAGTTATATGTTAGATCACCTACCGTATTCTAGTAGAAGCGGAGGCAGTAGCAGCGCTGGTGCTCTCCCGTCTCCCCTCTCTGAACTCCCGCTGGAACTCGCGGATGGGTGGCAGCCTGCCGGAAGGCTCGCCGCCCGCCGGACCGCCTGTGTAGCTATGCACGTTGTACTCTTGTAGACGAGCCTGAAACAGATATAGAGGTAGAGGTTTATTTTATGAAGTGAGATTCGACCTTTGATGCTATTAAATCGTCGTCTTGATTCATCTTTATTATTTGGCTAATTAACTAACGACCCGCCCTGGCTTCACAAGGGTGCAATGATACTAATAATGCATGTTATACATAATAAACTATGAGAATAAACCTATGAATTACTCTATCTATTAAAACCGCATCTAAATCCGTTACGTAGTTTTAAAAATCTATGTAGGTACATAGGGTTAAACAGACCGTGGGAAGCGACTTTGTTTTATAATAAGATATTTTATTATCATACCTACCTAGTTCATTCTTGCCCTGGCTTACGCTTCGGCTAACAAACCTCTTTTGCAATCCTCGTCAAAAAGTTATGACTGATGACTTACCTTCATGCTTTGATGCTGCGACCGCCGTAGCGCGTTCGAGGCCGGCTGCCTCGGCTTCGGCGGCACGGAGGCGGTGTTACGCGGTACAGCGCCCAAGCACGCACCACCGCATTTCGCTCCACCGCACAGCTTCGTCGAACACGCGCTGGGTACGCTCGCGCCGCTGTTCGATGATACGGAAGACACGCCTGGAAGGGACAAGGAGAAATTTGAATTGAAACAGTAGGTACTACCTGAAGTTAGAACTGCTTGGTAAATCAAGATAGATAGATATTATTTTTACAGGTGTCATGATATAATACGAACGCCTGAGGCGTAGGCAGGTAATGCTGAAACTATCTCTAGTGTTGAATTTAAGTTATTCGTAAGTCATGATATTTCTATAGGGATAATCTAGGAGTGGGCCAAGGGAGCTTTTTCATTCGTGTTGCGTTTACACTGTGACGCAGAATCAACTCACGCGTCACGTATCGAGACGGGTGCCTGTGTAGTGTATTTCGAACGGATGTGGATCTACCTCTATATTTAGGTATTAGCCGAAGGAGTCAGTTAGCCGAGCTGATTGTAAAGTGGATATATTTGATTTGGCCCGCTCACGCAAAGTTTGACTAAGTATTTTCCAAGAAAAGATCGATGTCGATAGTGTAAAAACAGATGCTTATTGTACAGAAAGGGACTTATCGCTGATCGTGTACCTACGTACCAGATAGGGAAGACTCGCCGCTCGTGACGGAGTAGAGCGAGGCAGAGGCGGGAACGGAGCGAGCTCCCACCGAGTATGAGGACACGGAGCCTGGCACACCCCATGACTTGCTGCCGCTGTTGCTGGATACCTGGAATTATACATGCATAAATTAAAAAAATAATATAGCACGTAATTAAAAAAGTATTTGAACAAAGAGTACAGTTTCTAGGGACGGCAGATGACTCAGCGCAGCGGCAGCAAGCGTTGGCTCATGAGGTAGTCTTCACGAAGCACCGCCTAGTAGCAACTGACGCTACCAACCTGCCAACTCTTGCTAGTGACGAATCGCGGCGTTTGCCCTAACAGTATCTTGACGCGGCAGATGACGCAGCACAGCCATCATCACTTCCATCTTGTTTTCCTTCCACAAAGGGTGCTTTGTGGAAGAAAATAGGCGGTGGTCTAGTAACAACATGACGCTACCAACCTGCCAGCTCTTGCTAGTGACGAGCCGCGGTGCTTGCCGCAGCCGCAGTATCTTGGCGCGGCAGATGACGCAGCGCAGCGGCAGCAGGCGCTGGCTCACAGCCATCTGGATAGTCTTCACGAAGCACCGCCGGCAGACCACCCGGTGCCCGCACGGCGATGTCTGCATGGTTGCTTTCGCGTTCACACATATTACACACTGTAATAGAAATAGAAGGATTTCTTGGCAGGTATATTAAATAAATAATAGATGCGGGGTCAGTGAGGTGTAAGTACTAATAATAGTACTTCAATGTGCGGGGCGGTGCATTGTCTGCATGGGGTTTTATGACTCTGCGAAGTTGGTATTTTTCTGTTACAATTTAAGGTGATTGATAATGGAAAGGACAACCTGCGAAATACATATGTAGGTAGCTAAAAGCCTATTGCAGACACTACTGAACACGGCAACCTGAAAACAGGGCACTATGTCGTTCATTAGGAGAGACCTATAAAGGCTGTGGACTAATAAAGGCTTGATCATGATGTTGATAGGTTTTCTTACGATCTTGCTTCACTGTTTTAACAAAAATAGGATGAATGAAATCAGACAACACAACACGTAGATGAATTACTTACAAACGAACATCGAACTGCTTAACAGAAAATAAGAGGAATATGTATGTATATAATTATCATAGTGGGTAGGCACATTGTTTAATTAATGTTGCTGTTTACCAGCAACTTACTTAGGTCAGAGGGTAGCTGTTGTTAGAACTCGAACTGGGCAATAAATTGATTCCTACCCTAAATCGGTTTATGTACAATGGAAAATTTAAAATCAAATGTTAGATTATATCCTTGTCATATGACAGATATACTTAGGCGATTTTGATTGGGGTTGGAATCAGGACGAAATTCAAGATAGGGCCCAAAATTTATTGAAGGAATACTCCACTTACTTCTTCTTCAGGCGATGTGGCTAGTTCAGGTTCATTTTCTTCAAGCTTATTGAGCAATTTGTCCTGCAACAAAAGAGAAATCGTTGTAAATTTGTTTTTCTTTAATATTCTCGGTAACTTAATCTTTGAAAGAGTACGGACTAACCGATCAGAATCTGGTTCTGACTGGATGATAACAAACATCTCAACGTTTACGTAAACGTTGAGCGGCGTTGTCATAACGCTTAGGAACTTTTACTGTTATGTTTGGTCAAATCGGTCCTAATTATTAAATAACACTAGGAAGTCAGACATGCCACTACCTACGTCCATAAAAAGTAAGCAAGTAGATAGATAATAATTCAATAACTAAACAATCATTCTTGATGCAGCCAGGAAATAAAGAATTATACCTATACCTCATGAATATAGGAGCCATTACATCATTTAATCATGTTACACTGTCTGTGTAACTTCCTTCTAAGTAATCTGTTAAAAATAAGAAAAATATCGCGCGAGTCAAGACCAAATATTACGCCACGGCGAGTTTGCTTTGGTCTAATAGAAGCAATCTAGACGTTGAAATCAATTCGACGTGAAATAAATCAAAGTCTTTTGTAGTAAATTGCATAACTTGACCGATAAACCTATTTTCAACTTGCACAGTAACTGAATAGCCCTCAAACTGATAGCAAACTAAACTATGATGAACATAAGTGCCAGCAATTTTACTAAGTGCATACCTAAACTAACTTATACCTAAATCGGAGGTAAAACGAATGTGTGAAGCTTATATGCTAGCATTTTTATACAGTTCTTTCAGCGCGTGTTCGTTCTACGTTTCTCCCAGTTTTTCGCCGGCTAATCGGAAAAACTAGGGAAAAAGTTTTAACGAGTTCCCGTTGTGTGGAATGGAACTATTGTTGGGAAACTATTGTTGGTTGTGCCGTGCGGAATAATCAGCCGTATAGAATGTGTAAAAATATGAAGTTTTGCTGAATGGAGTACTTTTTCAGTGGTCTGTAAATATGCATCCGTCGTCGTTTTGCCGGATCACGTCGTTTTTCATTGGTAAGTGAAGATACTTTCATTACCTACCCTTAAATATATAATATTTTTAGGAATAAAGTCAATACATAGTTGATATTATGTGCCTAACAGATATAATTTTAATGCGCTTTCAATCTATACATATTTGTGCAAAACGATACTGTGAAGATCGTCCAGCCTTTTTTATTTATACCTAACAGAAATGTGTTCATAATTCCGTGCTTTCAATAATGGAATGATAGCCTGAAAGTAAAAAATGTTTACCTAGGTCCTTCGGCGCGTAGCGTTTTTTTTTATTTTTTTATTTAACACAATTTTAACGGCATATCGCCCTATTAAGCTGAAAACTTACATCGAACTAAATTACTTAGCGCTACACCATGGTTGTTCAAATAATGTTTTTTTAACAAAACGTTTTCAAAGTAAGAAACCCTGGACTTAAAATAATTCTTAAGAATCAAGAGGATTTTTATACTAAATTTAGGATCTCCTTATAGCTATGATGAATAGCGCATTCATCTCCGGCGTCTGAGTATCTTATAATTTATTATTTAAGTCAGTATGTTCCCTAAACTTAAGCCTCCCCTAATGAGCGCCATAGCGCCCTGTCTTCCGCCTTTTTGTAAATACCGTAGTAACGGGCGGCAGATTAACACGACCAGGCATCTGTTTACAAATATTACGCAGTTTTAATATATATTATTTTACATGTTTTTGGACAGGTGCTGCTAAAATATGTTTCATGGCTGCTCCAGTAGGGAATTGCGTCGGATGCTGCGCTAGAGACGACGCCATTGATATCCAGTACCAACTCTTCACTAGGTACATTCCTTTATACCTCCTATTTCATCATAATTATACAACTTGGTCTGAAATAAATATAAGCGACTAGCGGTCCGCCCCGGCTTCGCACGAGTATTTAACAAAAATTACGTTTTCATGCGGATCCCTTACTTTTTTGAAAATATTCAATAGCCTATGTTCATCAGGAAAAATTTAGGATTCTAATAGTGAAGGAATTTTCAAATCGGTCCAATAGTTTCGGAGCTTCAATTCAAACAAACAATCAAATCTTTCCTAGATAAAGAAAGACACCTTATAAACAGATATGCTTAAAGTAGAAGAAGAATAAAGGGCGGCGTTATTGCTTTGAGTAATCTCTTCCAGGCAACGTGGTATGGACTGGATATGAAGGAGCGATACGGCGATAAGCCAATTCCATTTTAATTCTATAGGATATGTAAAATTTGTTACTGAATGTTTTTTTGAGAAAGCTATGAAATAAAGCCTTGTCTTACTTTTATAGAGTAAACGGGTGATCGAAATACTGGCTTTTCGGAGAACGAATCTAACGTGGCAGCATTTAGGGTATTCTGTAGTAGGTACTGAGCGTTTTTTTCAAAAACACTTTCTCAAAACGCTTAGTAGCCATGAAACGAACGAACGCTTTTCTGTCCCAGCAGAAAACTGTTCTCGATAAAACGACTTTATAATTTACGAGATATGGATCGAACTAGTTTTTATTTCACTTCTCGTTTTGCCATGAAACGAACGAACTTTTCTGTCAAAACTGTTCTTGAAAAAATGCCTCTATAATCTATGAGTTATGGATCGAACTAGTTTTTATTTCACGTTTCGTTTTGTCGCAGAGGCGGCTTACCTGAGTGAGTAAGATGAAGACAGTTCGTCAAAATTAAAACTGTTCCAAGAAACTGTTTCATTGTCAAGGAATGGAAGGAAATGACGTTTTTTTTAACAGTTTCTTGGAACAGTTTTTTTGTAGAAAAAAACAGTTTCGTTTTGTTTTTCCCAAAAGAGTTTTAACCCAGCACTAGTATTCTGCCTTATGGTGACGGCTTATATAGATATATTATATAGATACATATATATATATATATATAGATACACTACTAGCAGTCCGCCCCGGCTTCGCACGGGTATTTAAAAAAGAAAAATCATACGGAACCCTAATTTTTTTAAAAATATTCTATAGCTTATGCCACATGTAATCATCACAGAAAATATAGGATTCTAATGGTGAAATAATTTTTCAAATCGATCCAATAGTTTCGGAGCCTATTCAATTCAAACAAACAAACAATCAAATCTCTCTTTATAATATTAGTATAGATATTTTTATTATATACTAGTTGTAATTGTTTTATTCTTTATATAAATAAATTGAGCACACTAAACCAGATTGTTATTTTATTAAAATAACATTGTATTTATTTCCAGGTTTAATCCAACCCAGTATCAAATAATACGGTCGGGAGATCTCAATGGGCTCAGAAACTCTGTGTTAGACACATCGTGGCCCACAGTGATTTATATAATGGGCTTCTCTGAGTCCACTGACGGTCCTAGCACCACTTTACTTAGGGATAGTAAGTTATATTACTCCGTATTATAACTATTATACTATTATAATTTATTAATATAACTATTATACTCTACTAACTATTATATTATACTACTAGGTGGCGGATAAATTTCCCATAATGAAATGATGTATTTCATTTCATTATGTGAAATTCATCACCACAACAAACGAAATACCAAAATGTATATTTTTAAACTTACGCGATCTGAACACATAATTATTAGAACTATTTTAACGGGTATTTATCGCGTTTATTTAACTTTTTTTTACTCTTTTTTTGCACTCAGAGTGCAAACCTGTTGAAACGTCGAGAAAAAAAAAATAAAAAAAAAACTTTAAATAAACGCGATAAATACCCGTTAAAATAGTACTGATAATTAAATACCAATACCAAAATTATTTGTAATTTGAGCATATCTTCTCATCTGCTATTATTTGTATTAGAATAGTTTATCTAAGTTCCTACCACGGTACGTAGAAATATTTTGACATGATTTTTTTCTGAGGAATGAGAATTAACCAATACAAGAATTTTATATATCGGCCTTTTGTAATAAATAGGACATAAAACAATTTCTATTACAATGTTATCCTTTACCGTTTATTGAAAAATATTTAAGACTTAAGTTTATTACATTCATGAACCCCACACTAGGATAAACCTGTAAAAAGTATGTTCCTCTGAAATGGTTAACGAAAAACATAATAATTATGCTGTTTTTGTATATTAATGTAAGATTTTTTAGGATTAGATGCAAATAACCTTCCGAGGTTTAGACAAAAAAGACAAAATTAACATCAACGCAGTGTACCGTGAAAAGTTTTACCTCACATACAAGTTCTAAGCAGCTCTGACTCCAAAATAAATCTACCCATGGATAAATTAATTATTGTAATTAAGTAACGTGTTTTTCTCATACCCTCTAGTAATTATATACCCTATAGTAAAAAAAGTCTTATCTATCCAATTAATATTTTGATTTATGGTAATATTTCGCGAAGAACCGACAACCGCCGCCGCCGCCGGGTTAAACGTGTTCTTGAGTGGTGGCCGCGACTCGTCAAAAGTAGTGTAGGACGCCCTCCAGCCAGGTGGGACGACCTGCGAAAGGCTTTAGGCAGATAAGTACTGCATGCGACAAGCTGAAGACAGGGCGCTAGGGCGCTATGGCGCTCGTTAGGAGAGCCCTATGTCCTGCAGTGGACTAAATGGGCTGATGATGATGATGATGATGAAGATATTTATCGGCTTCCGAACACGGAAGATCAAAGTATCGCAAAAAAATTATACTTATTATCTTCTTACGCATCTGTTATTGTTTCGTCTAATTGGATTTATAATTAGCACGTATGTTGTTGTTACAAAACAAGTTTTAACATAAACTTGCAAATCATTTCTGTTTACATTAAAATTAATTGTTAGCTTCATAGATTTGTTGTTTTTTGTTTTGTTCTAATGAGAATAATCTAGAAGCACAATTTTTCTCTTCAAATAAGCGAAAAATCCTTTAAAAGAAGTACTAACGAGGTCATTATTCTATTTTGAAATAGGATGCCCCAGTGTAAATGGTAATGCATAACACGAAATCGTAAATTTGCTTATTAAAGAGTAGAATCAGTGGGAAAGCACTGACTTTGTTCGGTTTCTTAACGGAACTCAGGTTTAAGCCATGGTTTAAGCATATCTCAAGTGACGAATTTTTTATAGATTATTTGAAAAATGTCAAAAAATTCCGAGTTAAATCTGACAAAACTGATCTAAAAACCTCTCTATGATTAAAAAAGTTGATTGATAATTATTCATTTATCCAGTAACAACAACAGCGAATATAAAACATTAATATACATAATCACTTATTTATGGTTCTTATAAATACACTAGTAACAGCCGGACACTATGTACATTATAAAATGTTTTGCAATATTTTTAATGAGGTTCTTATTTCTTTACAGCTTATTTATCATCGGGAGATTATAATTTTATAGCCGTGGACTGGTCAAGACTAATAGCGTTTCCATGGTAAGATGTTTACATAAATAAAACTAATACCTTAGGTAATCTAGATAGTATACGAGTACATAACACCTTTAATTAAAAACAATAGAATAACGACCACTGCAATTTAAAATTTAAATGCAATTCTAAATTGCAATGTTGTGTGAATTTTAAATTGCATGTAATTTGATAGTGCAGATCTCAGATCAAGATTCTGTAATGGGAGCGTTAGAAAGAAAAAAATGAAATAAATAAATAATGCCGGACAATCCACACAGCATCATCTAATCCCAAGCTAAGCAGAGCTTGTTTTATGGGTACTAGATGACCGATATATATTTAATTTTATATAATATATTACATAGATAGATATTTTTTTATTAAAAATAGAAAATGTCCAGAACACCCTGAACAAATATCTGCAGATCGTACAAACATTTGTCACGAGGCGGGAATCGAACCCGCATCCGTCTGCATCGCGACGGACCATCGCCCACCGCGCCACAGAGGTCGTAAAAAAAACTAGAAAATGATCAGCTATTGGATTACGCAAAAACCACCCATCCTAATTGTCATTTTATTGGCCGACGCTGATGAGAGGGACAGTTTCTAGAACACCTTGGTAGATGGAGGGATGTATGATCGTAGGTTTTTTCCCGATTGTTCCTAGTAGGAACGTATGGGGTAGGGACAATTAGGAATAGGTGGATGACCATAGGCCGTGTGGTGCCGGTATAGAATTTCACCACCCTCCCGTGATCGTCACCTCTTCCCGTGGGTGTCGTAAGTGGCGACTAAGGGAAACACACCGGGGGTGCGGGCAGCAGCGCCCTCTGCAGAACAACTCCACCGAACTGCGATCCCCAACCCGCATGTACAGCGTGGGGATTATGGGTAATAACCCCCAAATGATAATGCCATCTATGGCGCTAATTAGGGGAGGCCTATGTCCAGCAGTGGACTGTTATAGGCTAGTGATGTTGATGTTGATGTTGGATGACCATAATCAGCACGCTTGTTGTATAAAACCACTCCAAAGATCACCAATTGCAGGTACTTCCACGCTGTACAAAACACGCGCTACATGGGCAACCACCTGGCCACGTTCATACAGTTCCTGGAGACAGCAGGGGTCCCCGCGGCATCTGTCCACGTCATCGGCTTCTCATTGGGGGCGGAAGCAGCTGGATTCGCTGGCAAGACCCTACGGGCGAGGGGAGTTCTGATTGGAAGAATCACTGGTGAGAAAAGCTGTCATCCTTTTAGTAATCACGATAATATTATTAAAGGTAATTTTCTATATACATAATACGGGTACGTATTATGTATATCAGTCTTCTAATACCCATAACTCAAGCTCAGGCTCAAGCTCGTAGCTTGGGGCTAGATGATACCGTGTGGATCGTCCAGCATTATCTATTTATATCGTTTCCCAGGTCTAGATCCAGCCTACCCTGGATACAGCCTGGCAGACAGCGCAGGCCACCTGGCGAGAGGAGACGCGATATTCGTGGATGTCCTCCACACAAACCCTGGGGTCTTCGGCTTTCCAAACCCCATAGGGGATGTGGATTTCTACCCCAACCCTGGGAGCTGGGTTCAACCGGGCTGCTGGGTCGACCAGCTGATCAAGAATAAGGAGACCAGGTTTATATGTGAGTTTAAGGGCTTATGCAGATATATATGTATTATTTTATATTTTATAATAGCGTCGTAGTGAGTTCATTAAATACTTACTAGCTGTACTCGCGATTTTATCCGCGATTGCCATACATTTGTTTCAGTAAAAATTCTATAAACTATTTAATAAAAAAACTTCAAACGGGTATTTAACAATCATTTAAAAATAAACTTTTCCACACACACGCATAAACGTTAGGTATATTTTTGAAGTTTTCATACCGATCGATCCCTATCATTTTAGAAAATTTTATGAATATCCTGTGTTCATAATTTTTTCAAATCGGCCCTGTAGTTTCGGAGCCCTGTTCAATTAAAATAAACCAACAAATGTTTTCTCTTTATCATATTTGTATAGATATAAATTTATTTATTGAAGTATATCGTCAATTTCTATGATATCGAATTTTCATATAAATTTTATCCGAAATGCACTAAGTCTAGGCAAGCAGTTTGCCCGTGAATATTATTTACGTACCTCTGCTGCTCTGGTAAAGTGGTATTTTCCGAAAATTGCATTTTCACGAGATTGCCTAGTCATAACATAACGCTTACGGCGAAATGGAAACTGAAACTAGATTTAAGTTTATGCTCCTTCCTGCCCAAGTTCATTATAATAAAAAAATAAAAATCTTAGCTAGAACGTTTTCGTGTAAACTTCAAAGCACCTTCTTCTAAAAATGTCTATAGTTCTATGATCTTTGATCTTCATTCAAGATAAGAATGTAAGAAACGCAAAGACGTTATTTTTAATCTCATTCTTCTGCGTAATACCATCCCTACATGGTTATAACTAACACTCGTACTAAGCGGTTTTCTTCCACCTTCATCATTCGCACCGCTGAGGAATGGAACTCGCTGCTCTGCTTCTGGTTCCGACTACACAACCTGGGTCTCGTCAAGACTAGAGTGAATAGTGTGTTATCGACATTCGCGATACACCGTCGGCCCCATCTTCACTTTCTACCAGACATTATTTATTTAAACTTAATCACAGTAACACCAAAATACTTGTATCTAGGAGAAACACCTATTTATAACTAAGGTACCTAAGACAGTCAGGTGATTCGCTATTGGCTTTAAAAAATAAGTTTACAAACTGTATACGAATCGATACCAAAATAGCAACGCACGCCTCAAAGGGTTCCCCCCTAAAAGAGCAAAAAAACGTCAAAATAAACTTCGTTTGACGGTTCGGGTAAACACGAACGCTAATAGGTAATAGCCTTTTCAGCGAATAATCAGAGCCGCGTAGGTACAGTTGAACGCAAAACGCTTTAATGCGAGAAAGAGAGCTACGATAAATAAATAATATATAATGCTGGACAATCCAAACAACATCACCTAGCCCCAAGCTAACAAGAGCGTTATTACTACTAGATGACTGATATACTTAATACAATATTCATACAAATAAATGTATTTTCTTTCTTCTTTCTTTACATATGTATATTAAAAAGATATATATATTTTTTGTTGTAAATAGGAAACGACCAGAACATACTGAACAAATATCTGCCGATCGTACAAACTTTTGTTAGTACGATCTGCCGTCCCGCCCGAACCCGAGGCGGGAATCGAACCCGCAACCTCCTGCGTCGCAGGCGGACATTCGCCCATCGAGCCACAGAGTTCGTCGATAAGAACCAGAAATGTCAAAGATCTGGCCTTTTAAAATAATAAGATCCTATTGGTAGATATCCTCTTTTTAATGGAGGAAAAGTAGCTACAAAGTAGTACAAAGTCAACCAAATTAATTTTCATCATTTATCCACCAATTTTGTGCCAATCCTTTCTATTTTCTACTTATTCAACTATTTCTATCCAACTTTTCAATTCGTTTTCGTAATCTTTAGCTGAATGGTTTCCGAGAAACAGTTTCTTGGAAACAAAAGCCACAAAGAAAAACCGCACGAAGCTATCTCCCAAATAGGGCCGCACCAAGCAGCGCAATCAGCGGTAGTGTCCCAACTTTGGCTGAAATATCCGATTTAAACTTTACCCAGCGAGTGTACCCCTCCCCTGGTTTTCCCGTGACGTCACGGCATCGATCGATGCCTATCAACGCTGTTTTCAGCGATATTCGGGTGTAATTCTGTATGTAATTAGTTTAGTATGTGTTGAGGGAAGGTAATGTACTACCATAGACAAACAATGTTTGTCTATGGTACTACTATAAAATATCAGAATATCTAGATAAAAAAAAGTTTGGGACGAGTTTTACTCCAACTCGAAAACTAACAATCTAACAAGGTAAAGGTTTTTTGTCAGCTTCTTTAGTTTACCTTAAAAAATTGCTGCTTCTTTACTTTTCCTGAAAAAGATTGAAGTGAACAATGAATCAAAGTGATCACTTTATTTCCCAGTATACTTATGTATTTTATGAAGTGTCCAAGAATCCTGTAAGGTCTAAAGGAAATAAAGCACTTTGATTTTGCTGGCAATTTTATAATGCAACTAGCTGTACACGCGACTTCGTTCGAGATAGCCATGCATTTATTCACCTTCCACAGTTATTTATCATACAAAATAACGCTGCAAATAATTCAATGTGCAGTAGTAGACCTGTTACACTTTATATATACCTAAGTAGCTATTCAGGTAAGTAGGTAAATTGTAGTGAAGTCCTGTCGATAACGAATGGCATTAAAAATCACGTTAAAAATAACGCGGGACATAAAAAAAATATAGATGCTGTTATAATCTAAAATAGAATTTTTTTCCTACACACATCACAGAAACTCTAACTTAAGATCATAATGGTAGAGAATTATTGAAGAATAGAAATATTTATTAGTGAATAATAGAAAAAAAAATAAGAGGGAAGTTGGGTGATGCAAGTTTCAGCGCTGCAATAGTCCGATATCTGAGTGCCAAGAGTTTATTATTGTAGAATATTCTAAGATGCACACAGCATGCCCAATGTATCATACATAACTAAGCTTGAGGAATGGGATTTATTTGGTAGCTAGTGACCCGCTGCGGCTTTGCACGGCTACAAAACTGATACTATTGCATTTTATATATAAACTTTTTTTGTGCACCTTGAATCGTCTCTATCTATTTAAATAACGTAAAAAATCCTTTGCGTAGTTTTAAAGATATATACATAAGAGAACAGCGGGAAATAACTTTATTTAATACTAGCGGCTCCGCCGCGGCATCACAAGAATATTAAAAAAAATATTTTACAATGAGAATTCCTAACTTTTTGGAAAATATTCTATAGCCTATGGTCATCGGGTAAAATTTTACATTCTAATAGAATTTTCAAACCGGTCCAGTCAATTCAGGTCGGAGCCTATTCAATTCAAAAAAACAAGCTATCAAATCCTTCCTCTTTATAATATTATTATAGATATAGACTACCTATGTAGTGATCTAAAGAACAACATCATAATCCAAAACTCTCGCCTATGACCACATAGATTGTAAACTCATTGGATCAAATTACAATCTTTGGAATGGAAAGTTTGGAATAAAGACCACATAAATATATTACAATATCATTGGACCACATTACAATGAACATTGGGATCAGTTACAGAACGTTAATACTCTCCGCATCCCCTCAAGAGACCGTCTCTTGAACCTGTTCTTATCTAAAGACTGCACCAGCTCTTGGCTCCGGTCCAAGATCGAGCTGTATCGTTAAGCTGAACGTCAATAGCAGGTAAAGATACAACTTACCTGCGGTTAATAACTGGCTGGATGTTGTTGGAATTGGAATTGAGAAAATGATTTGTCTTTTGATGCTGTCTGTACCAAGTACAAACAGCATATGTGCTGTGTGTCAAATCACTCCTGTACAAATCTCTGTGGTTTATTTACTGTCGTGATTTTTATATTTTGTAAGGAAAACGTTGGTCAGTGATTTGATTATTATTATTGTATCTATTTTCCATGATCACGGGCCAATCCTTTGGGAGGCATGCGTGGAGCCGTAACCAACAGTTTTAAAGGCCGGCGGGCCTTTAACGACAAATTATTATTATTATTAAATTCTTGTGTGTACAGTTTAGCATAAACAAAGGCGAGCTAAATCATTAAATAGTTTTCTTACAAGGATTTTTGGAACGAGTGTGAAATGATCATGTTTAAACAAAACTAAATATCGACCTTGATTTTTATGTAGCGTTTTAAATCCCGATGAATCATTGAGAGATCCGCCAGGCTAAACCAGGGCAATCCTGGTGGACTCAATAGTTGGGTAATTTAAAAGTTTTTCCTAGCTCAGCCCACTCAATATCGGGATAAACAGTTGCCTTCTAAAGTTGTAACTCGTCATGTTATCTACTTACTCTAATCATGTAAGTTACAAACGTGTTCAAATCTTCACAAACTTTTGTCTTTATTAATTTAGTACGATAAGATTCTTAATCTCAACTTATTATTTGATTTTGCGACTAACTAGATATTATATGGATAGGGTACCCTACGCGTGATATGTCGTGGATACCCGTGTGAAAACCCTTTTTAGAATTAATATTGTAACAAATTTTTTAAGGTCCTGGAGCTCTGTAATTAAACTTAAATTGAATCATCATCATCATCATCACCAGCCTATAATAGTCCACTGCTGGACATAGGCCTCCCCTAATGAGCGCCATAAATGGCATCATTATTTGGGGGTTATTGCCCATTTTTTTTTATTGTTATTAATTTAATTTATATAAAATTAAATTGAATAAATAAAAAAAAATATGAAGATTAACTAAATTAGGTTACTGTTCCCATAGGTCATGCGCACAATTAAGAAATCTAAATTCTGCGCTATACTCAATTAAATTTCTTTACACAAAACTCAAGTCCAGACGGGACTTAGAAATAGGTTCTTAACTTACCCCATCTTTATACCGTAAATGTAGTTGCGACCTGCCATTAAAATACAACCTAAATTACCGGCTTCCGGAAATAGGTCAAGACGTTCCCGTTGTTGCTGAAAGGTTGAGCAACGATATTCGAAAATGTTTCGTGTTGCCATTCAGGGGACTTTAATGGCAAATCCCCAGGGTTGGGGCATAGAGGGACATTTAAATATAAAGTGAATTGTGGCGATATTTGTGGAGTATTGAGATAAAAGCTAGCATGGATATAGCAACGCCTAATTTACCTTTGCTGAAAGAGTTTTGTTCTAGTAAAGTGGAGTGAAATGTTTTATAATCAATAATCATGAACAAAGATCTGTCCGTTTTAGGGAGGAGCTGATTCAGATCAAATCATTCCAATCTCTGAAAATACTTTGCAGGAACAAACAGAATCCGACCTAAACCAAACAAAGGCCTAATAGTGAAAAGGTTCTAAAGTAAACAGAGTCCAACTTAAAACGAACAAGTTTAACAGTGAAACGTAGTATTGTGGCGATGGTTTTTTTGGGCTAATGTCCAACAGAAGCCGCCTTTGCACAAAGACGATGATGTAATCTAGGAGAGATAAGACCGGCAGTTGTCACTTATTCATCACTTTCCTAATTTACTTAAGTTAAGTGTGCAATAAAGGATTTATTATTATGAATAATAAATAATGCCTGACAATCCACACAGCATCATCTAGCCCCAAGCTAAGCAGAGTTTGTGTTATGGGTACTAGATGACTGATATACATAATACAATATTATTACATAGATAGATTTTTATTATATATTTTCAATAATTGAAAATAAGCTTTTGAGGCTTGACAAATCTAAATCAGCAGGCCCAGATTCTGTTCCTCCCCTGGTGCTTGTCAATTGCGCAAGCAACCTAGCTCCTCCTTTATTGTCTTTATTTAGTAGATCTCTATCAGAAGGTACTGTTCCATCTTTATGGAAATCAGCATTCATTACACCTGTGCACAAGAAAGGGCCTAAGGATATGATTACCAACTATCGGCCAATTTCCAAGCTTTGCATAATAGCTAAGGTTTTAGAGCAAATTGTTTATGAACAAGTTTATAGTTCCATTAAGAATTCTCTTCCCCAATCGCAGCATGGATTTCTCAAGGGACGGTCTATTGTCTCAAATCTAATTCTTTTTAATGAAGCTCTCACGGAAACTATGGATAACGGTCATCAGACGGATGTGGTCTATGCTGACTATAGTAAAGGTTTTGACCGTAAAGACCACAGCCGTCTCATTTTCAAACTCTCAACAGTTGGAATCAGGGGCGACCTGCTGAGATGGTTCACCTCGTATATTCGGAACAGAAGTCAAGTTGTTGTCCTGGGGAACTATACATCAAGGTGGATGAGCGTCCCAAGTGGTGTTCCACAAGGTTCGCTGCTAGGTCCTCTGCTGTTTCTTATTTTCGTCTCCGATATCGACTCGTGTTTCATGAACTCATCAGTACTTACTTTTGCAGATGACATGAAAATCTTAAGACCTATAACTTGCTATAATGATGCAGTACTCCTTCAAGAGGACCTTAAGCGGTTAGATGCCTACTGCTTGCGAAATAAGTTAGACCTAAATGCGACTAAGTGCAACGTTATAACGTTTACTAGGAAGTCGATAGTAATACGTTTTGATTATTCACTAAAGGGTCACATATTAAAAAGAACGAATGAGATTAGGGACTTGGGTGTAATACATGATTCCAAGCTTTTATTTGATTCACATGTCTCTGCATCAGTAAAAAAAGCTTCCAGAGCACTCGGATCGTAATGCGGTCATCTAAGGACTTTAAAAACATTAAAACATTTAAAATTTTGTATAGCACATATGTTAGATGCCACCTTGAATACGCCTCTCAGGTGTGAAACCCGGCATATTCCATCTATGTTGATAGACTCGAGCATATTCAACGCAAGTTTCTGCGCTTTCTTTATTTTAAAATGAAAATACCCCGTGAGGACTATCATAAGATGTGTGCCAGGCAACACCTCCTGCCGCTAAACATGAGGCGGGACTATGCAGATTTTATTTATCTGTCGCGGATCCTCAAATCTTCAGTTGATTGCCCTGAACTACTGTCAAAAATTAATTTTTCTGCACCATCGCGTATGACAAGAAGTAGTGACTTGTTCTACCTACCTTGTGTAAGCACAAATTATCGTCAGCAATCTTTTATTTATCGGGTTTGTAAAAACTCAATTTGTTATGCAAAGATAACGACTTTGACCTCTTTCATTGCTCTATTTCAACCTAAAGAGCAAATCTGAGCAACTTATTTTTTAATAGTACATAATTCTACTTTGTTTCTTATCATCTAAAATTACTTGGCTTTACTGCACAAGTTTGTCGTCTAATTCGTGTTGCTCACCCTTAGTGTTCGCCAGACTGGGTATGTATGTATATAACGTGCGCTAACGTTATATAATTGCGAGCGTACCTTATGAGTATATATTTACAACAAATAAATAATTGATCGTTGTTAATTTGTCTCTATGTTTGCTGTGTGTTTTTATTTTTTGTTTGCAATTTTATCTTTATTTATTGTTTCCATTTATGATTGTGAATGATGATGATTCCTTGTATGTAACGATTATTTTCTGAAATAACTTTTTGTCTAAATGTGAGTGTGGGTGATTCCTTCCATAGTTTGATCTAGTGTTGTTTTTTAGTTAATCTTTTAAAATTAGTTTCATAAAGTAAGGTAGGTACATTATTTCCTCCAAGTAACTGTATTATGTTTCTATCAGTGGATTCCTATCAATAGCCCATAAATTATCTACTGTATTATCAATATCTGTATAGTGTGCTGATGGTTTCCCTAAAAATAAATAAATAAATAAAATAAAAAATATAGAAAACGACCCAAACACCCTGAACAAATACCTGCAGATTGTACAAATATTTGTCCCGAGGCGGGAATCGAACCCGCAACCTCCTGCGTCGCAGGCGGACCTTCGCCCACCGCGCCACAGAGGTCGTCTAACTATTATTAATATTAATCTTGTTCCAGATGGTTGTAGCCACGTGCGTGCATGGAGGCTGTACGCAGAGTCCGTAAGGAACCCACGGGGCTTCCCCGCAACTCTCTGCCGGGACTGGAAGTCAGCCACCAGCTCATGTCGGTTCCAGGTCCACGGTTACATGGGATTTGGTGCTAGACCTCCGTGAGTGAACCAAAAAAATAATAATTTTAAATTGCACCTTCTACCTTCAGAGTTAGCAGAGCTACTAAGTAGTTAAGATAGTGCCTTTCCATGAGGCGTATTTAAGACCGTTTACACACACACACACACACCGGCAATGACTTGACTTCTTTGAAGCAATATTGTTCAAAATTGGGTCTGGTTTGAGCTTCTGCCAGTGTCATAAAATATGACGAGAGTAAAATGCCTGATTTAACTCAAGGCATTTGTTTATTAACGTATAAATAGTATACAAATTCTTTGGCTTAACTTTATTCGAAGTCGCCGACAGTGCTTTATCGGCAGAATTGTTTTAAAACATAGGTACCTACGTGGAAGAGGAGTGTTTTCGGCGGCATTTCAGTAGCTTTCAAGCGTTGCTGATATGTTTCCGAAGTCGCCGGAGTGTGACGGGCCGGCGACTAAGATCACGGAATTTGCAGCGGCAATAAAACAACGGAGAGTTACGAGTTCACATAACAATGGTGAAGTGGGTTGATGATTATTATAATGTGTATTGTATTATGTAGGTATGTTCGAAACAATTTTAGAATTTACTGTATTTTAAATAATTCCTTTTTTTCAGGATGGCTGGGAAAATGTACCTCGAAACTAATGCTAGTCCACCATTTGCAAAAAATGGACCTTAATAAGCTTTTATTCGTTTCACAAGGATGGAATAGTGGAGTCGGAGTAGTTTAAAAACAAAGTTGATAATGTTCAAAGTCAGGGTATTAAAATACATTAAAGTTTTTCCATTTTTTTATTTCACTTATGCGCAGCAACAAAATTTTACCTACAATTAACTTTTACAATATCAAAAGTAGGTATTAAAATGGCGTCTAATAAATATATGAGTTCGTGTTTCTATTACTTATAAAGTGCTAGCTTATAACTTAATTAAGTCTTTTTGAACAGCCAGCCTTTTATAAAGTCTACCTTTTCCCATGAAAACAAAACAGTTCAAGGCACTGGACAATCGAGACTTATTTTCACAAAGACAAGTTTTTCAGTTTTTCTTAATCCGACATATCCAGAGTCTCTCCTATTCAATGGAGTTTACTTTCATCTTGTAGCATGATTGGACGGATTGGTTTATAGCATAGCCCACGTTCATTATATTTGAGTATAGGCACACTCTGTCAATCTCTCACAATCCTCCTTTCTTAGGAAATTCATGCGAGCTCTGTTGTGTCCCCTAGCGTACTCAGCAAGCACTGTACCGGCGAACCATTTATGAGCATTGCAGACGCTACTGTCAATTATGTTTAGGGCTCGGTCCAACAGCTCTAATTCTAATTCACTAATTCTGCTGGGTATGCCGTACTGCTTGCAGATACCACCTTCGTTCAACAGCATGTTACATCCGAAATATCTAAAAACAAGAATTGAAGGGTTTAAGATATGTAAGTAAATCCATTTTATTTAAACGAATGGCTGAACCCTCCTGGTTCGAAGTGGATGATTGTTTTTTTTATTAAATTCTTTGCATCTGGCATCGCTTTAGAGTTCATAGGCTTTTCGAAACTTTGTAACTTTGATTAAGATTTAGAGTGGGTCTTATTAGCAGTTTACAATGAACGTTGTTTCTTCAGTTATAGAGTACATACTAATAAAAAAAAAATCCATAACATAATATCCCAAAGCGTCCGTTTTTGATTCACAGATGAAAATTGCTATTCCTCTCATTAATTATTTCTGTATGTGAATATCTCAGAAACCTCACGCTTTATCACATTACATGTTATAGAAATATTTTTTTATTTGTAGGTGGCTTCTATCTCCTTCATTATATACCTATATCATTCATTGTGTGCAACAATTTTTCAAAATCATACCCTATGACACTAAGCCTACACCTCTTACACGTACACATAATAACCCAAAGGGCCAACTCTACTGCCATGCGTGCCACACTTACTGCAGTATCAGTAACTTACTCATACTGACTGACCGGAGTATAGCAATGGTAACGTGTTACTCAGCGAGCTATCGTGCTGTTATCGCGAAGAAGTTAACCGATGACCCAACAGTAAAAACTTACGCTCGGTTCGTCTTTGGTCTAAGCCCTTATTTCTATCATGTATTCGTAGGATGAATAGCCACGTAGACAAGCACCGATCGTATTGCCTACCTAATTACCTACACACAAAAATACTAGGTGACGGTAATATAAAAAAAAATATACTAAATAAAAGAGGTTTTGTGATTTAACCAGTTTTATTTTTCAATTTTTTTGGCATCACTTACAGCAGCATCAAAAAGTAACTTTTGACTATGATTCAATCAGACAAGTGTAATTTTTGTATTGTAACGACAATTAGTGGGGTTTTTATGTTACAATTGACAATAAAAAATATTTTTTCCTCGTCAATATGTAACTGGGATTCTTGATGCTGGGACTTTATTTTCGTTGTATCTTGACGAAAGGTCCAGTTAACCTTTTTAGTTCTTAGACTGCTTGTTAACGCTAATTGGTTGAAGTGATGGATGAAAATTAGACATTTTGTCCCCGTCCCACTTGCTGTACCCTTCATTCTCCTAGACATTGCAGTACGTATTGTAGACAGACATGATCTTTGCTCATGTTAACTCCATAATACATTTATTCAAACGATATGACCGTTTGACCGTCCTTTTCGTAGTAAAGTAGGCATCATCTTTATTTGATCCTTTATTTTCATGTTTAATCAGCTGATCTAAGTGCCATAGCTTTGCAATATTGACCCTTCTTTCGAGGTCGTAGAGAGCCGTGTCCAATAGTTCTAATTCTATAGGTTTCAACCTCTTGGGGAATTCGAATTTTCTGCAGACACCATATTGATTCAACAGCATATCGACTGCCAAGTATCTAAAAACAAGGTATGGAGCAGGTTTATCATGGAAGACACAGTGTTGTGGGAGAAACTAGACCTAATGATTCTTAAGATACCATGACCATAAACCACTATCATCAATTTACCCATACATATTATTGGAAAAGTTCTAAACTTAATTTCAGACCTAGCTTTAAAATTGTATTTGTTGGATCTGCGGCTCTATTGTCTAACTCAACTGGTAATCGTAATCGGCTTCAGTGTGTCATTTCAAACCTAGCCCGGATCTCACTTTCGTATTGTGTAAATAGCCGAAACCGAAGACCAGTTGAATACCTCAGACAATACCGACAACATTCTGACTGGCTACAACTGGTAATCGGTTTGAAGTTCACTGGTAATGGACTTCAAGTTAGACAGATTCTTTAAATTACCAAGATATCAAAATCAAAGTTACACATCAAACAAAAGACTTCAACAAAAGATGTATTTATTATAAAAACACTTTTGTATTTTTCTTTCTCACAACAGAACAACAGACATAAAACTAACGTATTACAACACTGAACTACTATGCCGAGTAAGCGCAGTCCTCAAATCCGGAAAGGTTCGATGGAGCGAAGAACATATTCTGGCACGCGCAAGAGTCGAGGCGCGATGACGTGCTGCTGTGCTTGGTGTACCATTCCATCACATAGTCCAATTTATCATTTAACTCGGTGAGCGCCAGATTCGTGAGCGTAATCTCCAACTCGGACATTTTGGGCAAGCCAATGTTTCTCGTAATCCCATGGCCATTGAGCTCCACGGCCGTTGCGAGGAATCTGCGGCAAGAAGAGTGATGTTGAGCTTCCGCTGGGCTAATGCCGGCACCGTGATTATTTTTGTCATTATATAGACCTTGGGTCACATCTTGCCTATTTTTAAGACGACGTGGCATAAAGATATTCCACTAAGCATGACATGTGAACCAAATAATCACGAGTTTCCTGTCACGGTCGTTTTCACTAACAAACTGAATTAGCATTGAAGTTTTATATAAATTTTCAAATCTGCATTTGTAGTCATGTTTAATTTGCCCTTGACTTAGTTAATGTAACGATGGATGTTGAAATACTGCAGTTTAAACGAGAAGAAAATACTTTGATCACTGCAACCTGCGGGGTCGGTTTCGAGCGTCTTTAAGTACCAAGTACCAATATTTTTTTAGGTAGGTAGGTACTTTATCGCGTAAAAAATAATTTACTTTTAAAAATTATAAACTCTAAAGATGCAGGTAGGTAGGTACATCTTATAAAAATCACCATTTGTAGATCTTTAAAATTATAGAAATCTCAATATTTATCTAGGTTCACAATAATAAAACAACAGTAAATAAACATTCACAACCATTATATTTTACAACAATAAAGTTCAGTTTTACAACAAAAGTTCAACGTAGACTAACTTTTACACTTTGTCTTTTCTTATTATAAATATTATATACTTATGTATTTACACGGCACAGAATACTGTAGTATCAAAGAGCAGCGTAGGCGTAGTCCTGTGATCTAGGCATTTGAATGGGACTGAAGAACATATTTTGGCATGCGCAAGAGTCGAGACGAGCATTCGTGCTGTATTTTGTGTACCAGTCCAAAGTTAGGTCCAACCGCGCATCTAGCTCGCCCAGCGCTTTATTCGCTAGATCGATCTCGAAGGCCGACATTTTTGGCATACCACAATTCTTCCATATTCCTTTGTTATTGATCATCACGGGAGCCGCGAGGAATCTGCAGCAAGAACATTCTGATGTTGAGGATCCGTTGGCAACGTTCACACCAAAGTGGCTGCGATGCATTGAAATCGTTTTGATGTATCTTCGATTTTCAAAGTATAATTTTACGTCACAACACTAATGAAACTGTCTATTAGTTTTGTGAATTGTAAATTGTTTATATGGTACAAATACAAAGTACCTACATTTATATATCGTGATTGTTTTTGTAATAAATATATAAAAAACAGAATTTACCGAATTTTAAATACCGATATAAATAATTGTAAATTGTAAGATACCTACGAAAAGAATGTTGTTTTTGGTTTTCGTAGGTAGGTTACAATTTATTTTAGTCACATTATATTTTACTCCATAAAAATGAGAACTTTTCAACCGATTTAAACCAAGTTTACTTGTTCCAAAAAGGAGAAAGAGATTTAAAGTAGATAAAGACAGTGGAATAAAAACCTACCTTGCAGGAGATATAACGTGCCCAGGATCAGTCTCAACAAATCCTGTTACTTTGGGTACATCCTGGCATAGCAGTGCATGGGCCACTTTAACGACCAGCTTCGCAATGGCATGAGCTTCACTGAGATCGGCTTGTTTGAGGCAGACACCGTCGTCAGTCCTGGACACTGCTGCGGGGGCTGCCCGGACCGCGTCCGTCATTAACAGTGCGTTATGCTGCGGGAAAGAATAGGGCTGAAGACTGTTTAACAGGGGTATTTTAATTCGTCGGAAAGGCCTTCGGATTCGATAACGGATATTTTTTATTTTCAGGTAGGTACTAAACCTTCGTATTTCAATTTTTTTTTACATTACATACCTAATTTCCGTGTAATGTAATTAATAAATCAGTACCGAGCTATCAGCGTGAGTTTTCATTTCCCTTGTGTCCACGGTAGCTCTAACAGCTCAAGGTTGAAGGATCAATGAGACCGGCAGATAATCCAAGGATTTGTTAAATCTCCGTTTATTGTGATTGTTTTTGAAAGACTTCTATAATCGATATTTTACCTACAAATGAGGTTTAGGTGATAATTCTTCTGTAACGGAACTGATAGCTTCGGAGATAAGAAAGTAAATTTTGTTTGGTTCTTGGTAAAAGATAAAAAGTGGTGTTGAACCAAAATAGAAACAGCCTAAATTATTCTGGAGTTTATTATCCACTTATCTCCAGACGAAACAGTCAGAAAAATTTAACGCTTCATTCCTCATTATGAAGCACGTATAATATAATCATTCTAGATAAATTGGCACATGATTACGAGCAAAAATAAAATTTGTACCACTTCTGTTAATTATATATTCAGTATATAAGAGCAATTAACGCATGAAAATCCGTGACATATCAAACGAAGATCAATGCGTGGACACACACAAATTTTGCAGACAAATGTTTATAAGATCGTCTTCATTGGAAAGTTTCTAATTTCCTGTCAATTTACGTATAACATTGAGTCAGTCGTATCTGAAATTGGATCTACGGCTTCAAGGTTCCTCTAGATCCGGAAATACGACCAAAATCTTCCGATACCAATCTAATACTTGTCAGACAAATTTTTGACGCATGAATCTAGATGTAGTTTATCTACGATCGTGTTTGTTGGTATTTTGAGAATACACATGAGTCGGACTTACAATAAAATCGGTAGTGGCAATAGTCAATAGATAATGGGATGGAAAACTGATTATTTCCAAGTAAGTGAAAATTTAGATTTTACTTTGAATGTAAAATCAATATTATAAGAGAAACGGTAAGAACTTAGGTACTTACCTTTTCTCTGAAAATTTCAACTTAAATTATGTGAGGTACCTCCAAAATAGAAATGTGGTACCTACCATCAGTCCGGATAACAGTCTAGCTACAGCATTACAACGAACGTGGAGGATGTTTAAAGGATTGTATATCGGACAATCTTCATGATCTTGATGTTGTTTAAAGTCCGGTACACAATCCTCAAGATAATTTCCGATCTCCTTAAAGATTACAGACAAATCCAACGCAGATATTGAACTATGTCAAAATTTAGCTTCCGATAGGACAACAATCAGATAAGATGAGTTGTATATCATTTAAATTGAAAACGGACGCCTTCCGGACAAGTGGGTTTACGACCTGCGAAACACTGCAGGCGGATGCAGGCTTCCCCTAATGAGCGCCATAGCGCCCTGTCTTCGGCTTGTCGCATCCAGCATCTAACAGTATTTCGCAAATCGTCATCCCACCTGGCAGGAGGGCGTTCTGCATTTGTCGGTTCGTTTGTCGGTTCTTCGCGAAATATGGCCGGCCAACTGCCACTACAGTTTGGTAGGTAATTCTTTGAGCTATGTCACAATTTTGGTTCTCTGTCGGATGTATTCGTTACGAATCCTATCCTTCAGATATGAATATATATATGAGATATGTACCTACTCCGAGCATAGCTCTTTCTATAGCGCGCTGTCCACGTCCCAGCTCCATAGGTCATGACTGACGCACTGATTAACTTTCGTTTTTAAACATTGCGGCATGGATGACGAACTCGACGGTGACGAGAAGACTCGACGATGGCAAGAAGACTCTTTATCTTATTAGGATGATGAAACAGAAAACCCAAGTACCTGTGCAAACTCGAAGTACTCCACAGCCTTTGAGAACAACGGCACCAGCGACTCTCCTTCAGAGCCACCGACGCAAGGCACCCTTGTGTAGCGCGGTTCTAGGCACAGTGCGCGCGCGGCCAATGTGCTCGCGCGCATCTCTGGCACGGCCAGAGAACCGAGCACTTTGCGCGGGTCGTACCAACCAGTCTCTTTTAGTGTCTGGTTATAGAGAGAATGGGATTCAGTAGGGTAGGGAGGAGGTAAGAAGGATCTAAGGTTGTGTAATTTTAAGGTAGAGTATAACTTTAAATAAAAAAAATACTGCTAGCATCACCTGCATACTAAATGAGCTAGTTCTGGACTCTTTCCCAAACATTCTCGTCTGCAAAGAGTCTGTGGTGAAGCATTTTACATTAATATCCGCCTCAGTGCGGATGACAAAATTGCGAAAGAGCTCGTGAATAATTGAGGAGTGGTGAGTGGTCGACTGCGGCCTAACACGGCTGAGAGACTTTAAAACTGAGTTTTATACTTTGTAATGAAGATCTGTTATCGTTGGAGTTTTCTGCTGTTAAAACTTTGGAAAGTAAGGAACTTAAACATTCCATGCTGCATGAAAGAGCTTTAGAAAAACTTATCGAAGAATGGTGCTCAGAACCTCTCTCTTCGACTGTAAAAACAGCGCGCTAGAATAGTATTTCGCCTCATTAGAAGTGTTCTGCTGGTATATTTTGTGAGAAAGTAGCACAAACAATTTGACATCATCCAGGAATAGTAAACTTCATCACATTACTTTTTCAACTGTAGATCGGACTTGGTTGAAAATTCCCCTAATCATAATTTGTAAGTAAGGTCAATGCTAAACAGCTTTTGTAATTATATGAAATGTACAAAAATTAAAATAAATGAAATGAAATTAATGTTGTAATGTGTGTAATAATAATAACTGTGTGTTTGAAAAGTATGTCAAAATAACTGATTATTTATTTGACTATGGCTCAAGTAAATTATTGAGTTGCGTGTCCAAAAGCCACTAAGTGGGCAAGAAAAAGTTTAACGTCCAGTAAATATAACGAGCGAAAGTTTTTTCTATTTCTTGTATCCGGTGTAACCGACCAATATTCCAAAACTTTATTCGAACTTTGTTCTGGTCGACAAAAAGGAAAAAAACAGAGCCGGCAAAGTTTTTACTCTAAAACCTGAATCTAGCATAGCCAGACAGTCAAGAAAAACATAAACAATAACCAGCTACGAAGGCTTCCCAGAAAGAAACCACTCCCTCTAGATAGACGCTCCCGAAGAAAAAAGTCTACAACAAACAAAGCCAATAATACAAAACCTTCTTGACAATATGAAAAACAACATTGCCCATAAAGTTCCAAAATCTGGGCCTATTTGTACAATCACAATACATAAACTTGATAAAACGGGGCATAAAAACATTCCAATATTAGAAAGTTCATTTCTGTTTCGGCAACAAAGGGAGATTACAACAACATCTTTTGCGTCGCATTTTCAGAGGTACATACTACAAGCAGTTCTGTGGCAAGGCTGCTACTATGTCTTATTCTATGAATAAGTTACGTCACGGGCTTACAGGGCGGCAAAAACAACGTTTAATTTCTTGGAACTGGGCCCACTTCGTGTAACAAGCAAAACCAAAAAAAATTCACGATTAATAGCATCTTGGGCATTATGAAAAACTGAGAGTAATAAAAAATTATAAACAAAGTCTTGAATGATTGTTGGTTGAAAATTTAAATGATTCTGTAAGGTTCTGTAAAGTAAAATCAAAGGGAAATAAAAAAAAGTTGGCTCCACAATGGCTCCACATTACACTTTGACCCAAAACTCTGAAACCGAATCTAAAGAGGTTTCATGCTGAATTCTACTCGCTCAGAAAATCGGGTTTCTTTCAGGCTGCTTGATAAGCTGGGTGCTCAGTCGGGTGTTCAGCATGGCCTTGAGAAAAATAAGATCCATCAAGTACGAGTGTAACTCGTGCGCCGAGGGTTTCGATCTTTGTTAATGAAACAACTATTTATTAAAGGCATCGGTTAGAGACTTCGCTAGTAATGAACACCTAAAACTTGAAGACATTACAAATGAATTAGTATACTTCGGAGATTAGGGTCTAAAGTAAAAATTTCGATTTAAGTTTAAAATATTTCAAAAAATTACAAATTCATTGCAGCAATAGTTGCTGAGGTATTAATAAGAAAAACGAGGAAAGACAGAGCGAGACCATAAGGGTTTCGAAAGCGATCTTTATAGACTTGGTTCTGCAACGATGATCTAAGATCGTGCTTAAAGATATCAACTTATAAAATGAAGTAACAAGCAATCCGGTTGCTGACATTTTTAGCGCTAAACAGAAATTACTTTCATGAAAATTGCGAAACTAGCCAAAACCGCCAATTAGAAGGTTCAACGAGCAGAAGGCAATGTAAAAACCTTTCAGGTTGACGACGTATTTACTCGTGCCATTACATCGGAAGTGTTGACCGGCCAAATTGCCCGCAAACACAAACAGGGAAGGCAACTATGGGACCAGTTATGGATATTGTTAATACTGATTAGCTTAGCGAAGGTGGAGTAAATTTGCTTCGTAGGTAAATTGTGTTTGTATTCAAAATAAAGTTCGATGAGGCCAATGGAGATGTTGCGATAGAATGGAAACTAAATGTTACAAGCACACATGAAATATCTTAATTCATTAATTCTATGACGCACTCAAAGTTATTGTGGTTTGTGTGTTTTTTGTACTGTGTACCTACCCACTAGGCTTACCTAAGATTACTTACACCTAAGACCATTACGTCTGTTTGATACCTATTACTTACAGAATGGGTATTATAAAACTTGAATACTGAATCATAAAACTGGAAATTACCCATATGCATTCTGTAAAATCACAAATTATAGAAAAATTATGAACAAAACTATCCAAAAATGATTATGTAAAGTTAAATTAACGATTCTGTTTTTCATAGAGGAAGGAACAGCTGAAACATCAAGAGGATAATTTGTTTTCGAGCTCCGCGTTGATGGATCCTCGGAGTGACGTGCCAAGTTTGACTCACAACTTATCTTCATCAATAACTTGGATCCAGACAGATGGAGATTAAACCTCAGACATAAGTTTACTCGTAATCAAGTTTAGTAAATCCATTTTGTAGATTAAACTGGGGTTTGTTGTTGTTGTGATGATGAGCATGGAGAATGCTTCAAAGTGGACTAAAAAGGCTTATTTTGACGACCAAACTATGGTAGAACCAGACACATTCAGTTTTCTGAATCAATTTGAGATTAGACTAACGTTGGAAACAAACATTTATTTAAATTATTTCCTACCAAAACAGCAAGGTCAAAAGGTCACAGTTAATAAGAACATTTTGTGAGACAACTTAATTGATACTGAAAATCGCATAAAATATTAACTACCACGAAACAATATGGTCCTCAACGATGAACATCTACCGATTCTCCATAAAAGAGCATATTACATTGCTGCGGTACAACAAGTCATAAACGTTGATATCTACTACCGTCCCGCCATCAGCAGATCGTAAATAATTTATGTGATTTCCAGGATGCATTGCAGGCTTGTGAAGGTCGGGCCACATCCATAGGCATTATGTGTTCCGAGAGTCAAAAAGTGAATTATGTGATTCTGTGACTGATGTGATGAGTCTACGCGATTCTACTCCTTTTCGTTTTTACCCTTCGCCCTACATAATAAACTTCATTTGTATACTACGATCTTAACTTGATCTTGAACTTGATGATGACGAAATTAAAAATAAATACATCACCTCTGCAACTATCGGTACCATACAGTCAATGGGCGATGCGCAAACTATCACGAAAGCCTTCGGACACTCCGAAGCGATGCAAACTGTGTATTGTTCCGAGAGTCAAAAAGTGAATAATGTGATTCTGTGACTGATGTGATGAGTCTACGTGATTCTACTCCTTTTCGTTTTTACCCTTCGCCCTACATAATAAACTTCATTTGTATACTACGATCTTAACTTGGGAGATGATGACGAAATTAAAAATAAATACATCACCTCTGCAACTATCGGTACCATACAGTCAATGGGCGATGCGCAAACTATCACGAAAGCCTTCGGACACTCCGAAGCGATGCAAACTGTGTATTGTTCCGAGAGTCAAAAAGTGAATAATGTGATTCTGTGACTGATGTGATGAGTCTACGTGATTCTACTCCTTTTCGTTTTTACCCTTCGCCCTACATAATAAACTTCATTTGTATACTACGATCTTAACTTGGGAGATGATGACGAAATTAAAAATAAATACATCACCTCTGCAACTATCGGTACCATACAGTCAATGGGCGATGCGCAAACTATCACGAAAGCCTTCGGACACTCCGAAGCGATGCAATCTGTGTATTGTTTCACTATCGGAGCTTGGAAACTGAACCTCTTCTCGAAAGACATATCTGCGTTCGTGTAACCACTTTCTAGCATCAACACTATATCAGCGTTCTGGAAGAAATTAGTGCGATAATGACAAAAACTCCTTTTAAAGTACTAAAATTGACGAAATCTTTTTTATTTCGATCATAGGTAATGAAATAGACACTGACACTAATAATCGCTAACACTAAATTATAATAGAAAATTCTAAGTAAATTGTAGCCTTGTACGAGCGAGTCTTATACAGCATACACTTTAATAATGTAACCCTTATAATATTATAGACGCGAAAGAATGATAATGTGTCCAAAGTGTAGAAAAAACCGAGCTGAAATAAGTACCTACCTATAAGTATTGCTTTAGTTAATTCATCGTAATACGCATAAATCCCCACGCGCAGAAGAATGTAGAAGATAAATCTGCTATCCAGTTACATAATCCGCTGGAATGGCAATGAACAAAGCAGAGCTCGGTATAAAAGGAAATTTATTCAAGTAATATTTCAGGAATATGCGGAAATGTAATACAGTAAATGATAATAATAAAGGTAGGTAGGTATAGACAGATCTTTGTAAGATCTCAGACAGTTTGGCGCCATGTAAATTATTGAAACTAGCTTCATCGAAATAGATTTCATTCGAAAAGGAGAAAAATTATCTGATAGGTTAGGTAGTTATTCCTTACTTATTCGCTTATTAATTACACACAAGTCTGTCAGTGTCTAATTATGAATTATACAAACGATTTCTTCCTTCTTTCGTTCAAATTCAATACTCAATGGAGTTTTCAGTTTTTGTACTCTACCAACAAAAATAATTTGTTCTTTTATTACGAGGTCGCCTATTTCGCGTGTAGACTTGTTATTGATTACCAAGTCACAAGGGTTCAACAGCCGCCCTGCGAATACCATGCATGGCTGAGGAAGAAATCCAATAAACGTTTACAATCGACTCAGCAGAGCTCCCGCTATTCAGAAGGTTGATTGATTTTCGTCCAGTATGTTTGCGGTATTGTAGGTTGAGTGCTTTCATGAGGAAATGGTTTTATGTCTTGAAAAGGATGGCTTGAATGTAGACGTGTTTGACTTTTACAAAGTTACTTTTGCCGGAAAGCTTAATTTGGGGTACATTTTTTGTAAGTATACCTGTATGGAGCGTAGAGCTATGAGCTTGCTCTATCTTGTTACAAACTTCGAAAGTTGAAGTTAAACTCAACAATGGCAACAGATTTTTACCACCCAGTGACTTTATGTAAATTCAGAATGTTCTGAAGTCAGCATAATGTTACATATTGTGTTTGCTGGGGGTGCTTTTGAATAATCGCATTTGCATATCTCGTGTTTCTACAAGTTTCTACGTCTTACAACATCAGTTAGCATCATTTTAGCAAAAGGTATCCCGGGCTATGTAAAGAACGCTTCTTAGCGATGAACTTCTTAGAAAAATTTACATGAATAGTCTTCTACCCGAATAAATCTACCCGATATCTAATATTTATCTTATCATGGCACACTATATTTTTTTACCAAAGTTGCAGTTCAAATTTGAACCCTATTCCTAAGACAATAAGCAAAATTACCTGTAAACTCCTCTCTAGATCACAGTTGGCACAACTGAAAGCCTCGATTTTGCAGTTAGTGTTAATATTCTGCAAATCACAGCAAACTTGGTTTAGGTTACGGGCGCACTCTGAACACGCTGTGTTCTGTGCTTCGTATAAGCGTAATCTGAAATTAGGGATAGTGAGGTTATATAGACGCCACAGCTATTTTTTGTATGATTGTGTGTGTCATCATCATCACCAGCCTATAATAGTCCACTGCTGGACATAGGCCTCCCCTAATGAGCGCCATAGATGGCATCATTATTTGGGGGTTATTGCCCATAATCCCCACGCTGGGCATGCGGGTTGGGGATCGCAGTTTGGTGTAGTTTTTCTGCAGAAGGCGCTGCTGAACACGCTGTGTTCTGTGCTTCGTATAAGCGTAATCTGAAATTAGGGATAGTGAGGTTAAATAGACGAAATTCGCAAGTATTTTTGGGAGTGCCCAAATCACACATATCTGCATCTTATCTAGCTAAATAGATTTGCGATGTTCATAGAAGCAGGGCTTATTTTGTTCTGCCTGGGCGATGATGTTATAGCGAAAGCGAAATCCGCTGCACAGGAAACGTATTCGACGAGTTGACTAGTCCAGAAGCCCAATTCATAATAATTATGAATTAATCGCTTCTATATTTCTTTAGGCTTACAAAATAAGCACGCAACACTAGACAACTGATCTAAGAACGAATTTTTTTTGGGAGCGGTAAACTTGTATAAGATTAATACGATCGAAATCACCTCAAATAGCATAAAAAGTAACAGAAAACATCCCTCATAACAAATTCAATAAATATTGAATAAAGCAATCAAACAGAAAAGCCTAGCTCAGAGAAGCAATAACAAAATGTGAGTTTGCACAGACGAAAATGGTAATTTCATTCGGATAGAATGGAGAAAGGGGAGTATGATGCTTATTGGATCCCTAAGACGTTTGGTTCTATGGCGAGATTATTGTGAGATTTGGCGAATCAACGCCCAGTTACGCTAACTACATAAGAAGTGCTTATGGAACAGTTATTTAACTGTTTTCGAGGTTTAGGATACTCGCTGTAGTTATTAGATCGAGCCATTATTGGTAGAAACTTCGACCGGTAGAATCTGAAATGGTTTGCGGGTATTCGTTGCGAGTCTGCATAGGAAAACGCATCCGTTATCTATTAAAATTACTCACCTATTGTAAAAACTTGACCATACTGAAAAGTACAGAAACCATAACTAATAAACGAGTAAGAAGAAATTAATATAAGTTGTACATATCGATTGTTTACCCACTTAGTGCCAAGGAATTTAAACTATCTGGAACATTCCGAAATGGCTAAAGTGACTATACAAAGGCCAGGGAGCTATTATGATGTCAAATACCAGACTGAGACTTCTACCAGTAAAATCTAGTGATAAACATTCGGGGAGGGCGGTTACGGCTTGCTCGTAAAATCTGGCCTTTTAGTGCGTTTGGCCGAATGTACCATATAATGGCATGGTTAGGGTTCTCAGAAGGTTACACTGGCTTGTGTGCATTGTTGTTGCTGCTTTGGCTTTGGGAGATATGTGATGGACCTAAGCTAATATTGATGGTGGGCTTTCAGTAGCCAGCAAATCAAGGGAGCGTTACAGCAGAGTAGTTGGCAGAAAAAAGTTTGGTAAATTATACGGTTACACTTAAAGAATTGGGGACATTTTAGAAGACTTGATTTATAAATTTGTTTTAATTCAAATTTGTGTGTGTTTAAATACATTCACTTCGATCACCATCTATGTACGATTCTTTATAAAAAAGGTATTTTAGAT
Source organism: Eupithecia pulchellata (assembly GCA_963931895.1). Taxonomy (NCBI): domain Eukaryota; kingdom Metazoa; phylum Arthropoda; class Insecta; order Lepidoptera; family Geometridae; genus Eupithecia; species Eupithecia pulchellata. The sequence goes on along the minus strand of OZ007540.1, from coordinate 8,352,969 downwards.
TTTATATTAAAAGCTCGCCTTTAACAGGGTTTCCGTCTGTTTTCAGTAGGTAGTAACTGTAATAAGGAACCTATCGGAATTTCTAAACCAACAATGAACTTGAATGGTCCCCTTAACCTTTCATGCCTTTTCATGATTCTGCATGACAGTCAACGGAATATTTGCCGTTATTTTACCCTTTGATAGCACTACTCAGCTATAAAGTAAAGGAAATGGGGGCGCTATCTTAGATTGCGGCTCGCGAAAGCCTCACGGTGAATATATACATATTCGGTGTCCCTGAAGTATACTGCTTGCAAAATATTGCGCCTACCTCTCGATAGACCCCGCTTTGGAGCTAAATAGATGGCGTGGCTCACTTCAGAGGTATTTATGAGCTGGCTTTCGATAACGACGATTCAAGCTTTTTGAGATTTTGTATCGCGGCGTTATCCGAACAACCGGCATAAATGCGATGCGTTGCTTCCGAATGCGCTTTATCTTTACTATAATATTATAAATGTGAAAGTAACTCTGTCTATCTTTCTGTCTGTCCATCCGTCTTTCGCGCCAAAAGTACTTAACCGATTTTCATGAAATTCGGCATAGACAGACGTTGCCTATACTGGGAGAAAGGATATAGGATTTTTGTCCCGCTGTTATGTCTGTATGCCCCGGGATAGTACACGGACACCAGATATAGCGAATCCCATTATTTTTTTTAAATTATAAGCTTAAGCATTAACAAAATTTATAACGCTAAAAACCAATTAAAAATACTATTCGCACCACTTTCAACTTCTACGCGGACGAAATCACGGGCAAAAGCAATGTAAAAATTCATTATGAAAATCATCTCACAAGCCCAGACTCTTCGTCATTTCTTTCACTCCGCGTAATATTTTTCTGTTACAACTTTCAAAAGCTTCAAGAATCTTAAATATGGACAAAAAGAGAAGCAATCAGCTATCGATGAATATAGGTAAAATGTTCCATCTTTCGTTACGTATATTGTTGTTTCTTAAATCTCACTCACAATGCCTGTTCTCAAATCAAGTCTAATCAACCTAATCTCAAAGGAACTTTTGATAAATGTCTCAACCATTTGATACCCGTTACATGACCCACTATAAATATAAATGCCGGGCACAAGTGACGCTGTGACAGGGGCCAGACGAATGTTCCCCCGGGGACCTACAAGACATGAGCCGTGTCTGGGGCTAGTGACGTCACAGACAATCAAGGCTCGACACAGTAACAAAGAGCAATGAAAAACTGTTTATAGTTAGAAAGCTTTTCTCGGATATACCAAAACCTTGCTATGATTTAAGGATTGTTCTTTCTGGAATATGTATATTTCAACATTCAGTTATACTAGACCGAACCGGGTAAATGCCTAAGAGATGCTGTGACATGGCTAGATGAATGGTCCCCAAGAGGTCAAGCGACGGAACATCAGCCGCGTAAAAGGACGCCACGGACAACTGACGCTTTAAGCTAATCGCCTGGCACTGAAGACGGCAAAATTGGACGAGCAAGGGTGAAATTATTAAAAAGAGATTATGTGAAAAGCAAATTAAAACTAAACTGATGGCATTTTAGTTTCTCGAGTAATGCGAGCATCATTCTTTCTTATTGTACTTTGTATGTATTGTTAACGTATTTCTATAATAGTTTATGTCTGTACTGTTCTTGTGGATCTGAATAAATGTATCTTTATCTCTACTCACTTTTTTATAGCAGGGCATTGTTTGAGCAACAGAGCTGTATATTGCCCAATTGCGGTTTCTGCACCAAGCACGCATACTTGCACGCCAGCCCTTTGGCAGGGCATTGGTATTAGTACCTTCTTCTTAGGCGCCGGCAGAGCCTTTGGTTTGGCCTTAGCTTTCTCTTCTTCAGCCGACGGTACCTCGTACTCTTTGATAACTTCCTTGTCTTTATCCTTGCACGAGATAAACTGAAAGGGAGCTACGAGAAGAACGCTGACTTAGCAGGATTAATGTCATTTGGCATAAGGCAGATGATTATTTCTAGTCTGAAAATATGTTTGGCAATGTGTAAAAACGTGGTTTACTTTTAAAAATTAAATCCTATGCATATTTGAATGTGTAAATTGATGAGAATATAACAAAACCATTCACCAGTATTTGGTACGACAGATCCTGCTATAGCACTGGCCTTCCAGCGGAAATGGATGGAGCAAGGTGCTATGGCGCTTAATCATCGTCACCACCATAAAAATCTATGCTAAATCTACATATCTTCTTAGATATCGATTTTAATTGAATTCGATACGTTAGCAAGTCTCAACAATTTAAACAAATCAAAACATAACTTACTTCCAAAATTGGTGCCCCCTTGTACAACTCTCATTTTTATCCTATGCAGGATCCCGGGTTTCTTCCCGTACCTTTTACAAGGGTCGGGACATAGGGGATCCCCTTCAGGTGGTATATCTACTAACGCTCTTCTACATCCATCGACATTTCCCTCTGAGCTTTTTTTGGCGTATGTCCTTCCGAAAATTGCATCTGCCTTGAAGTTATTTGCGAGGGTAGTCAATAAACAACGTGAACTAGACAGCAAGCATGACCGGGACATCTTTGTTTACTGTAAATTTTGCAAAAATTTTGGATGATGTTGTTGCTGTTGTGAATTTTTTATAGAATTGACGATTACTTGACGCGTTCCCAAAGTCGTAAACTTTTCATTTTTATAGTACAAAAGATTTCATTACGGCCAGTATTTTAATAAAAGCGAGGTTATAAACTCGTTAATTAAATTTTCATGGGATTAGGCCGGATTTCGAAAATCACGATGAAAATTGCTTGGTGAAATAAATAAGTTGTTGTTATTTTCAAACACTGGGTTTGAAAATAACAACAGCCTCCTGACTAAGGTTTTTTGGTCTGTTTTTTGGTTCATATAATGATTGTTTTTGGATCGTAGTATTAGAGAACTCTAGTGTCTAGATAAACCTTAAGACTCTACTTAGCTTAAAATTATCTTCATTTCTTTTCCTTTCTTTTCAATAAACGCTATCTATCTATGTATCTTCCTATGCTGCTTGTAAAAAGGCAACAAATCTGGAGAAAACCAAATCAAACTCTCAATAAAAAGGCCCACTGTGAATAAAGGTCTATTATTAGTACTATCGAGAGGGAAAGCATGAAGGCAGTGCAACGGCTCGCCTTGACACTCCCAGTATTTATAGAACCTCTGCCATTGGCCTATTCTCCTATTTATGATGCTGGATGGTTTCGGAGTTTTATTTGTTTTGATAGGTTGGCAAGAATATCGTAGGTGAAAATAGAGACTTTAGACACAATGCTTTACGACAACTTTAGATGGCTTTAGATGGCTTCTGTGGAGCGGTGGGCAAATGTCCGCCTGTGACGCAGGAGGTTGCGAGTTCGATTCCCGACTCGGGACAAATACTATTACTGTTTGCACCAGTGTGTCAGTTAGTCAAACTGTAAATACTAGTTCTAATTTGGTTATACACATAATTGTAATTTTCTTTGATAGTAAAGATTTTACCGCACTAAAAAAAAATCGGTTAATTTTATTTACTTACTTTATTATTTGTACCAACTTGTGAAACTCAACTTATTGGAAAAATGTAATTAATAAACACTAATTGATTTTTGTTAAATATTCTTTGTCTTCAGAGGGCAACGTAAATAGCCACCCAGTATGTCACGGTGTGGTGGCCCAGATTCATCAATCTTCGTGAGGTCTTATTTAAGAAGGAACACCTTTCCAAAATATAGTGAGTTACAAGTGAAGACCGATTTATCAATCGTCAAATAACTTTCATCAGCACAATAGATGGATTGACATACTTTGAATGCTGACAAAATGCAACATATAACCTTATTCCATGTAATTCTGTGCTGTAGTTCACACAATTGTGTGGACAAGGAAATATATTGAATGAATTGAACACTATTGACATTTATAAGAAAAAGAAAGATAAATAATCTTCTCTAAGTTAAATTAAAAACTTACAATCTTACATACAATAGGCGGCAATATATTGCACAGATAAGATATATTGACTCTTGAAAATATTCTACGTATTCTACAATAACCGGGGCGGACCGCTATAAAGCCTTTAATTTATATAGACTGTAAAATGTTCAGTAGCAGGTTCAAGTGCCGGACCGACACCGCAAGCCAGAAGTCAATAGTATGTATATAGAGGTAATATGTACAGTAGTATGGTGTGATCACCCCTCATTATTCCAAGGTCCACATGGCGAATATCAGGGTCGTGTCCGCGAGTGGACGGGCGGGTCCAACACGCGATTCTAATGACCCTGTATACTGAAAACCAAGGGTTGATCTGGATATTGATCGAGCTTGAGTGAATCACGGGGTTTTTACTGATTCCTGAATTGAAGTAAAAGAATAAGAATAAAATAATTTGGCGCTAACAGGCTTACAGTGGTCCGTTAAAAACCTAGAAAAATGTATTAAAATGTAAGTACGAAAGCCACAAAATGGCCTCTGCCTCAGCATGAGTTGGTTGCTCGTACGCTGGTCTTCCGGTAGAGCAATTTTGTTGGAGTTACGGATAATCTGCATGAATAAATAATATAACATCATTATCAAGGTACATACTCGTGGTATGGCTTACATCACATGCACAACATTAGGGTATCGTTGAAACAGAGGAGTGCTCCCTCAATCACCTCCATCCATCCACAAACACATCGAGCTGTAAAGATGGTATGTCAGGAGTAATTAACACGACTGTAGTAGGTTAAATACTGAATGTTTATTATGTCTTACATGCCTTTTTATACTAAAGATTTAATTATCCCCCTGCGTCGACATGACTCTTCAACGATAAAAATGTATCTAATTTGAAATACATTGTTTTATTATTCCTTATCTGAAATCGGATTATGCTGCAATAATCCGATATTCTAGTTTATCTAATAAAATGTTATTATATTTTCTTATCTAAACATTCCGTAACCTAATACATAGATTTTCGCCGTTGAGTGACGTCTACGTTCGGTACCTACCAACACGTTAGGTACCTACACCTCAGAGCTACATAAGTATGCTAGATTGTGTAGTCTTTAATTATTAAAAGCTATAATCCATTCATAGAATTTGTAGGGTTTCCTACAAATAACCTGTACCTACTGACCAGTAGGGCAAGCACGGGCTTTCTTGTCTAAGGTAGAATAGAGAAAAATTACGTCACTTTGTCATCGAATGCGTAAATTATTTGAAATTAATTACTTCAACTTCAACTTCAATAATGTACGCAATGTATGGCAATGCGATGTCATTATTGTCTATTCTACCCCAGAGAACAATCCCCGTGCTTGACCTACTGGGTATTACAGGAATTTACTTAAATCCTAAGTTATATCTATGTACCTTGGCAGCCGCCAGCCGCTGCCTATCAGCTTCCGTTTGGCACGCAATATCCGTATCGGCAACGTGACGTGACGGATTGCTAGGGGAAACGATCGATGCCGTTTCAAAACTTTCTGTACTATTTAATATAATAAATAATTATGGCCAACTCACACAGCATCATCGAGCCCCAAGCTAAGCAAAGCTTGTGTTATGGGTACTGGATGGTACAACATCTTACATAGAAAGATATTTTTATAGTCACATAAAGCCTGAAAGCGTCATGAAATAAGTTGATTATGTATAATTTCCATGAGATTTCATAACATTCATACGTTGCTCCATTGCTCCCTGGAATTTACCAGAGAGCAACAACATAACAAGCAATTGTGCTTGTTTTTAGAAGTTGAAAAAAATTTATTTTTTTCTTCAAGGTGTCGAATTTTCATCTGCCTATTGATTACCTCGTCATCACCACACACAAGTCCTCTATCGTGTGAACTCTAACAAGAAGGACTTAACCATAAAAATTCTACATACTTAGTAGATGGATATCTAAGTAACGTAGAGGTGTTAAATATACACACCTGCTGCTACCCTTCCTCTAGTATATCTAATTCTAATTCTAAGTGGGGGAACTAAGATCTGCACCGACATCTCACGTAGGAGTGTATTGTGATTGTGCATTATCCCCCTGCCTAACCAGGCCCTAACCAGCCCAGCCCAGTCCTTGAAGAACCGGAGCAGGACTTATGGCGGTTTTTACAACTTCTTTTCAGTTTTTAAATAGGTGTCGACGGGTTTGATCCCTAGTGTATACATACTAGAGGAATCCCTTGAGGTATTTTTTGTCAACTCATATAACATCCATGGGCTTTGGTGGGCTAGATTCTTATCCAGTGACTGCCGCAGCAGTTATTAATATTGATTGAGGAACGAACTTATCGGGTTTGGTCGTCAAACAAGGCCTAGATACTCACGGGATCCCCGTGGTAAAAAACAAGAATTGCATAAAATTTACATTTCCGTTGGAGCCATAATTGTGAAACGAACAAAAATAACGATAAAAAACAATTAACAACATTGTTAGCGATTGATAACCACTGACTTAGGAGTTAAGTAAATACCCGCCACAGTGTATAACAATAAAATGCACTTTTAGTTTTCATAAACTCGCAAGAACTCAAACCTACGAACCACGAACAATACAGATTCCCAACAAGCCGTCAGCCCTAAGGCGCTGCCCAAACACAGAAACCGTAAAACGTCCACATTTTCGTCGCACAGTTAGGCGTACTGCGACATATTACAAGCCCAAAAAAATACAGTATATAGTCAAATTTATGGAAAAAAGACTTAAAAATATTTAAAAAATATTTCATAAAAACCATCTAGGAACTTGAAAAAAATATCGCAAGAAAGAACCCGAAAATACTTTTTCGTCTCGAAATGCTCAGTATTTTGAGTGATAACATTTTATAATTTTGATACTGTAAGAAAGGTAATTTTATCATCTAGAGAAATATATAAAAAGATTTTAACTTACTGGTGTATTTATTTTTAAAATAAATTAAAACCGATAAATAATGTTGACATTGTCGAACAAGAGATTCAACTAAATCAAACGCATCACCATTTTCAACTTTATTTGTCAAGCGCTACGAACTACTAAATAATACTACTAATACCTAAATATTGTCTTTATACAGCGCCTTAACCAGATTCCTCTGACATCAGCGAGTTAATTCCCTAATTGGAACCCTCCGAGCACTCCAATCGAGAGGTCAACTCGAATACTTTCGTTCCATTTCAAATATTCGCCGTTTCATAACTTTTTGACGCCGGTATTTTTGACGAAGTAATTTTAGCTAGTTATTTTGGAATAAACTCTGTAGGTTAAGGCTTATTCCGACTGAAATTCACAATAGTTTGGGAGTTATCAACAGCAGGTGGTTTCAGATGTATTCGTATGTTGAGTGTTTGTTCCACTCATGCTATTTTCAGCGCTTATGCTTTAATTTTTTCCAAAGATCCTAGGAGTCTATTTTTTTATGCCTTTCCGAAATGAAGATACTGTCTTGATGTCCGCTGTGGCGCGGTGGGCTAAGGTACGACGCAGGAGGTAGCGGGATAGATTCCCGCCTCGGTATAAAAGTTTGTACGGTCTGCAGATATTCGTTTAGGCCCTAATTTAGGGCCTAAACAAATATCTGCACCTACCAAAATACCCTAACTTAGGGTATTTTGGTAGGTTTCTATGTATGACAAAAAATATCTATCTACGTAATAATGTTGTAGTAGGTATATCAATCATCTTGTATCCATATAACAAGCTCTGCTTTGCTTGGTCTAAATGATGCTGTGTGGATTGTGAAGTATTATTTATTTATAATATGTGAGAGACATTGACAATACATACATTATATTTATATCAAAATTTTATGGCATAAACTAGTTTCAATTAAAAACAAAATGAAACATAAAATTTAATCAGGTAGATAAGGGCCTTGATTATATGAAGCGGGTTAACTACGAACCCAGTTTTTATTGAAAGAACACCAACGTCAATGATGAGTGAGAATAAAGTTGGCCTAGTCTTAGTAAGTTAATAATTAGTTGGTGCGTGCAACGTAAACCTATCGTTTCATATAAGTTTTTCCAATCACGCAGATCAAATTCGCATGCGAGCGGAAATCCGCATGTCTGGAAAGGAGCCCCACCGTCATCTTCGGACTCGAAGGAAGTCCCAAGTTTTGAGTCTCCTGCGCATCCTCTTATGTCACTAGACCTCGTAGCTCAATTGGAAGTGCATCCCGTACTGAAGGTCGCGACTCCCGTTGCAGTTGTTTTTTAAATCAAATCGAATCAATAGGTAGGTACATTTATTTGCAAGAATACATAATTACATTAATTACTATACAGTGTCTAATAACAGTTTTTCAGTTATATTTTTGAATTATTTTTTACAGAACATTGAAAACGGTTGCTACTTATGTAGTTAGACTATCATAGTTACTTATATCACAAATAATAGCCTATAATATAGTCACTACATGCGTGAACACAAAAGTGGGTGACGTGACTTGCTTGGAAGTAGGAATATTTAGTTTTTGTAAACAATAACCTTGCAGCTTGCAGGGTTTCTCACATAGAAAATAGAACTTATTAAAATTTCGCGATTTGTTGCCATATTATTGTCATCGTAGTGTAAAATATAACAAACTAAAATATACCCGATGAATATTTTTTAACCGAAAATACGTTATGTAACTTCAACTGGCCTTACTAAAGACATTCAAAAAGGGTTCTACAAAATGGAATGCACGATAACGATACCCAAGCAAAAGATTTAAACGTATGCAAAGATAGTAGATATCAGAATATATTCAAAGAGTTTGATAAAACAAGAAAAGGAAAGCGAAAGTACAGAATAGAGTTTGACTTACAATCTCGTCAAAAGAGTTCGACTTACAATCTTGACAAAAGAGTTTGACTTACAATCTTGGTGTTGAGGTGGGTCAGCTCCCGCTCAGTGACTCTCCGTCGCGCGGTCTCCATTTGCTGTTGGCGGTACTGGTTGTACTTGAACAGCAAATACATCCCGGGTAAGGCCAGCACCACAAACGGCCGCATCAAAGTACTACCGCCACCTCGCCCCGGCATTTTCCATCACCACATTACACACCCAGTCCATCCATTTTGAGACACTTTTTAAAAACTCTGTATATAATCACTACGCTAAATGCTACGCTACGGGGTTTCTAAGTTTAATTATTGCTTTTATAATAGACCTAAGTTATTTGTTAGAGCGCCATTTTTATCTGAAACAAAAGAAACAGAGCGAATTAGAGATATGACATAGGCACGTACTCGATGGAAATAGGAAAAAGTTGGAACCAGCAGATAAGATTTTTTGTTCTTTTATGCCTGACACAACCAACCTTAGTTTTGGTGGGTAGTAAAAAACAGGCATAATAAATTGTGACCTGAGAGCTGGTCAGTATCTGGCGCAGCGCATCAGTGTTGCCATACAGCGAGGCAATGCAGCCAGCATCTTGGGTACACTTCCAACTGGTATTAATATGGATCAATTGAGCTACCTGTAGTTTGTTTGCAACAGTCTGCAGTTAGTTCCAATTGTAAACTACTAGCTGTTCCAAACTGCACCCATGGCTCAACAATTGAGCAAAACAATAAAACCCTTATTTAACCCCTCATAAGGTTATAGGAGGTATGGATATCGTGTGTTACTGATTAACGCCACGACGCGAAAACCACAAGCTTCCATCCAATTACAAACGAGCCCAAAGAAAGACAAAATGTTGCAATTACCGAACTAATCCGCCGTTTCGCGCCCAATTACAGCCATAAATTAGTTGATAGCATGCCAATATCGACGACGATGGCAATTTTCGTCCAGGAATAGAGCTAAGAGCCGAGAGAGTTGATTGATAGCTTCCTCCGGGGAGATAGCGTTGCTTTATGTTGTTTATCAATACGAATAAATGGGGTTATGACCAAATATATGATAAATGTATAATTTATTCTTTATCGTAAACGCACACAAACCTCATCGTCATCATTCAATACTTTTTCTATAAATCTGTATAGGCGCAAGCAAATAGTAATGTTTTTTTGCTAGAAAAATTTTTTGGAAAATTTAGGATTCTAATGGTGAAAGAATTTTTCAAATCGGTTCAGTAGTTTCGGAGCCTATTCAATTCAAACAAACAATCAAATCTGTCCTCTTTATAATATTAGTATAGATATACATACCTTGACATCGCCTCATCGTATAGACCCTTCGATCGAACCCTTCGAAGACGATATCGCATCTATCAGTGAGCTGGCACCGGCTTATACCGACCATATTGAATCTCAAGTTCGATAGCATTTTTTGGTTACGATTTAATCGATTGGTACTTAAAGAAAGGTCTGCGTTTTCGAGGTATTTCGGGCTTATGTCGATTTTGCTATCTTTGCGTAAGCTCACGTAATTTTAGAATTAGCTTGTACACCATGGATTTATGAAAAGTACGGATAGAATCCTGTCAAATCAAACTTGAATCTTAGCAATGGCGGAATGACATTGAGTGTCAGTGTATAGAGAGTTGCCAACAGAAGAAAAAATTACCCATAATTTTTATAAATATTCTTCCTAATAATTGTTCACTTATTAATATGAAAACGTGTAAAACTTCTTAGACAGAGATTATGATTGATAGTTTTAAGATCAACAAGTTAATTACAAAATGTTCTCCAAAAATTAAATTTTCATACAATTTTATGGTTGTAACGACTCTACATATGTTATGTTATGTCTACTGGCAAACTTTAGGTTAACACAGACCAACTACCTACCTACTTATTCCGAATAACATTAAAATTTAATGTACCTCGTAATGTCCCAAACTTGGGACAAAAGTACCAGAAAAAAAAATTGTTGTAAGGAAGTCTCCGATTCTTTTCACAATTCCTTGAAGTTTAGGTAAATAAGTCCTACCTATTCCTATCACTGCTTATTAATATGAATATGTAAATTATAATGAATCATTTTAGTTACCTGCTTTAGCCACGGTAATCGTGTTTATTAGACCTACTTTTTATAATTTTCAATTTACGCCACCGCTTTATGGTGCTAACTGCAGTGAATTTTATTGTCCCACAAGAACAGAACAGAACACTGTACTTTCCCGGGATTAAATAGTAACCCCTATTTGCTAATCGAAGAAATTTCAACAAAATCTGTTCAGGCCTCTGAGTGTGTGTGCAGAAGTAACAAAGATAAACACATTCAAAGTCTCATCCCATGTCTAATTTTAGTTTGAATAAAATACTCTTTGTGCCTATTAACTGGCTGACAACATTTTCTGCCTGCGGCTTCGCATACGTTGTTCCTATGGAAATGCCTAACCAATATATATATAAAAAAAATATGCTGCAAATGTACATTTGCAGCCATATCTTATGATTGTTACTGGGAAGATCAGTGAAATGTTATGTGAAAAAATATACATTACTCTCATATTCATTGTTTATTGAGACATTATAAATAAAAAATTATGTATACCTACATAATATAATGCCCGCATGCTTTTACATGAAAAATCTTCATGCACACTTCATGCTACACTAGATTTAGTGGGATTCAAATTATTTTAATTATGAGATTCGCGAATTCAATTTAAATTCCAATTTTCGTCACCCGGAAATCTGAAAAAATATTGACTTTGAGTTATGCCCCACGGCTATCGATAATCTCGATATAACATCTGCGTAGCATGATCGTCAGTAAAAGTAACTATTATCAAAATGGGTTCAGCTATTTTGGAGGTTAGCTCAAATAAAAAACAAACATATTTCGAAATTCGTATCCCTAAAGCTAAGTTATTGTATAGATATTACAAACTGAAATTCAATATCCTAATTATATTTCGAATACTTAATACATATTATTTTATAGGTGATAAAGGATGATAAAGAAATGCCTATATACCTGATTCATAATTTAAAATCAATAAAATATGAGAATTAAAACATTTTTAATATCCTCCCACACTTACTGGAAAATTTACATGTTTACATGTTGGCAGCACTGGCGAGATTTTGTGCTTGTAGTTTGATTTAAATGTTGATAATAATTTTGCGTCAAATCAATAAAATAAGTTGGTGATATAAGAAATTTATCTACGAAATGTGATCCGGTGTTTTTTGTTGACAATCCCATTGTGACTTTTGCAACATCTGACCACACAAGACGGCGTTTTCCGTTTATTTTGGTTTGTTTACAATGGGGTTCATCAGTTGGTGTCTATAGCCGTAATGGCGATGGCCAGCATACTATTTGATTGATTGGCATGCTTGCTTGATTGGAGTGCTTCATTTTATTTTGTTCTGATACTCCTTCCGAACTTATTTATAGTTTCATGTTGTACACAATGTTTGTAAAAAAAGAAGCCTGTGTTGCCCCAGATTACGCAACTACTTACCAAATTTCATAAAAATCTATTCAGATGACTGACGGAGAGGCCATACATACAGATTTACATATTTTGTATTTATAATATTAATACAAAGATAAGAAAACAGGAAAACCGATTTCTAAATACAAACTAAGTACTAAATTATTACTTTTTAAATGACATAATGATGTACCCATGGATTTATGAAAAGTAAGGATAGCATCCTGTCAAATCAAACTTGAATCCTAACAATGGCGGAATGACATTGAGTGTCATTGTATATCGAGATGCCAACTGAAGAAAAATTTACCCATAATTTTTATAAATATTCTTCCTAATAATTGTTTACAAATGAATATGTATATTATAAAAAATCTAGGTAGGTACTGCTTTAGCCACGGTCATCGTCTATTAGACCTACTTTTTATAATTTTCAATTTACGCCAGCGCTTTATGGTGCTAACTGCAGTGAATTTGATTATCCCACAAGCACAGAACAGAACACTGTACTTTCCCGGGATCAAATAGTAACGTATTTGCTAATCGAAGAAATTTCAACAAAATCTGTTCAGCCCTCACAGCCCTCAGTGTATTCCAACTCTCCGTTCACTGTCTGATTTTAGTTTGAATAAACTATTCTTTGTGCCTATTAACTGGCTGACAACTTTTTTCTGCCTGATGCTTCGCATGCGTTGTTCCTATGGAAATGCCTAACCAAAAATCAAATAAAAATTACTTATTTAAAAGTGGCAATAAGCAGCCATAGGTATATTACGATTGTTACTAGGAAGATCAATTAAACGTTCCTAATAATGAAAAAATATACATTATTCTCATATTCATTGTTTGATAAATAAGAAATAAAAATTTATGGATACATAAATATTAGTAATTTTAATTGCCCAAATTCTTATAAATGAAAAATCTTAATACACACTGCATGCTATACTAGATAAAGTGCGATTCCAATTATTTTCATTGTGAGATTCTCTGATTACCTATACGAATTCAATTTAACTTCAAATTTTCATCACCTAGAAATCTCAAAAAACATTGACTATTAGTTATGCCCTGCGGCTACCTACAATCTCGATATAACATATTATCTGCGTAGCATCAGCGTCAGTAAAGTTATTATTAAAATGGGTTCAGCTATTTTGGAGGTTAGCTTAAATAAACACTATAATAATTCGTCTATCAAAAGCTAAGCTATTGTATTGATATTACAAACAGAAATTCAATATCATAATTATATTTCAAATAATACATATTATTATAGATAACCAGAATGATAAATAAATGCCTATTTACCTGATTCATAATTTAAAGTCAATAAAATATGAGAATTGAAACTTATTTAATATACTCCCACATTTACCGGAAAATTTACATGTTTACATGTTGGCAGCACTGGCTAGATTTTGTGCTTCTCTTTTGATTATTTTGTTCATAATAATTTTGCGTCAAATCAAAGAAATAAGTTGGTGAAATAAGAAATTTACCTAGGAAATGTGATCCGCTGTTTTTTATTGACAAACCCATTGTGATTTTTGCAACATCTGACCACACAAGACGGCGTTTTTCATTTATTTTGGTTTGTTTACAATGGGTGTCAATCAGTTGGTGTCTATAGCCGTAATGGCGATGGCCAGCATACTATTTGATTGATTGGCATGCTTGCTTGATTGGAGTGCTTCGTTTTATTTTTTTCTGATTACTCCTTCCGTACTTATTTATAGTTTCATGGATGTACCTTAAAATTTTTGTGTCTATGTGGACATCATTGCGATCAGAACTAGCTTTAATACATGAAGAAATAAAAAAACCCTTTCTAGAAATTGAATTCTAAATCTTATCCTATCATACATAATGTACAAATTAAAAAAAAAACGTGAATTTTGTAATCAAACCCCTTTAAATCTCTAATGTGTAATATATATATGAATTCAATATTTGCTTATACTAATATTTCAATGGAGCCGACGATTTGGTTTCGTGACCACCGTTCCAATTTATATTCCCAATCCGGTAAGTTTCTATCGAAGTCGCCGCAACTTCTCACCTTCTAGACTTTGGTAAACAACTGGAGAAGTATTCTTGCATGTATAATATTCATAAAATGGGATAGTTCTATACAATACTATGGCTAGGTCACGGGTACCTCCGCCTAAGCTACGCTGTGTACGCCAGACCTAATCAAGGAAGAAGTTTGCTATAAATTATCTTGTAAATGTCTACGCGATACGTCGGGTGGGCTTAAAAACTGTCTTCACGGACCCACGTGCCCACGCGAGATAAATGCCTACGCTGGGGCTACGTACGAGCAGAACTTCGAATTGTTCGCGAATGGCCTACCTTAAATTATGAAATACCTATTTTGTAGAGAATTCGATTGAATTCTATTGTCAACAAAATAGGTATTTTGTTGACAATCTGTAGGCCAGGTAGGTAGGCTGGGGCTACGTTGAGCTTCGAATTTTCAAGATGGACCTACGAATCGTCTACGAAATGCCTACGCTAGGCCTACGCTTTATTTAAGAATTACCTACAAACCCCTTCGTTGGCTGGATTGATGGACAGAAAAAATAAACAATAATAAAAAAAAATCTTTTATTTCGAATTTAATCGATCCTAATGATTGATGAATGAATTGATGATAATGTAAACGTCGATATGTCAGATGAACTGTGCAATGAGAAGACCAGCTTTTTGGTGTAGGTCTGTGAATGTGGTCTCAGAGGAACAGAATAGTTTTCGCTCTATTAGCGCTGCATCCTGGGTAGCTGGATTGAAACCCGGCAGCTCATTTGATGCTTCAATGCATATGCAGTTTAAGTTTCGACGAAGTTGGGACTTATGAGATATCCTCAATAATGTAACCCAAACTGTATTTTGTTATATTTTAAATTTTATCAACGAAGAACTAAAATATAATTAACGACAAAATTAAATTTGTTAGTACTTATATACCCTTGTATATGATTGATAGCGGTATTTATATACCAATACTATATCAATTAAGAGCTAAAAATTAACGTATAATAAAGAAATGTGTAGGTACTTTACTACCTACCCATACCTACCTACCCATACCTTTGTAGTTATGGGTAGGATCTAAGTAGGTACTAACATGTTAAATTATGAAAAATCCAACCCACGTAAACTAAAAGAATATTATTTTTAGGTAAGCCCTGAATCTAAGTAGGTACACAGCAATAAACTGTGTTCTAAACATGAAATGTAGGTCTATGGGTGGACTAGCTTTTCCCATTAATACTAAAGCGGTTATTGGCACAGTGACACGGTAATGATGATACTATGGAGGTCTACGTGTGGATCATACTATGCTAGGGAACTTGGTCATTTAATCTTTACAAATGAGTCAGTTTACAAACAATACTTGTAAAATTGTCAATGTCTTTATTGTGCACGGGTAAAACAAACACCTTACAAATGCCCTAAAGTTTATGTTGCTCTCGCACTTATGCCAATCCTTCTCCATCCAGGCCATAAGGCTGAGGATTGCACTATCAGAGACTATTTACCCGTTTTCTTACAAGCTTTTAAATTTTATTATGTTCTTTTGTTTGTTGAAGTTCATCAATGGACTAAAAACAATGATTGATGGCTTGACCGTACAAGTCTTAGTTATCATATTCCACAGCGAGAATTTACACGCTGTAGGAAAGGGCTCCTAAAGTTTGTGATATGCATCAAGGAAAATTTTAGTGAAACATTACACCTTATCTATATTTATACTAATATTATAAACAGAATAGATTTGATTGTTTCTTTGTTTGAATTGATTAGGCTCCGGGTTTGAATAAATATTTCACCATTAGGAACTTAAATTTTCCCTGATGAACATAAGCTATATATTAAATTTTTTAAAAAAATTAGGGATAGGCAAGATGATAAATTAAAAATAATTTTTCCCGAAGAAGCCGGAACGGACATTCGCATTCGCTGCTCGTTTTGCAAAACATATTAGTTGATTCATCAGAATAGCCATTTAGTTGTTACCTTGGTTTGAAGTGGAGGTTACGAGTCGCCCTTCAGTTTAAAAAATAGTTTTATTCAGCATTTAAACGTCTCTTGAAATTACAGGTGCAGGGCCCGAAGCCTTGGTATTTCAAGGGCTAAGCCAATTTTAATTCTAACTGTTAAAAAAAAATTCTCAATAGATTTTTTTTTTAAATAATGGACTCAATACATTTACTATTTATATCCAACAGTAAATATTTTTAAACTAACGCGATCTGATTTCTGAACACATAATTATTAGTACTATTTTAACAGATTCAGATTCAATAACTTTATTTCTTTAGGCTTACAAAATAAGCACTTAGACAAGTCAAATTTCAAACAGATAATTAGGTATTAAAATAAGAAATAATTTGTTATTTAGGTATTTCTCTTCACTTACATTTTTAACGGACATTTATCGCGTTTATTTACCTATTTTTCCCGACGTTTCAACAGGTTTACACACTGTCGTGGTCACGGGATGACTGAAAATATAAACGCGATAAATACCCGTTAAAATAGTACTAATAATTATATCCACAGGTAGAGCATCAAAAATTGTGCCCACCGGCCTTATCTAACCGAGATCATTCTAAAAATCTTAGATCAGATAGTGTTTTTTGATATGTTGCCAAAGTAAGTGTTAGGGAAACTCGTAAAAACATCAAAAATTTCATGGAAAGTAGAAAAATGGCGGACTTTTAATAAGCCTGTAGTTATATCGACTGATACTCGTATGCTATCCGTAAAATCAGTTTTCATTTATCAAATTTAGAATGGAACATACTATTTCATCTATTTTGTATTATTATCATAGTATTCAATAAAAAATTAATAAAATGTTTATCAGAAGGTACTAACACTCAAGATAACGAAACAATTTGAATTTTGCCGAAAGACAATTTCCTTTGTTGCTTACAAATCGTGATCAGAATATTATTATTATTATTCATTTATTTCAGATTATCGAAATCCATATAGAATAACAAATCAACTTAAACACTATACACAATAAAACTAAATTAATAAAATGTCACAGCAACTTTAAAATAGAATAAATAATAAGTATTTGAATAAGTAGTATAGTAATAGATTCCATAAATAATGTAAATATACCAGTATCAAGTTCTCTCGGGACAAAAGTAGGTACAAAAATGGCAAAATATGTTTTTTTTTCTTAAAACTTTGCTACATGGCTCACCTCATTACAACCCCAACATGAATTCTTAAAGCCGAGTTAGCGGGCAAAAAGTCAGCCCTAAAGTTCCCGTTCCGTTTGACCAAGTTGTTCCGTGTGAACAAAACTTGTTCTTGTGAACAAAGTTGGGGCTGGGCAGTGCGGTAGTGACGTCACGCCGCAGTTGCCACTGTCCGACAAATTATGGTATTGGACGAGCAAAACTGCTGCAATGTAGGATGTGTTACGTAAACATGTCCGGTGTTTTAGGTGTTGCGTTTTAATTTTCTCATGGTTTACGCATATCTCACTTATATTTTCTGAAACAAAGTTCTTGAATCGGGGTTCGTTCTAATTTGTGCACATTTGCTTCGTGACCACGTTCACTTTATGTGCTTTTCTCGGGATTCTGTGCGTCGGGATTGCGTTAATATTTTGTTTTCGAAAGTTCTTTCCTTTTTTTTTTAAACGAACTAAATGCTATGCTTGAGGGGACATTTTTACCTAGTGAATTTTTGCTTTTCCATACAGAGAAGGCAATACCTATGGCTGCGTCTTGGGATGCTTCAATAATGTATTTTCTTTCTAGCTCTCTATTCTATTATTTCATAGGTACTTTTTGAAATACATCGAAAAGAGGCCAAAAACTTTATCTACTCCCCTTTATCCGAAGTAACTAGTACCATCTAAGGTATTTGTATATACATAATCCACAAAAGATCAAAGTTCGAATACACTCGAACTTGACGGATCTTGTTTTCAATTGCAGTGTTTTTTAATTCAGAGGTATTAAGCTGTTTGCTTTTTCAGTTCTGAACGAATCTTTCGTGCCATTAAATGCAAAGTTAATGGCAATCGATATTCGATTACCGCTATCCGAGAACTGACTGAATGACTGAAGTTCTTTGAATGAGACATTCTTATTACACATAATTGGAGGACTTTGCTGCGTAGCGGCGGGTAGTGGACAAGAGACGCGGGTTTGACGTATCAATCAACATTTATGCAGCTCTTGCTGCAGCATACGTTACTTATGATAATTAATTTATTTTTTTGTTGAAAATAAAATAAACAGTCCTAACAACTCAAACAAAACTTTATATCAAAGAAAATTACATTGAAATAACAGTACCAAATTAGAACTAGAATAAATTGAAACAATTTAGTCAACAGCAGACTGTTGCAAACAATCTACTGGCTCACTGGTTTAGCTTGGTATACTTAAACGATGAAAATATGGGTACCCAGAATAAAGGGTTATTTTAACGTAAACCTCGTCACGTTTGCCCCCGACTGTTCGTCCTCATCGACATGCGTTAGCACGTTTTTATCAAGTAAAGTACACTTGACCCCTACCTAGTTATTAACCCGGACTAGTACCATAAGGGTTTAAAAGCATTATTAATAATAATATTTATAATACCATAGGGTATGTTAGGTAATTGTAATAAGGCTTTTAGTCCAGTAAAATAGGTAAATAAATAATGCTGGACAATCCACACTAGGTATAACATGCATTATTAGCCGGAGTGAGCTCTTCCAGGCAACCTTGCGCTGAACTGGACATGAAGGAACACTAAGACTTTTTTTGTATCTTTTAAAACAAAAATTAATGCTTTCCCGTTCAACCCAAGATTTTTCTACCCAATAGGTATTTTGTTCCGTTCAACCCAAAACATTTAATTTGAGGTACCCTTTCTAACCACACTTACTTATTCCAAATTTCTATGGAATTGTTCATCAAACTGCAGTTGTTATTCCTAAATATATTTCGTAAAATTTTAGTCAAAACAACATGTTATCGCTGCTCTAGGTTACAAAAGCAACGGCCCATAAATATTAGATTCACACTCGCACTTTCCCACGGCACTGTGATGTCCTATATTGCAGGTCATGTTACGATGAGCTCAGTCAAACTCTGCACTAGCTTTACCACTTTCACTGCCGCCGACGCACGCGGACGACTTGCGACTTGCTCCTCCGCGCTCCTTCGGGTCGTATCGCAGAGGCATCGCAGTGAATGCGTTATAACTAAATAAGCGTATCAGTTAGGTACTTACACTGCTTTTCTAAATTGTAAAGAGTTCAAAGAGGAATGATTTCATTGTTTGTTTGTTTATTAGTATTGAATAGGCTCCGAAACGCCTTTTTCTAACTTTCCCTACCCCCTGCGTTCTTACTAGGAACAATCGGGGTATAAAGTTCCCAATTGTTCCTATCACCGTTAAACATTAATAATTTTAATCATTCAAAGGTGCAACAATACTATAAACATAACTCACCCAAATGATCCAAAATCAAAATCAAAAATAAAAAAAGGGAACATGATAAAGAGCATCATTTTCTCTTATTACATGTGGCAACACTGTTTCTGTCACGAAACGATTTAAAACTTTTGAACGAAACAAGTTACTTTTGAAGTGTGGAACAATATTACGAGAAATTGGGAAAGTAGATACTTACGCAAACCAACCCACATAATAGCAGAAATTGAATTTACCCACCCACACGCTTCAAACAAGCATAATTTGAAACTTCGGAAAGGTTAGTCAGTAAATGTGTTGATATTATGTTTCGGTTTTTGATTGAAAGGTTTAAAGTTCAGTTTTGTTTGTACCATCCACGTCAGTGTAAATGGAGGGAAACATTTTCGCGGAAACTGCTGAATAGAAACGCTTGTGTGCCTACCATACCAGAGCTGATGTATAGCTATAGGCGAAGAACGCTTCTGTGCCTACCAGAGCTGCGAAGAGTGTAGCTATAGGCAAAGATGAAAGAAAAGATTAAAATGGAAATTGCGAAGACAGGAAAATTTAGAAAATTGCGCCAAATTGAGGCGCAATTATGCGCCTCAATTTGACGACAGAATTTAGACTCAGAATCAGGACTTGGTGATTTGGCGAAAGATATATTTTTTATAGAATTTTATTGAATTTTGTCTATACTAATTTTATGACGAGGAAAGATTTGTTTTATCATCAACATCATCTGATGATGATGATAAATAGCCTATAATATATATAGCCTGATGACTATACGAGTATTAGTTCACTCTCCCTAATGTGCGCCATAGAAATAACCAAAAGAGAACTAGTATTTACAATTAAAAAAAATGAGCTAACTGCATACTCTTGCAAAGTAACTACAGGTAGCTTAACTGTCATATCAAGACCAGCGTCTTCGCTGGTTGCATTGCCTCGCTGTATGGTAATGCTGATGTGCTGCGCCAGATACTGATCAGCTCTCGGGTCACAAATCCCTATGACCAGACGTTGCAATATTGGTTTGAGTTCAAAATGTTGTTTGATTATTAGTTTCGATTTATCTGCTATACGTGACATAGTAGTAGTAAGAAGGTAATATATTTTGGAGATAGATAGAGAAAAACTTTCCACTATTTTTATATTTACTTTATAATATACGTGTATTTATCATTTGCCAACTTAATTTTCAACGAATTATTCAAGAATAAGCGCGAAATAGAGACTTGTTCCAGTTCGAGAGAACCTTCAGGTGTCTCGTTAATCATTCCCTTTGCGAAATCCCTTCAGCCTTGGACCTCCCTTCATAACTGGATAAGCGGCTTACAATGTTCTCTAAGCTCAACACAGGACCGGACTTAAGGGAAACACCGAGTCCTTACTTAACAACAGCCAATAAAAAAAATTTGGGGCTTATATAAAATAGGTATCATTACAATTAATCAATTGAACCCAAGCACTGATATTCCCATAATACATCACTAGTATTCGTGAGAAGGACGGGCACATGAATACAAAATATTTATAAAATTGTTCGGCAAAAATATTTTGAAATCTAAAAAAAATAATATAATAAACTTAATAAAACAATTCGTCACGCAGCCGGAATGAAATTAAATTTATTGCCCAAAGTCATTGACAAGTAACTACAAAAACAATCAAATGTTACTTAAAATCTAAGTGTATCTAATCTATATGCGTTGATTGTATTGGATTAGCCTTAGATGTCTGAGTTATAGATATATATGCCATCCCTTATTAATTAGACACAACATTAATATAACCAGCAACTTTCTGCGTCTTCAGCCTTCAGTGTGTTTGTCAACATTGTTATACTTTACGGTGCGATAGTACGTACGTAGACCTTAGCCAGTTGATATAATATAATTTATGCCACCTTTTGGTGTCAAGCCGAAGTATGTGGGTGTGAATTTATTTACTTGAAATAGAATCTAAAATACCAACCATGCGTACTTCTGTTGATAATGAATATCCAAATAAAAAAATAGCGACTATCCATCGTGCTCTTTTAATTTGACGTCACAATCAACTGGTATCTAAAACAGCCCCTGTGACCTTCCCTAGCTACGCTCCCTCATGTACTCAGGTTGTGGTGTTTTGTATGTTAATCTTGCTGAAGCTCCGGAATAAGCACTTTGTTTTATCTTTGGGACAAAAACCCTGAATTTATATCGTTTCGATCTGTCGTCATTTTGTATTCGTGGAGGACTAGGCTATGTTTTATGGTAAACTAGCGACCCGCCCCGGCTTTGCGCAGGTGCATGTTATACATAGAAACGTACCTCTTGAATCACTCTATCTAAAATATATAAAAATCAGTTGCTTAGTTTTAAAGATCTAAGCATACCTGCAGAATGACAGACAGACAGCGGAAAGCGACTTTGTTTTATATTATGCAGTGATGATTAAATTTGATTGTTATAAAAAACCAAAAGTCGAAACAAAAATAACAACAAAAAGAGAAATATCTGCAGAACGAACGAAAATTTGTTCAGAGGCGGGTATCGAACCCCGCACCCTCGCCTACAGTGCCTCAGAGGTCGTCCTATGATGTAGTCAGCCACTGACTATATAATATTTAACTAAAAGCTAGCCCTCTCAAATAAATTAGTACTGTACGTACTTGATTTAATTTGCTTAATGGATTATATGCCTGATTTTTATAGAGCACAAAAATGTGCTTTCAGATTAGGAGTTCCACACTCCTAACATTTAAATATTGACGGGATAACGGTAATGTGCATTTTATATTGTCGGTGTCAGATAACACGGGTCACTTTGGCTTGAAGTTTAAAGGAAGCCAGTGTTGTCATTATAAAATGTATTTTAATGCACATTTTTTATGACGTGTGGTAGCGTTATGGGATTAATGTGCGCGGAGCTTTATGGTAGCTAAACAAATATGGATTCGTAATATTTAACTTAGCAATGGCATCATAAATTATTATGATCTGTAGCTAGCCTGTTAATTACGTTATTATGGTTTTAATAGCGCCTTTCGTGATGGAGTTTATCGCACTTAGACGAACGAGAGCTTTTTAGTGGCGGTGAATTTTTCTAACGAATTTTGAATATTCAGCATACTTACTTTAATTCGTACCTTTTCCTTGCTTTCAGGGCTACAGGGACGTTACGTGTTGGCGCGAGAGATTTTATTTTGAGGTTGTTATTTTTTCTGCTTATAATGAAAAAAAGGTACGTAATTTGCCGCCAATTGTTACCATTTTCTACGAACCCACGAGGAAACCAACTTAAATTCAATTGTATTTCGGGAAAATGTAAAATTTTTGCTCCAAATCTCTAATTTTCGCAAATGCTCCGAAATTACATGTGAATCGAAGTTATTATTTAGTTTGATTAAACAGTTACCTACCCCCATTGCTTCAATTGTAAATACTAGTTCTGTTTTGGTTTCTTTTTGTTTATTTTCTTTGTCAATATAGTTTTTTTTCATAAGCTTATAGAAAATACACATTTTGTTATTACTTTTCCGCTGTTCTTATTCATTTCATTCACACGCAGAAAAAAACCACAAAATAATCTCGCGAAACTCGCGGCAACTCTAACGATCAACCACCCTAATATAAGAACTTTCGTTTTGGAATAAAAATAGGAGGTAGGTAAATAAATAGTGGTTACACAAAAGTTTACATTGATTTCATGAAGGTCCTCTAATTTGCCAGCCCATTAGCTATGCATAGTTTATGCAATCACATAACAATTCCGACCCTCACCGTCATTGTTTCCACAACTTGCATGTCTCACTTATATTACGGGAAATTGCTGCACTACCAACATGAAAAATACACACCACATCAGCAATTTTCTGAATGATTTCCGTGTAAGCACGCGATCTGACCAGCTCTAGGATCGCGCTCAACTTGGCATTTACCAAGGGCAGCTGCCGACCTCCCCAACTCACCTGATCAAACACCCAGGTACTATAAGGAAGACAAAGGCGATCGTCTTATCTCCTTTAATTGACACGGTACGTTGCTACAGCATTTTCTCGCTTTTTCAGGAGATTTTACCGTTAGTTTTAGTTATGAGAGTCCCGGCGTTAACAGGGTAGCATACGATCGGCGGGCGAGCGCGCGACCCGCCTCGCCGCCACTCTTCAACTGAACTCAACGTTTTTAGCGCAAGCGTACTACAACGCAGGATCGTCCGAAATTCACCCCCTCACTCTACATTCAAAGGACCCTAACCACCTTCGAAAAAATCTGCAAAAAGAACACCTACCCCGAACTGATACGACCGGTTTTTGAAGGTGAATGAAGATGCAGTAAGTCGTTTTGTGGGAGGATTGCGTGTGCCGCACTGCACACGATGGTAATTAAATAATGGTTTGACAATGGTATTGCTACAGCCGCTGTGACGTCAATGTTCTGAAGAGATGAAAGCATCCACATGGAAGCCGTTTAGTTTGGGGGTGCAAAGCGGATTGGGTTTTGAGGCCAACAAGTTTTGCATTGATAGCTGATGAACTTTGCCTTTGAGTCAATTGCAGAATCTATTGTGATAGCTTATTATATGTATTATTTAATGTTATTCTCCAATTTTGTAGTGGTTAAGATAAACTTCCATCTAAGGTCGTAAAGGAAAATAAACACAGAGTTATAGTAATGTAGCAGACATTTGTTATTGAAGAGATTGTATTTAATAAGTTTTCGGGGATTCTGGTAAAATCTTGTATATGTACTTAGTTATATTATGTACACGTTGTATAATATCATGGTACCATGAATCCGATTTTCGATGAATTATTATCGAGTAGGTAATCAGCAAACAAATGCAATAGGTAATTAATACTGGACAGCATCATCTAGCCCCAAGATAAGCAGAGTTTGTGTTATGGGTACTAGATAACGGATATACATCGATAGATTTTTTATTATTATATATTTTATTATACATAGAAAACGACCAGAACACCCTGAACAAATATCTGCAGATCGTACAAACATTTGTCACGAGGCGGGAATCGAATTTACATCGAAGGCGAGCCTTCGCCCACCGCGCCACAGGGGTCGTCAAAGAAATAGAGGTTGTCGATTTCTAATTATACTTACAACAAGATGCTTTGTAATTTTCTAAAAATTCTTTTTCAAAAATCAGTAAAAAATAGATATTTTTTTTATCGGTTTTGGACTTTACACATGATAAGCTAAACCTGTTTCAAGGATAGGACTTAACACTAACACGCTGAGAGTATATTATACTATGCTGGCTTTTATTTCGTGTGGTGCCGGCATAGAATTTCACCATCATCTCTTCCCGTGGGTGTCGTAAGAGGCGACTAAGGGAGACACAGCGGGGGGCGGGCAGCAGCGCCTTATGCAGAACAACTACACCGAACTGCGATCCCCAACCCGCATGCCCAGCGTGGGGATTATGGGCAATAACCCCCAAACAATGATGCCATCTATGGCGCTCATTAGGGGAGGCCTATGTCCAGCAGTGGACTATTATAGGCTGGTGATGTGGCTTTTATTTCAACGCCGTCCAGCGTGGCAATGCTGCCAGCATTCTAGGCAATCTGCCTTCTGGTGACTTAGACTTAGTTCCTCTGGTATCTGAATAAAGGCCTATATTATTATTATTACAGGATAAATCGTAGGGCTGTAAAATTGATCACCATCATCTCGAAAGAAGGAGACCGCGACACGGTAAACATAGTGTAGGATGCCCTCCTGCCAGGTGGGATGACTGCGAAAGACTGCTGGCAGATGCTGGATGCGACAAGCTGAAGACAGGGCGCTATGGCGCTCATTAGGGGAGGGCTATGTCCAGCTGTGGACTAACATAGGCTGATGATGACGATGATGATCTCGATAGATCGAGTCCCGTAGAATCAGGGTTCGCAGATTTTTGCATCCATCTTGAAAGATCGAGAACAGAATCGGGTTCGCAGGTGTTTGCATCAGGTCACTGCCCTTGAATAGATTATTCGGAAATAGTCAGATTAAGAAGGTTCGTTGCCTCCGTGGAAATAGAACCTTTGCATAGGAACCTAGCGTGAGCGAAACGAGCCAAGTTTGTTTTGATTTTCGAGTGTCAGCGTTTTCTTTGCGGTGTTTTCAAATCGTCTCACAACATTGCGATATCTTCAGGTGGTTTGAACTATCAACATTAGTAAGTAAGTACTTATCTAGTCTAGATATCTAGATACTCAACTATTAATATATTGTATTTATATATAAATATAATTTAAGATAATAATTCGTAACGTAGCATCATCATCATCAGCCTATGTTAGCCTACATATGTCCACTGCTGGTCATAGCCCTCCCCTAATGAGTGCCATAGCGCTCTGCCTTCTGCTTGTCGCATCCAGCATCTGCCAGCAGTCTTTCGCAGATCGTCATTCCACCTGGCTGGAGGGCGTCCAAAACTTAGCATAAGTTTATTTATATAAGATTACCAGATAACGATTAAATGTAATTGCATGTACGTATTCTATATAAACTACTTGTTTAGTTATTTACTTTTTTTATCTTGTACGAGCTTTACTTCATAGTTTATAAATAATTTATATAATATGTAGATAACTTGTTCTAGTCCCACAATGTTAAGCTTACGTATATTTTAACGCCTACCATAAAGTGTAGAGCAAGACTTCTTACCGTAATACAATGTTCATTAGTATGGTACGGAGGACAGTCACCCGACCACGGGTTATAATAGCACATAATTAAGCATCTATTTCTAATGTTCATATGTTTTCTGACAGGTAGCAACAGAATTATCACCCTAAAAAGCATAGAGTTCAAAATCAGCCCAAACGCGTGCAAAACACGAACAATATTAACAAGCTCGGATGTTAAAGACAATCTCATGTACTTATATAAAACTAATATAACCATTTATAGATTGTAACCGTTAACTTTAAATTGAGCTTACATTTGAAATAAAGTTTTTCTTTACTGTACTTTAGTATTTTACTTTTAGAAATTGAAAATATAGGTATTTATCAACTTCAAACGTATTATCAAAATTATTTGTAATTTGAGAATACTGTCTCCATGGTCTGCTATATTTGTATTGAAATAGTATTTTTAAAATCCTATCTATATCTAACGTAGGTACTTGTGATAAGTATTTTGAAAAAATATTTTTCCAGAAACCTATATTATGTACCATCTAATACAAATAATAGTAAACTAGGTGAAAATATTATGAATGAATTTTCAAAAAACGACATGGTCCAATAGCTCAATTCAAACAAACAATCAAATCTGTCCTCTAAGTATTCTACAGATATTGTAATAACTAACATAATTTCTCATTGTATCCAGTTTGTATGAACTACATAAATGCGAGCTAAACCTGTACAAACTTCCGTCGGTTCGCAGCACCTCGACACCATCCGGTTTCCGGGCTATACTTTACCAATACCTAGTAGGTTTATTGTTTCATAGAAATAATTTGGGAGATACATTCAGCGGAGTATAATGTACCTACTAACATAGTTAGTGTTAGTAGATTGTACCTTCCATAAGTCAATAAACCACAAAACATGGGATATTAAATCCAAATCCATATTCTTTTTCAAATCTTCCACTAGTGGACAAAAAATTTAAGTGAAGATCAATAACAAATTATTTCTTTTTTTATAATAATTATCTGTATGAACTTTGACTTGTCTGAGTGATTATTTTGTAAGCCTAAAGCAATAAAGATATTGAAACTGAATCTGAATTCTAAGTGAGTTTGGGTGGAAAACATTAGCGAGTCCTTGAGTCATGTAATTAATATTATTATAATTATTATACGCAGTTATACCCCAATTGCTTCCACGCTTTCAATGAAAGAAAATATGTATTACAATTTCGACTGTCTAATCACAACCTTCGATAGCTCAGTTGGTAGAGCGGTGGACTGTAGAGGAAAATCACTGTCATCCATAGGTCGCTGGTTCAAATCCGGCTCGAAGGAAGGGAGATACTTTTTGTAAAAACAAAATCGCTAATTCAGTTTTTATGAAATGCGCCTAAATATCTCGTATTTTGATGGCTTTTATGGGTACTTACTTATTTGATAAAGGTTTAGCCTCCTGAATTAGATTTACCTAACTGTATAATTAACTCGGTGCGAAACGCGATTTTACCAGCGTTATAATTTCCTTTTAAAACCTTATTTATAAATTTTAATGTACTTAAGAATGATTTAAAGCTATGTGATCAGTATCGGGAGCGAAGCTATAGGCAGGATATAGCAGGATATCATTTACTTATCTTTTAGGTTACAAATTTAATAAATTCGGTTCTGGATTAGAATAGAATGTGAAGTAACAAACAGATTACAATAATAATTTAGTGTGATTCAATAAAAATTGTAGAATAATTATTATAATCCTAAGAAAATAGAATAACCTAATCATTTATTTTAAATTGAGACTACCTATTATTTTACTAGTTAGTTTACTAGTAAGTAAACTAATAGGTAATACTACTAAAAACACAATACCGATTCAAAAAGAAACGCTGCGGACAGGATTCGAACCTGTGCGGGTAGAACCCAATGGATTTCAAGTCCATCTCCTTAACCACTCGGACACCGCAGCTGTGAGTGACATGCCAAAATTTCACAACGTTTACCGATTCTGTAGGTGAAGACACGTTTTCCATCGTACAAATATTTTAGTCACTAAAATATTTGTCAAACTGACGTACTTATGAAATAACAGATAGCGTCAATGATATGAGATCCCATTGACATCCTAGCTTATGTCACATGTATTTGGACATTGTCATAACCAAATCATGGTATAATGCCCCTTTTTTGATGTTATTAATATTATTTTTATGTTAAAGCTATTTCTGTTCGCGGTAAAAATCTGACCGGTTTTAAAAAATATTAACTTGCTTAATAATAATATTGCAACTACGCGTCCATTCCAGGACTATTAAATTTCCATGAAGTGGACACCCCGGCAGAAAACTGGCAATCCAGACACTTTATGCCAAAACAAAGGAGTCAAGAAAGTCAACTTGCCGTTTTCACGTAAAAAAGCGCCAAAAATATAAGAAGAAATTATTTCGTGTCAGTAGAAAATTGTAATCGGTTTTTTTAGTCTCAATATAATATAAATCCTGTAAAAATGGAACGAATAACATTATTTTTGGGACGTACGTCGTGCCATCTAGTATTACTTTGGGAACTAACTGTAGCTATTGCCGCCAATGTCCTACTTTGCAAGAGCAATGGCTACTCAACGCTAGATGGCGCTACTCAACTTTAGTTTACTCGTCAATAGAGGTCACTGTGTACTTTTTGTGGAGGTTTTATTTCTTTCGCATAAGACCTTAGCACACGACCTTCGTGGAAAAATCGGCAAATTGTTAATTTATTGGTAGATCTCAAATAACAATAACTATACTATACTATACTATAGGTACCTACTTGAGATCTCAAATTTGTTTTTACCTTGTTTTTACAACTACCAATGCTAAAGTAGGTAGTTGTTAGAAGTTTAGAACTAACCTATTAATTAATATGTGTTACTTGTACCTATATACCTATTATTATTCCATGTGACGTAAATTTATGCAAAAATTTATCCGATTCGTTAAGTATACTACATGAAAGTATGAATAAGTACGGAAGGAGTCTCATAAAAAATAAAAAGAAGCACTCGGTACTCTGACATACTGTCTATGATTCAAATAGTATGTCAGTCGCCGCCATAACGCCCATAGACACGAACCCATGGATTTATGAAAAGTACGGATAGAATCCTGTCAAATCAAACTTGAATCTTAGCAATGGCGGAATGACATTGAGTGTCAGTGTATAGAGAGTTGCCAACAGAAGAAAAAATTACCCATAATTTTTATAAATATTCTTCCTAATAATTGTTCACTTATTAATATGAATATGTAAATTATAATGAATCATTTTAGGTACTGCTTTAGCCACGGTAATCGTGTTTATTAGACCTACTTTTTATAATTTTCAATTTACGCCACCGCTTTATGGTGCTCACTGCAGTGAATTTTATTGTCCCACAAGAACAGAACAGAACACTGTACTTTCCCGGGATTAAATAGTAACTACCCCTATTTGCTAATCGAAGAAATTTCAACAAAATCTGTTCAGGCCTCTGAGTGTGTGTGCAGAAGTAACAAACATAAACACATCCAAAGTCTCATTCCATGTCTAATTTTAGTTTGAATAAATTACTCTTTGTGCCTATTAACTGGCTGACAACTATTTTCTGCCTGCGGCTTCGCATACGTTGTTCCTATGGAAATGCCTAACCAAAAAAATTATGCTGCAAATGTACATTTGCAGCCATAGCTT
Source organism: Eupithecia pulchellata (assembly GCA_963931895.1). Classification (NCBI taxonomy): domain Eukaryota; kingdom Metazoa; phylum Arthropoda; class Insecta; order Lepidoptera; family Geometridae; genus Eupithecia; species Eupithecia pulchellata. Next base: position 8,322,856 of record OZ007540.1, on the reverse strand, counting down.
ATGATTGTTACTGGGAAGATCAGTGAAATGTTATGTGAAAAAATATACATTATTCTCATATTCACTGTTTATTGATACATTAGCTTTAGGGATACGAATTTCGAAATATGTTTGTTTTTTATTTGAGCTAACCTCCAAAATAGCTGAACCCATTTTGATAATACTTTTACTGACGATCATGCTACGCAGATGTTATATCGAGATTATCGATAGCCGTGGGGCATAACTCAGTCAATATTTTTTCAGATTTCCGGGTGACGAAAATTGGAATTTAAATTGAATTTGCGAATCTCATAATTAAAATAATTTGAATCCCACTAAATCTAGTGTAGCATGCAGTGTGCATGAATATTTTTCATGTAAAAGCATGCGGGCATTATGTAGGTATACATAATTCAAAATCAAAACAAAATGAAAAACGCCGTCTTGTGTGGTCAGATGTTGCCAAAATCACAATGCGTTTGTCAATAAAAAAACACCGGATCACATTTTGTAGATAAATTTCTTATTTCAACAACTTATTTTTTCGATTTGACGCAAAATTATTATCAACCTATAAATCAAACCATAAGCACAAAATCTAGCCAGTGCTGCCAACATGTAAACATGTAAATTTTCCAGTAAGTGTGGGAGGATATTAAAAATGTTTTAATTCTCATATTTTATTGAAATTTAAATTATGAATCAGGTAAATAGGCATTTCATCATCCTGGTTATATAAAATAATATGCGTTAAGTATTCGAAATATAGTTAGGATATTGAATTTCAGTTTGTTATATCTATACAATAGCTTAGCTTTAGGGATACGAATTTCGAAATACCTATGTTTGTTTTTTATTTGAGCTAACCTCCAAAATAGCTGAACCCATTTGGATAATACTTTTACTGACGATCATGCTACGCAGATGTTATATCGAGATTATCGATAGCCGTGGGGCATACTAATAGTCAATATTTTTTCAGATTTCCGGGTGATGAAAATTGGAAGTTTAATTGAATTCGCATAATCAGAGAACCTCATAATTAAAATAATTTGAATCCCACAAAATCTAAATTATATAAACAATAAATATGAGAATAATGTACCTATATTTTTTTCATTATTAGGAACGTTTCATTGATCTTCCCAGTAACAATCACAAGATATGGCTGCAAATGAACATTTAAATATTTATTTGATTTTTTTATATTATATTGGTTAGGCATTTCCATATGAACAACGTATGCGAAGCCGCAGGCAGAAAATGTTGTCATCCAGTTAATAGGCACAAAGAATAATTTATTCAAACTAAAATTAGACATGGAACGGAGACTTTGGATGTGTTTATGTTTGTTACTTCTGCACACACACTCAGAGGCCTGAACAGATTTTGTTGAAATTTCTTCGATTAGCAAATAGGGGTTACTATTTAATCCCGGGAACAATCAAATTCACTGCAGTTAGCACCATAAATATTAATAATTAATACTTTAAATAGAATTTGTTGAATTATTATTTTCATTAACATAATCCAGATTTTATTGTCACTTCTGTGCGATATTTATTGTATTAATTAATTTTAATTAGTTAGTGTAAGTGGTTGTATGACCGTTCTAATTAAATGAATGAATAAAAATAAAGCGCTGGCGTAAATTGAAAATTATAAAAAGTAGGACTTATAAACACGATTACCGTGGCTAAAGCAGTTCCTAAAACGATTCATTTTAATATACATATTCATATGTAAACAATAATTAGGAAGAATATTTATAAAAAATATGGGTTATTTTTTCTTCTGTTGGCAACTCTCTATACACTGACACTCAATGTCATTCCGTTTACATATTCATATGTAAACAATTATTAGGAAGAATATTTATAAAAATTATGGGTAATTTTTTCTTCTATTGGCAACTCTCTATACACTGACACTCAATGTCATTCCGCCATTGTTAGGATTCAAGTTTGATTTGATAGGATTACGTCTGAACTTTTCTTAAGTCTATGGTATACTACTTATCTAGATGTTTTTTTGGGTAATAGAATAACATAACATCTATAGTACATACAAACTTTCGCTTGTAGGTATAATTTGATTTAATGTTTACAACAAAAAAAAATATTATGAGAAAAATCTCTTTACTAACTAATAAAATTATAATAAAATAACAAAACAAAATAAGAACTCTAATCAAGTGATTCTTAACAATAGCTATCGAGTACTACATCAATAGCAGTAGGAAGCGTCTTTGGTTTGGCTTTGGTTGGAATTTGGTACAAAAACAGTACAATATATTAAGTTTTTCTGAAACCCTCATCTTATTAAGTCCCTCCCCTGCACACAGTACCCCTTTCTACGAGAAATCCAACACTATACAAGCTACGCGTCTTAGAACTGCTCTCCCCTGGACATCAGACTTGCAAAATTTCTGCCAAACTTCAAAAAACAGCTTCATCAGCATTACTTAGAAGTCTTTTGTTATGTTCTATGATTATTTATCTAAGTTATACAGTATTTTTAGGCTAAATATAAGTATAGTTATTCGGGTATTTATTGTAGGTATTCGTTTATTATTATTATTTTGTTTTACTTACGTGCCACTGTCTATTATTGTTCCTTCATGTACAGTTCATCCCAATGCCTGGAAGAGATCACTCATAGCGATAAGGCAGCCCTTTATACTTTCTTTACTTTAAGCATGTTTGTAATGTTTTCTTTGTGTTTTATATTATATTAAAGTATTTTCTATCTATCTTTCTATTAAGTGTAATGCTTTTGTGCCAAAGACATTTTGAGCAAACTGACTTATAATAACAATTACAGGTAAGAGTTGGCATTTCCTCGTGTCAACCATCAATAACATAATGCCATACATTACAATGACTTTCCTTCCTTTCCTCCGTCATCGGCGCGTGCGCAGCCACGCACGCACGCGCGTTCCTCGAAGCGATTTTATCCGATGTTGATGTTTACGTCAGTTTGATAACTGGAAAACTGGATTGTTGAATATGAGATGAGGACTTGAGACTTTGACGCCACTTCAATTAGACCAGAAGTACTGAAAAGGTAGGGAAGTACAAGATAACTTGATTTAAATTCTTTTTCTTTATGGCAATGTGTGTCAGCTTTGCCACTTTTCTGGCAGTTTCGATTTTTAGTTTACCTACTGTAAGTAGGGCGTGTTCTGAAGATCGGACAATTGTATGAAAACATGTCAAAACGTCAAAGAACTGTTATTGAACCATGTCTTAATTATGGCATAATTTTTATCATCGATTAGGTATTATTTTACCCATATGAGATACATAAACATTTATATATAAACATATTATCTGTATAATCCCGAATTATTAAAAGTTTTACTATCTTTCCATGGATATTACGTACCTACCTATCTAAATATGAAAAACAGGCTATAGGATGAAATAAATAAGTACATAATAAGTTTATACCCATGCTTTCAATTGGAAGTCAATAGAGTCTAACTTCCAAAGCCCTAGCTACTCGTAGATCCCCTCGAGGCCACCGCCCACCACACCGCGCTGCGGTCAGCTTCATGCGGTCAGTGGGATAATGTGTCGACTGGAGTCACGTGGCTAGCCAGGTGGAAGGTCCCAGCAGACATGCACCTTGGTGACGTGATCACTGGGTTTGTGGGTTACCTCCACCGTACGTTTGTGGGGAAGACGATATTTTATTGTTATAAAGTAGACTAGGTGCGTGCGGCAGCTGTAATTCATCTGATGCACCGCGTAGTTCAATGAATTTGCTGTTTTTTATGTCTCTATATGTATATTTGTATTCTTTATCAGTCTATGTTATTCATCTGCTGGACATAGGCCTCCTCTAATGATCGCCAGAGCGCCCTGGCTTCAGCTTGTTGCATCCAGCATCTGCCTGCAGTCTTTCGCAGATCGTCATGCCATCTGATCGGAGGGCGTCCTACACTGGATTTGCTGAGTGGCGGTCTCTGCTCAAGAACACGTTTCCTTAACCAATATTTGTGTTTATTCAGTAAATTTATTGGGAGTTGGGTATACAAAGAAACATGAATATTTGCCATTTCAGTGTGGAATTTGAGATTATACGGTAATTAGGTAATTTAGATCTTTTGGAATTTTGAAAACAGGAACCGCAATTATAAAGAGCACAACGTACCTATATTTAATTTACGTTATGTACCTTCTGTATATGAGGGTACATTAATTAAAAATAATCAAATGCAAAAATTATAAATAGATACGAGTGTGACATCAATTACAGAGCACCGTTGCATTTTCCAGTCGATAGACCATATCAAATCGATCATAATTTGCACTTTCTCTTGACCAACGACGCATTGCAGAAAGTATTAAAATACATCTCGAGATTCTCACATAGCTAATGAGCTGTTACGTACAAACAAACATACACATTACGGAACGATCGGCTCCATGAATGGTCTCGAAACGCGAGCGACATGCGTGCGCGCATGTGGAATTGCACTTTTACATTCCCTGCCTTTCGTGTACTTCCAGTTTTGCCATGTTTTATTGTAGAAAAAGTTGAACGACTGCCTTCCATTTTGTACTCTCCACCGATTGATTATCGTCATCCAAATCCAGTCAGTTATATAAATTCCGTGAACGTGATTTTCAAACAAAACGTTCTTTGAGGTTTATCCATATATATATTACAACAATACATGGGTAGTTTTCCTTTTTAGGGAGTGATAGAGTAGCATGAATTGACATTTTTGTGTTCGCAAGTAAAATACCTAATCATCTAAAAATACGTTACCGTCTCAGGATGTTGAGTCACCTTTCATTATGGGGGTTGGCTAGATTCGAATGGTCAGTCTCTAAGAACTTTGGTCAGAAATAAGTATCGATTTAACTATATGTTTCGGTCTCGCATCAGAATATGTTATTAGCATGTCCATAAATGTTACATTAATATTTTTAGATATGTCATGCATTATATAATATTTTGGTATTTGTGTCTAAGTAAAATTAGTTTAGGTACCTACCTCTATATTATCTAGTATTAGCATAGACTAGTAAAACACATTGTGTTTTTTTATGGGAACTCAAAACATTAGTTTAGATAACCTCTGTAATCCTATGAACTTTTCCTTTCACCTTAGCCGCTTCGAAAACAAGGTCGCTAATTCCGCTGCCTTTCTATCATCATCATCAGCCTATTTTATCCACTGCTGGACAGAATGGCTCCCCTTTATGTATGATAGTGATAACTTGCCTTTCTATAGAATAAATAATTTGAGTACTGATTATAAAGCTTTAAAATAAAGCTTTTATATATCTCTGAGAATAAGGAACTAAAATTGGTCGGCTAAATTACGTAACGTGCCCAAACGTTGTCACCACGCTGTAATTTATGGTGAAAACTGATACCCTAGTCTACTTAACGGTGCCTTGTTAGCATTGCAACTTGCAACTTGTTACCAAATAGTGTTGCAACTTGCAACTAGCTGTCACGTTACTCATATTTTAGATTTCGTGGTCGTGAGGAAACAAAAGGGCGCGTTCGAGATATAATAATGTGCAAATAGGAGAAACCCTTGGTATTCTTTCATCATTAAAAAGTTTAGTAGGTATATAGCCCCGCTAACATCCATTATGAATATTAATGTGCTTAATATTTGCACTGGTTAAGCTTTTCAAATATGAATATAATTCAATAAGTAGAAAAGTAATACATTTCAAAAATGTTTGGTCATTAGGGACATTTTTTAAAGTCCTAAAGAACTAAAGTTGGAACTTTACTTTATTTACTTCCGAATGTACCAACCTAAAGACCTGGCTTGTTTTCGCCTAGCGACCGACATCATGTTTTAGGCAAGGCTTTGATTTAGCATGTTTTTCTTAGCTGTCGATCGGCTGCATCTCGCCAGAAAGTTGCTAGTAGGTACTTACTTATAAGTTTTTAGGCAACAGAAATTATTCTTCTTCTTCTTCAGAAATTGCTTAGGCTATCCGGGGTAGAATAGAACGTAGTGGTTATATTCTCTTTGGTCAGCATCTCATTTTTGAAATGCCATAATGCCTAATTATAAGCCAAACCTACTAAAACGTTTGATAACAGTCTAAAAAAACAAGTAGTGCAAGTCCTTAAAAGAGACTTATTTCACTGACACAGAAATAAAGTGAAGTAAGACCTTGCGAACTAGTGAACCAGCTGATTTATACGCACTGTGTAGTGAGACAGCGATCTCTATTGTTTTTAATATCCACAAAAACTAAAGTTCGTGAATGATTCATGAAGTCATTGCAATTCAATTAACCCACACTGTTGTTCCGTTGTTCTTTGTATGGTTTGTTTTGATTGATTGAACATTTACACACTTTTTGTTTTGATAAAGCCGAGAGTACGTACAGAGGAAATTTCTGACCTCTATCTGAAGTTTGGCTTATTTTGACGACCTCTGTGGCGCGGTGAGCAAAGGTCGGCCAGCGATGAAGGAGGTCGCAGGTTCGATTTCTGCCTCAGGACAAATGTTTGTACGATTTGGAGCCATTGTTTCCAGGCGCTTCTAGGTTTTTTATATAATAAAAAATGTTCATGTTTATTTTATTAATTATATCAGTCATATAGTGTGCTTAGCCCAAGCTCTGATTCTTAGAATAGGGCTTGATGTTGCTGTGTCCAGCATAACTTTTATCTATTTATTTATTTCTTAATGCGTAGAGAGATAGAGCCGAATGAAGAGGATTGAAACTTGGACTAAAATAAACTCCACTTATTTTAACTTGCCCGTAACAGCTTGTGATGATTTGTTCGGTTAATGGTTAAACTACTTTAAATAATTGACTATTTGGGTTTACTGAACTCTTATTTCAAACTCAACTCATTAATTATTTTTATCCTCACATACATTCATTTATGATAGCTAGGTACCTATATGTTGTTTCCAACTAGGAAATGGTCTCTATGCAACAAAACAAGGAGTAGATAATACATTACCTACAGAGTTCAATGACCTTTGCTACTTGGCACGACATCGGGCTAATAGTCCTGGAAGAGTGCCAGACTGTGTGCCGATGCAACTTACTGAGAGTGATAATGTTTTGAGGAGCTGGGAATAGGTAGGTATGAACATGAACCTCTCGTGACAGAAGCTAGATGCCTGGAGCGGGTTTATGTCGGAGTCTTAGATCTACTAATTAAATTAATCAATGGAATTGATGGCATAACAGCCACACTCAGAAAGGATGATTTAATTAGTCCTAATGAGTAATTTACTAATTAGCATTATATGTATCTTGTAATTGACGGTTCATTTTTAATTGACATGTTTCAATTACACTAATAAACCATTTAAGCAGGCATTAAGCGACCCTGAGTGTGGCTGTAAAATGAAAAAAAAAAAGAGTAAAATGTCGATAGACATAAAAAAGTGTCTCTAGGTAGTCAAAAATAGAATATGAGCGATTATTTTTAAAGGTTAAGATAAAATCAAAACTAGAACACTCAAAAGCGTATCTGAAATTGAAAGTTGGGCTGTTTCATGAAGGTAAGGTGTAAAGATCAAAATTCCACCTTAGTTTATTGTAAAGCAAAGACAGAAAAGCGAATATTGCTTAAAAAGTATTTAGTTTCATTCACTACAATACGATACAAATATTTTTAATTCCAAACCAAATAATAAAAAAAAAGTACTGAAAAAAACTAAACAATGCCGGATAATCTACATAAGAGGATAAGTGGTTCTATAAATTGTTGTTATTAATTTTGATGTACATAGCAAGTAATGTTTAAATTTGTCATTTTGTAAAAAGTTAGTAAAATGTATTTTTTAAGTCATAAGTAAAAGAGCTACTTACTTTAGGTGGCCTTATCGCCGATGTACCTATAAGTAGAAGTGAACTTTGCTCTGCCTTCCTCATCATTACTCCGTGCTATAGTTTCAAGACATTAAATGCAGTTCTTACTGCATACAGATACTTTTGAACGTCTCTCTTTCAAGTTCCAATTTATTGGACTATCCATGTCAAAATGGGTTTCTTTTAAGTTTGTTTTATTCAGTCAAACAATGATGTTTAAATTTAGAACACAGAAGACAAACTTATTGAGGAAACCTGATGCTTAAAGTTGAAATTTAAATCTTTTTGAAACATGGACACTGACAGCTTTTTGCGTATCTCTTACCAGATGGAACAAATGTTAGCTAAGTAGTGAAACTCTTCAAATAACTGATGCAAAATGATTAACAAAGAAAATTACAATTATATAACTAAATTAAGCTAACTGCAGACTGTTGGAAACTAACTACAGCAACTGTATCAATACAATACCAGTTGGAAGTGTAGGTACCCAAGATGCTGGCTGCATTACTAAATACAAATACAAAAATGCTTTATTGTACACCAGAATAGAACATAACAAAAGACATTATACAAGACAAGTACAATGGGCGGCCTTATCGCTTAGAAGCGATCTCTTCCAGGCAACCTTTGGATGGAAAGAATTATTTGGAGATAAAAAGGCAGGGGTGTACAAAATTGAGGTAAAATTAATACATATATACTATCAATACTTAAAAAGAAGAAATAATAGATAAATATTAAATTATACCTAACTACACTGAACATACTTATATACTTACACAGTAGGTACTACTTAATTGAATAAGATTGTAAAATTATTAGGATTATGTGTACATAATGGATAGTGTACATAGTGGACATAAGTTCATTATTGTAATATTGCACGAAATAATATACCTGAACTGTGAATACAACTGAAACAACATTCTACGAAACGATCTCATTAATCTTAAAAATAGATCTGCGAATGCCCCAAAATGTAAAGGCAAATTTTATGAATTTGGTATATACAGTTATCATAATATATCATAAAAGCTACTCAAAGAGCCCACAGGTGATCAGAATGCTGGCTTTTATTTCGGTCAACAAATAAACATTAGCATCTAACGTGGGAATGCTGCCAGCATTCTCTGGGCACTCTGCCTTGTAGGCTTAGATTTTCAGAATTTAGATATAAGTGTAAATACTACTTGTGTATTATTCTGTTTTTGTAAATTTATTTGTTAAGTGGCAGCACATTGAAAATTTGAAGCAGATGAAAATTTACACAGATTTACACTGTAAGAACTTTTTGCGTTACATTGTTCCTACTCTATTTTTGTAACTGACAAACACTACAACGAAAAGACGATACAGATACAGGATGTTTTTTAAAAATATAAATCTTGAAAATTAAACAATCCATATGAAAATTAAGTTAGTTACTTAATGTCTTTAGTACTAGCCATATTTAATAGATAATTTATTATTTTATATTAAATTAGGCAAATTTATTTTTTCCGACAACTTCATCTAATAAATTAGGTAAATTAAAAAAGTTACTAGATGAAGTTGTCGGAAATTTGACTTATAATATTTAATACCTCTGTCAATATCATAGACAATAACATAATTTTCACGTGTTTTATTTCATTTTATAGTTATCTAAGTAGGTACGTATACCTCTAAAACAACAGCCTTTACAACGCTAGAACTTTTTTTCCCCAAAGCTAAATGATACCTACAACCTACGGTTCACTGACCTCAATTAATTACCTACTTCATCTCCATCATTAGCATACCCGTATACAGATGGAGCGTGCCATTCGATTATGATTATGATCAATCATTGCGAGATCTCTTGCTAATTATTCGTTGGCTTTTCGCTGTTAGCATGGCGGTGATCAAACGAATTCCGAGATGGATGGTATGTTGAATGGTACTGTTGACGACATAAATTACTGTATATCGGCAAGTCTTGAGAATTAAAATTTATGTAAGTATTTATTTATTGACTAGTGTTCTGCCCCGGCTTCGCACGGTATTAAACAAAAAATCATATTTTTTAAAACACATACGCGTTTAACTTTTCACACAGATCCCTAACTGAAAATATTCTATTCGCTATGTTTATAAGGGATAATGTAGGAATTTAATAGTGAAATATTTTTTCCAACCGGTCCAATAGTTCTGGGGCCCAATTCCACTAATACAATCTCCTCTCGATGACAATGATATCGCCTATCAATTGTCTCTTTTTACACCTTTTGGTATTCTACTATCACAATCTTTTTCTGTTTAGCCCTATCAATGACTGTCTATGACCATTGGACCATTGAACTTGTTTTCTCGTATTCTACTATTCAATGTATCTCCAATCGCGTACGTTATTGGTATTCTACTAATTTTTTGACAGCTAATTTAGTCTATGGTTAGCATTATCGTGTCATTGAACCTCCATTGAACAAAGGTACCTTTCCTTGGTGTTTTTGTAAACAAATCGCTTAGGAGAAAAGTTCAGAAGAAAGAGTTTTTTCATTAGAAGACGCATGGCGAGCCTAAAAGGCATCATAAACATTCATCAGCATGTTGCCTTCAGGATACAGCTCTTCTGCAAGACCTTACGGAAAGGGAATTTGTGAAAATTTATCGTATTGCCAAATGTACAGTACAAACACTAGCTGAAGACTTTACTCCGTAAATCGGCAAGGAACGCCGTTCTGATGGAATATCCATAATGACGAAGGTAAATAAAACAAACAAACATCTTTCATCATCAATAAGCTAAAATGGTTACTACCAGGTTCAGGGGTTCTGGTTGTTTTCTATGTATAATAAAAAATATCTATCTATTTAATTATATTTTATTATGTATATCAGTCATCTAGTACCCATAACACAAGCTCTGCTTAGCTTGGGGCTAGATGATGCTGTGTGGATTGTCCAACAATATTTATTTATATTTATTTACAACATCGTTATATTATTTTCCTATTTTGTTTTACAACACACATCAATTCAAGTTTATGTTGTTTATTTTTGTAAAATATAATTACATTTTCAAACTAATTTTAAGCTAATTTGTATGCCAGTTTTCTGTATTACATGCTTACTTGATTTACCTATATGCTGCTGCGGCTGCCTATAAATTAGAGAGTAGTAGACCTAAGAAATTGGTCATTGTTATTTAGTTTTTCCTTGTTATCTCTTGTTGGTAGTCCTAAAAATGATGACACCTTAGGCCTCCCCTAATGAGTGGCACAGCACACTGTTATCCGATGCTGTTATCCAAAGGTTGCATGGAAAAAATCTTAGCGATAACGATAAGCCCATGTAGCAACCTGTTTTTCTGTTTGCTTTTTCTCTCTTGGTGTGCAATGAAGAGTATTTTGTACTGTTTTGTATTGTATCTTTGTTGATTATGTATATAAGATTTTTAAGCATTATGTTATGTATTAAACTGCCTACCTACAAATCAAAATAATTTATTTTGCAGATATTGAGTGCACTGGAATTTCTTGCCACCAGATCCTATCAAATGTTAGTATGCCAGAGTGCTCTTTGCAAAATCTCGCAGCCTGCTGTTTCTAGAGCTGAAAGGGAGGTAATCGAGGCACTGAACAAGGTCGACCACAAATCTGTTCAGCGGAATCTTATAGAGAATGTTTAAATGATTGTTTTGATGTCCTTGGCAAACGAGAAGAGAAGAAAGAATTCATTTTATTAAAAATTTTCAATACTGATAAAATCTGAAAAAAACTCAAGAACAAACTGTTCAGGCCACGGAATAGAAAGAACAGTGGAAGTGCAATGTAACAAAACTATTAAAGGCATCGTTGGTTGTTGTCAAACTCACACAAATAGACCGATAATCATAATAATAAAATGTATTACGAAGAAACAATTCGTTTGATTTTTAGTTCTGTGAGATGGTGGGCGAAGGTCCGCATGCGACGCAGGAGTTTGCGGGTTCGATTCCCGCATCGGGACAAATGTTTATCCGATCTGCTGACATCATTGTTTCGGGTTTTCTGATCGTTTTATATGTAAAATAAACAAGTTCCGTGTTTTGCGCTCGCTCTTGTAAACATTTACCCTAGTATGTAGTAAAAGTACTCTGTGCATTTACCACCACAGAAAATATGACAGTACTACCGACGTTGACTTTGACAACTTCAACTCATTATCTGTCATTTAAGGATAGTCACACACAAATTTTCCTAAAATCGTGATTTAGTTGCGTTTTATTGTGTTTAAGAGCGATGTTAATTGATTTTTAACAAGTTAAAGTTAATTTTTACAACGATAGATACTTAAATAAGAGGGCAGAGTACCAAAAATATTTCGTCCGTCACGACCATGTAGTCATCATAGAATAATTAGTATCTATGGTCACGACCAATTTATTTTTTGTTAAAAATGGCCACACTATCCTACCATTCCATTGACACGCTATTTTGAATCATAATCTTTGTAACGAAACGTTAGTAGAATACCAAATAAACTTAAGACTGAATCTCTATCTCAGTAGTATGGCGCCACTCTCGCATTTTTTAAAACTTTAGTGGAATTGGGCCCCTGTTCTGAGGAATGCAAACAAACAATCAAATCTTTCCTTTTTATAATACTGGTACCTATAGATAACGGGAAAACCGGCATACGAATTATGAAAAAACGAAGAAACTAGAAAAATAAGACGGGTCCAAGAGTCCTGTTAGGTCTAAAGGTAATAAAGCACTTTGATTTTGAAGGCTCATAAAAAGGTTTCCATTACTTGAGTCTTTTGCAAAATTAATCAACTTAAATTGCGAAAGTAGAACCACAAAACTTAAAATTTTGGTCAATTAGTATGAGCTTTGTACGGATAACGACAGAAGTTGCTGTGTATCGGCAGTTACTAAATACAAAATTGTGTTACATTCTCAAAAATCCTTTTGCAAAATCAATCAACTAAAATTGCGAAACTAGATGGTATAACCACAAAATTTACTTTGATTACGCTGTAATGTTGGTTAACTTACATAATTAAAATAATAAATGGCTTTTGTAATATAAATGGGTTTGTGTGATTTATTTCGTATCAAAACTAAAACTCTAATAAAGTTCTGAATAGTGGTTTAATATAATGTATTCTTTTTGTTATTTTGTAATTTTCGTATTTCGTACCTAGTAAAAATAAGTCTTCCAGTGTTATAGAAAATAAGAGCTTACTATAAAATAAGTACTTCAGATAAGTAAACAGAATTTCATTACTGGTATTTTACTAAATGGAGTTGACAGCTCTTAATTTTGAAAAAAAAAATACAAATTTGTTAAAAGTATTGAATACTTTAATGAGTGGACTCGACGATTCTTATTTTGGAATATAAATACACTTTTGTTAAAAGTACCTATAGAATATTTTTGTAAAATTATACGTTGAAATGTGACCTTGCAAAAAGCGGGTCATTCTTTAAAAGCATCCTATTCCATAAAATGCGTTATTTAACCCCTCTGACCTACAAAGCAATTCCCGCGGTAACCCCTCGGATGTAATTGTGCTTCCTGTGGGGGAATAAATGGAACAAACTAGGGTTACTGGGTCTCCGAGTGTAGCGAAATGCATTATTGCAATACTAATGCACCATCGTCCTCAGCCTATGCCTAGCCCAGAATACATTGCATAGGTCTATCCCCTAAATAAATAATAAATAAGCTGGACAATTCACACAGCATTATCTAGCCCCAAGCTAAGCAGAGCTTGTGTTATGGGTACTAGATAACTGATATACATAATAATATACGAGTACAAAGATAGATATTTAGTGAGCTGAGCGCTATTTATATAATTATTATTATTACACATTAGAAAGTTACCGTTTTCGTCATTCTTGGCCAAAAAATATCAATTGGTTATGCCTCCAAAAGGGGGGTTTGTCTTATTTAAGTACTGAGATACATTCCCGACGTTTTAAGGCCAGGTAGGCCAACAGAGGCCGCACTTTTGTGGTTTTCAAAACCATCTGAGATGTAGGAATACTGATTAAAAATTCTGTAAAAAAGATATGTAATAGTTAAGGATTTAGTCTAGTCAAATTCGCATTCAGATACAAGATTTTATAAACTTCGCTCGGGAAAAAAAAATCTCGAAGTTACCCCTTTTTGAAATGTTTTTTCAATATTATGACTAAACTATGTGATATTTTAAGTTTTTTTTTGTACTCAATTAAAGACAGTAACTATTTCTAGACAAATTCGCAGAGTTTGTCCTGATAAAATGATTTTCAAAATCACTATTTTGAAATAACTACAAAATTCACAAGCGTGGTGGCTTGGCAGACACGATCAGTCGCGCTCTGGCGCTTACAGACGACGGACCTATGTCAATTTTTCCGCTAATTTATGAAGTACGTAAATGTTTCATTTGTTATGCAATTTTAGTCTCTGACACAATGGCGTTAGATTCAATTTTACTTCAACCTTTGACATGATATGTGACGGTCGTAGTGCCATAGTATAAAATCATCGGTATGTAAGGCAGAAAATTAATAAAGGTTATTGTTCTAGTTTAAAAATATATTATCTACTTACTGGAATGATTTATTGAAGCCAATAATATTTAGTTAACTACATTAACATTTTATATATCTATAAAGCATTGACATAATTGTTCTCCTTGATGGTGGAGCCCCCTCCACCATCATAGGTATGGTTTTTTTTACGGAATCGTATAGAGGGCATCGGGGGGACCTAAGGAAAATTCCGACTTTTCCAAATTTGCCCCTTCTCCCCCCCCCCCTTTATGGGGGCTCCCAAACAGAGCCATACTGAATGTTATTTTTTGTGGGGTTGTATAGAGGGGGTCAAATAGTTCAAAGGCAGGCAAAAATTCCCCCCTCCCTTTGCCCCCAGACCCCCCCTTTTGAAGTTGCTACCGGAAATAGTCGTTATAGAAAAATTTGGATTGCGGAGTCGTATAGAAGGTTTCTTCTAGTGTTGAAAAATAAAAAAAAATCACCCCCCCTCCACCCACATTTTCACCCCCCCTTTTTGTATCTCCCAAACGGATCGACCTAGAAGAAAAATTTTTTCACAGTTATGTAGAGGAGAAGAAATCATTTTGAACTCCAAAAAAAGTTTGAACCCTATGACCCCCAGACCCTCTTTTTTTATAAAAAACCGAAAATTGGCCAAATTTTGACCTTTTTTTTCGGGTGGAGCATTGCGGCGAGCGAAGCCAGCTGCAATGCGACTAAGGAGAATAGCACGGCGAGCGAAGCGAGACGTGCTGTGACCCCCACGACCCCCCTCTCCCAGCAAGCGGGTGAAGCACTGCGGCGAGCGAAGCTAACTGCAATGCGACAAAGAGGAACAGCACGGCGAGCGAAGCGAGCTGTGCTGTGTGACCTAACACCCACTTATATGGGTATCGTTTTCGACTAAATCAAACACGTAGATTACGAAAAAGATGTCCATTTTCAAATCCAAGATGGCTGAAAGTTTACTATCGCAGATTTTACACATGGATATCGATTACCATCAAATCAAAGACGTTTTAGGTTATGAAAAGTAAAAACTCCAATGCGATAAGGCCGCCTAAGGCAAGGCACTCCCCCCGAGCTGCTAACCTCTAGTTTTTAATCTATAATTTTATTACATGTTAATAGGTTTCTTTTATCTATACTAATATTATAAAGAGGAAAGATTTGATTGTTTGTTTGTTTGAATTGTTCCGAAACTACTGGACCGATTTGAATTTTTTTTTATCATTAAAATGCTAAATTTTCCGTGATGACCATAGTTAGGGACCCAGATGAAAAATTCAATAATTAAACCGTGCGCTATACCTATATTCTTATTCTATTATGGCTCCGCTGCTTGTTTTCAGATTTTTTTAATTATTATATAGTAAAAAACTGCAATTAAAACATGAATAAGAGCGTTTTCTACTTTACGTAAAATAAGTTTTATCTTTTTTTCCCGAATAAAACCGCAATCACATCTTACAATAAAAAGCGAGATATCGAGGAGTGAGTATTAACCTGTTGCGATGTTGTTCGGATGAAAGAGTTGTTTTTATTTTTCGTTTAATAAAAAAGTAAAACCCATTACAAAAAGCCTATCTCAAGAACTACTCGTACGATTTGCCTGAAAAAAATTCACAAGGTGTAATCGCACCTCAGAAACAATTATTTCAAATAAAAACACTTCTATAGTAATAGTCGGTTACCATATTATGTATTCGGTGGGGGCGGCGAATTATGAAAATATTTTTTTTTTTTTTTTTTATTTTATTTATTCTTGAAAAACTTATTCTAGTTATTAAATATTAACATTCGTTAAGCCCTTGAGGATTTGACTCGAATGTTACATTCCTCTGGTTACATACTTTACGTTATTTATTACGTGAGTGATAAAACAAAATTTTTGTGTCTTAAACTACTAAGGTACCTAATTGATATAAACAGATAAAGAGTAAGAATAGTTATTGAATAAACGCAGCCCGAAGTGTGCAGCATATCGATGCAGTGTTCGGGCTTTCTCGGACGGCCGAGCCTCCCGAAGTTCCCCGAACACTGCAGAATGCGCCGACCTCGCTCTGGTCGGCAAAAATGAAAAAATGAAAAATCAAAATAAAGATTTTCAGTAGGTACAAATTTTGAAATTGAATATTGAAATGGGACCCTACAGAGTCGAATGGGGTATCAAATGAAAGGTTTCAATTTGCACATTCCAAAACAGATTTTGAAATTTTGATGAATTTTATACTTTTTGAAATATTTAGAAAAAGGTCGAATAAATGACCATTCCCCCCCTTATCTCCAAAGATTGCAGAGCGATCGATGTGAAATGTAATAAATGGTCAAAAAATTAACCATTCCCCCACCAACCCCCTATCTCCGAAGATTGCAGAGTGATCGATGTAAAATGTACTATGCGTTTGTAGATATAGATTTATAATTTACAGAAAAAATATAGAGAAGTCTGTAAAAATTAAACTTTTTGAAATATGGTCATAAAACAAATTTTCATACAATGAGACTTTTTCATTGAGAGCAATTCAAATCAAAGGTATGGAATTCGACAATTCAAAACAGGTTTTGAAAATCGCCTAAGTTTCATACTAAGTAAAATACGTTGAAAAAGGTCGAAAAAAGAATTGTAGGTTCGAACCCATCGATCCGAATATCGTTGTGATTTCAAGATGAAAATGTAAATTATAGACTTCCTAGCCTTACCACAAATGGAAAAAATAATTATGTGATGTCCATAGCCTTATCATCTCCTGAGCCACTAACCGGGTACAAGCACGCTAGAATTGAATATTGGAGAATTTTGAGAAAATAATAATATTTTATTATAATTGTTTTATTTGATACCCTTTATTCTTTGTATTTATTTCAAACAAAATTTTAAATCATAGAAGCGAATGTTCTCTATTTGCTTCTTTGTCTTCTTTATTTGAGTATTTATTTCAAATTTTGTAGGTACTTAAAAAACGAAGTTCGGAAATTAGCTATGCCTTTTGTTGGTCTGGTCCAGACGTTTTTCAGCGTTCTTGGTTTGGTTGGTTATCTTGGGATCAATTACTTTATTATTAATTCATTATCTATATTAAGAAACATAAATAGAGATGAAGTTGTAACAACTTCATTTATTTACGAAACTCTAACTGAAAACTATTAACAAAGTTTGATCATAGCAACAGCGTTTCTAAAGTGAAATAATATTATGCTACTGCTTATTTCTATACTATGTCGTTGGCGCTGCATCTGCGCTAAGTATTTCGCGCGCAACTTTAGACAGGACAAAATGCCTACAGCTGCAGGAATACCTCGCCTTAAGTCTATTTGCGGCAAAGAAACCGTTAGTTATAAATATCAAATTAATTCGGTAAACAAAACTAAGAAAACCGGATCTAATAGGTACACTTGCACGAAGGCATTTTCGGAGACGGCGTTTGTCCGAGTGGAGAAGTCTAATACATTTAGCCTATCTAAATCTAAGTTAAATTTTATTACGATATTAGGAGTTTTGAGAATTTTTCACGCAAATGTCCACACGCGCAGTTGGCAAAAATATCCTGATACCAACCGGTAACCCGTGAATGACAATTGGTTGTAAATACATACATAATTACATACCTGTACATACAAAAGTAATTTTTTTTTCCAAATTTGGAAGACTGGTAGGTGTATTATACAAATTCAATTCTGTATAGTATTTTTATGAAATTTCTTTTGAATCGTGTTGTTAATCGTTTAAATCGGCCAATAGCAAATTGGTGCTCTTATTCCTTGTATTAGTAGACACACCGTATCTACTAATACAACAAATTAGAGCACCAATTTGAAAAAAAAAACGAAACAAAACATAGAGATTGCGTGTGTTGGAGAATTAAAAAAGGCTCCCAGTCTAGGACGATTTAACCACTCAGACGTAAATTTTTTTTAGGCAGCCGCAAATATCTTTTTTATTCAATCGTTTGCTTTATTCATTACTTACACTTAACCTCATAGTTGGGTATAAGTGAGTAATCGTACTTACTTTATAACTTGTCTACGTAATTACCTCATCCAACTGTTAGCCAAGCCCACGTTTTGTTTGGCATAACACCGAACACATTATTGTCTGTCATCCCACGAGGCTACCGACCTCGTCCTTTGTTCTTAACCATCTTCAACTAACTAATCGACTAACTAGGTATGTTTAAGACAGGTTTAAGGACGGTTAGATTTTATGTCATCCGACAGAGAACTAAAGTCATCGATATAGCTCAGAATTACCCAACTGAAGTGGCAGTGGGCTAGCCATATTTCACAAAGAACATATAACCGCTGGGGTTAACGTGTTCTCAAGTGGAGATCGCGACTCTGTAAACGTAGTGTAGGACGCCCTCCGGCCAGGTGGGATGACGATCTGCGAAAGACTGCTGGCAGATGCTGGATGGGACAAGCTGAAGACAGGGCGCTATGGCGCTCGTTAGGGGAGGCCTATGTCCAGAATTGGACTAAAATAGGCTGATGATGAGATTTTAAAGCGTTACATGACCTATACCTAACTATAGGTATCGTTATTGGTAAGGTTAGGTAACCTATACGTACCTTACCTTACTTATAGGTATTATCGTTTTCAAGGTTCAGTGTCAGTAAACAATGATTATATAATTTTAGATTGTTTTTGGTACGCCTCCTGCCTTTAATTCTTTCTGTTCAAAGATTGCCTGGAAGAGAGCCGCTAAGCGCTAAGGCCGGTCATTATACATGTCATATATGTATAAGTTATTTGATATGTTCTTTTCCTGGTGTACAATAAGCACTGTTTTACTGTATTGTAAACAACTCAGAAAAAAAGTCAAGAATTCTCGTATATCATATCGGGAGAGCTCCAAGTAGTGAGAATTCTGTCAAAAAATCTTCTATTTAATGTTTGTGGGGGCAATGTTTACAAATATTATGTCTGGAGTTTGGCCAGAGAAAAGTTATCTCACATTAATTTGTTGAACTTTTACATTGCATTGTTAGTCAGACAATGCAATATAAAAGTTCTTATTATGAGTCATGGACATTGTCGATTTTAAACATAACTTAACTTAATTTATTATTTCCTCAGTTTCAACGTGAGTTTTCATTGTATACCTACTGACCAGAGAGCTGGTCAGTTTCTGGCGTATCACATAAGCATTGCACTAGGCAATGCAGTAGGCGTCTTGGGCTTCGACTGGGTGTTGGTATGGATTTGTTGGGCTACCTGTAGATTATAAAAATAATAAATAAATAATAAATAATGCTGGACAACCCACACAGCATCATCTAGCCCCAAGCTAAGCAGAGCTTGTGTTATGGGTACTAGATGACTGATATACATAATACAATATTATTAAATAGATAGATATTTTTTATTATACATAGAAAACGACCAGAACCCCTGAACAAATATCTGCAGATCGTAAGTACAAATAATTGTCCCGAGGCGGGAATCGAACCCGCAACCTCCTGCGTCGCAGGCGGACCTTCGCCCACCGCGCCACAGTGGTCGTCATTGTTTGCAAAAGTCTGCAGTTAGCTCAATGTTTCAATTGTAAATACTATTCTTATTTGGTTATTTTATTATAATTTTCTTTGTTAATGGAGTAGGTACTTAAGTAAAGGATGTTTAAAGCATCTATTATGAGAATACTCAGATGTTGTTACTGCATTGGATTTACATTTCGCACTAAATAATACAAAGGTCTACCTAAACCTCGCTTAGGATTAACATTTTTTGTAGGCAAGTGCGGATTGTTTCTTAAAGAAATATACCGTCCCCTTGTCATCGAATGCGTAAATTATTAGGAATCAATTTATTCAACTTCAATAATGTACGCAATGTATGACGATGCAATGTCATTACTAATTCTACCTCAGGGAACAATACCGCTTAGTCTACACTACAATGTAATGAATTCCTAACAATCAGTCGAGATCTCAAAAAAACCTTATAAGAATACCTGAAAAAAGAGTTAAAAGTCACTCAAAGACTACTAGGATACGGAAGTTAGTCTGACAGTCATGCTAGGTGGAATTCAGAACAATTGCCCATCAAATCTCTTAAATCCACCTAAATGACAATAGCTGTACAATGACCGTGTCGAACGCCACAAAGAAAAAAGTTGTATGAATAATATTATAGAAGTGAAACTCTCTATCATAAACTTGACGACCTCTGTGGCGCGGTGTGCAAAGGTCCGCCTGTGACGCTGGAGGATGCGGATTTAATTCCCGCCTCGAGATAAATATTTGCAGATATTTATTCAGGTTATTCTGTGTATATAAAAATATATTTCTGTATATAATAAAGTATAAGGTTACAAAGGTAGTATGTATAAAAATAATCTAGTAGGCACCCATAACACAAGCTCTGCTTAATTGCTGGTGGAATGTCCAGCATTTTTATTAATATAACTGTTACTTTTCTTGCATATCTAGTCAGCAGCAAGCGATCTACTTCACGGTTTTTGTCGTTTGATTGTTCAACAGTTTATTGTAGAAGAAGTATGGGATACTTATATTGAAAATAACGATGAATGAAGTGTGAGTATCGTCTGAATTTAGTGAGTAACATAAGTTTTCTAGCGCAAAGGGGAGTTACACTTCTATTACAGGTATTGTAATTATTTTAAATTAAAGTGTAACAAAGAAAAGGATGTAACTGTTCTATGCAAAATATTAACAGTATCTTCCTACTGTTAAGTGTCGACCTTAATTAATTAAATGTAATTAAATATGTACTTGTTGTAATTGTTATTATTGTTATAAAGTTATAGTTATTATTATTGCAATTTTCTGTTCTCTGTTAATAAATATGAAAATATTATTATTCAACATCAACAACATCAACATCACCAGCCTATAATAGTCCACTGCTGGACATAGGCCTCCCCTAATGAGCGCCATGGATGGCATTATTATTTGGGGGTTATTGCCCATAATCCCCACGCTGGGCATGCGGGTTGGGGATCGCAGTTCGGTGTAGGGTAGGTTGGTGTAAGATCGCGCGGGCGATAAGATTGCGCATTCGTCATTACTCAGCACCGGTTGGCCACACGTGGCCAACTTCAGTTGTGTTTTCATTACTAGGTAA
The DNA here is from genome assembly GCA_963931895.1 of Eupithecia pulchellata. NCBI lineage: Eukaryota > Metazoa > Arthropoda > Insecta > Lepidoptera > Geometridae > Eupithecia > Eupithecia pulchellata. Next base: position 8,301,467 of record OZ007540.1, on the reverse strand, counting down.
GCCGATATGCGTTACCAGAAAAAAATCAAATTCGGTGCAAATACGGCGAGTCCAGATGAGTTCAAAGTTTTTATAGCCTTCTTATCTAATATTTTGTCATTTTGCAACTATAACTGACAAAAACTCTGACGGAATTACAATGTTTTTCTGTTTGTTTTACATTTGTTTCCTATCAAACGGTTGACTTTTATTCAATACAGACATTGTATTTCAATAGCTTTCTAAGAGATAGCAGCACGATGTTGATGAATTCAAAAATAGCTAGATGTGTAAGTTTACGCATAACGGGGCTGTGTAAGTTTGCGCGCGTAATCCTACAGGTAGCTTTTATTATTGTTTTACAATACGTAGATTATTGTTTTACAATACGTAGATTATTGATTCTAGTAATAAATATTTGTTTCTTTAAGATTTCCTTTAAGATTCCTTCGCTTAGAGCTGCCTATCCCAAGGTCTGATTTTAAGAGAACTCTTAGCCGGAAGCATAAACAAGTTGATGTCATTAGTAGCTCACCTTACAAGAATCAGTTGGAACAGGAGGTAGAAAAAAGCAAGAAGCCTAATTCAAAAAGAGCTGAAAAGTTATTTAAAAAACTAAAATCTTCGACGAAAAAGAAAGTCTGTTGGTGTGGAGGATGCACAGAAGTGAAAAGTTAAAGAGCCTATTGATGAAGACTGGATCGAATGCGATAAGTGCCATGTGTGGTGACACGAAAATGTACCGATTACCTTGGTTTCGGACTATTTAAGTGTGATTTATGCAAGTAATTGAGCTGCGCAATCTTATCGACTTCAATGCGCAATTTTACACATCGGGGTGTGTAAGATTGCGCAAGTGTCGATCTCTCTTTATTCGTGATTTAAGTAAAAAGTGACTATATTTGCTCAATAATTAGTACTAAAAATTGTTACTAGATAATTTAAGATAAAAAATAATTAAAGAAACCTCCGACTATATCGTTTATTTTGATTTTATGGCTAACTAATTGAAAACTGCGCAAACTTACACCAACCTACCCTAGTTGTTCTGCAGAAGGCGCTGCTGCCCGCCCCCCGCTGTGTTTCCCTTAGTCGCCTCTTACGACACCCACGGGAAGAGTTGGGGTAGTGAAATTCTATGCCGGCACCACACGGCAATATTACTATAGTTCGACCGAAACCGCTGTACCGCTCCTGAGGTATGCGCGCGGCGAGACGGGGGGGAAGTATCGGCCGCTCCGATCCATCAGTCTGCCGTCGACGCTCACGGCAGTTGGTCGCCTTTGTACCGGACGGTCTATGTCAGATACACATGAGATAAATATCCAAAGATGGGCCGAGCGCTATCTCGTGATGTCAAGGCCATAATTTTTAAAGTGGCCGAATATTTTAAGAAAAGAAAAGCAGACAGGGAGAGCTTTGAATATAAAAGTGATGCAAATATTGCCAAAATCGTGGCAGACGCTACGGGGTACTGCGAAAAAACCGCAAGAAATGTGATAAAAGAGGGCAATTCATCAACTGAAAATTTGGGCCGATTGAAATTTAATTCGCCAAAACAACCAAAAACTATAAAGAAAAAAACATGTTGTTGATGATTTTGATTTAGGAGTTATCAGAAGAAAAATTCATCAGTTTTATGAATTTGAAAAAAGAGTGCCAAGTGTCCGTAAGTTACTTTCAAGTTTGAAACAAGATGGCATATTAAATTGTGGACGAGAATTTCTAAGGAGCCTCTTACACACAATAGGTTACTGTTTCAAAAAATGCAAATCGAAGAGACATCTCCTTATAGAGCAGCCTAATATTGTAGTGTGGCGGAAAAAATACTTAACACAAATCAGAAATTACAGAACGCAAAACCGCAACATATATTTCCTTGATGAAACATACATTAACGCCAGTCACCATGTAAGCAAATGTTGGCAATCATCGTCCGAACCTGGAATTCATGCTGATATTGGAAAAGGACGGCGTTTGGTAATTCTTCACGCTGGATGTCGAAATGGCTTGGTTGATGGTGCATTGACGATATTCAAATCAGATGCTAAGACCGGCGACTATCATGGAGACATGAACGGGCCTACTTTTTATAAGTGGGTAGATGAAAAGTTAAAAGATAAATTGCTTCCGAATTCTGTGGTTGTCTTGGACAACGCGTCTTACCACAGCGTTCAGGTTGACAAGAAGCCAACCATAGCAAGCCTCAAAACCGAAATGCAGAACTGGTTACGGCGCCACAATGTTGAATTTTCGGAAGCTATGACAAAATCTCAACTGCAACTTCTTATCGATAATACACAAAAAGAGCCCGTGTACAGAATTGATGAACTCCTGAAAGCCAATGGACATACTGTTCTACGATTACCGCCGTACCATCCGGATTTGAATCCCATAGAGTTAGTCTGGGCTGATATTAAAAACAATATAGCTCATAACCATATTAACTCTTCTCTAGATGAAAAGATAAACTTATTGAATACATTGTTTTCGGAGTTCACGGCGGAAAAATGGCAGAAATGTGATGATCATGTCCAAAAAAATGAAAACAATTACTGGGATCGCGATAGTAGATTTGATATTATTATCGATCCATTAATTATAAATTTGCAGAACGACTCTGATTCAAATTCCGATGGCGAAACGGAAGATGAAGTTGAAGCAGAAGCTCTGTCAGAATATCTGAAGATAATTTAGTTATAAAAAAATATAAACATATCGATATAATATATAAAACAAAAATATTGTTTATATTGGTACGATATCGTAAGATATATCCGACAATATCGATCTCATGTGTATTCTTGCTCTTTTTTCCTCGGCCCCCACTTCGCCGCACTTTCTTAGGGAGCGGTACAGCGGTTTCGGTCGAACTATACACGGCAAATATTATTATTATTAACAACTAATAAAAACAGTTGCCCCGCAACGGGACTCGAACCTCCTTCTGCATCACAGGTGATGTAAAATAATATATAAAATAAAACAAGGTACGATAAAAATATCTATCTTTGTATTTTACAACCTTCGCCCACTGCGTCACTGAGGTCATCGAAAGGTAAAGAATAGGTTAATAATAATAATATAATAATATCATTATCTATCGATACGACAATATTCAGTCCATACTGTTCAAAAGTTTTTGATATAACAAGGCTATTGTAGCTCCAGGGTTTGTTTATTTATAGTTATTCTAGTACGAATTCTATAGAACAAAGGGCATGTTCGAGCTACAATAATAATTGATGGTAATTATATAAGTTAGTGTCGTAGGGATTGTGTGTCGGAGCCAGGTCTTTGTGTAACCTGAATTCACTCTGAACTATTTTCGTGACCCGAGAGCTGGTCAAGATCCGGCGCAGCGCATCAGTATTGCCATACAGCGAGGCAATGCAGGCAGCATCTTGGGTACACTTCCAACTGGTACTGATATGGATCAGTTGAGGTACCTGTAGTTTACAGGTGTTTGTAGTTACAGTCTGCAGTTAGCTCAATTGTTACAATGTAAATACTAGCTTTTATTTAGTTAGATTATAATGTTAGAATTGTAATTTTCTTTGTTGATAAAGGCTATTTTGCGATTTAATAAAAACTCTTTAAACTTGTGTGAATTGTTATTATCGTTTGATTATGTTTTGTGTAGGTAGAAACCTACTACAGTAAAAGTCGAGTGTTTTTACACAGTACTGTTATTGTAATCTGTGATAAAACAAAATCTTACTAAATTATCCTCGACAATCCTCACAGCATAGAACTAAGTTGAGCAGAGGTTGTGTTATGGGTACTACTGATACTACATAGATAGATATTATTTACTATACTACTACCAGATCTCCCGGAACAAACAGGTATCTGCATTTGTCTCTAGGCGGGAATCGTACCCGCAACGCAACCTCCCACATCGTCGGACCTTCGTAAACCGCGCTACAGATGTCGTCTACGTTGAAGGTTCAATAAACGACAAAATTTTTAAAACAATTTTCTAATATTTCCAAACACGCTTTTTGCTCGTGATCACATGTTTTGAAAAGGTTGACACCTTCCTTTTCATGTCTCTGTCAACATAGGATTTGGAACAAAAGTCCACACGGATGGACCACAAATACGAAATAACACAGATGTGAGATTGTATTTGACTTCAGGTGTTGGAAAATGTTATGGGAACTCTCAGATGTTTCACAACACTATTTTGCGGAAAGTCTAATAATATTTTGGTAATTAAATAATACAAATGTAATCCTAACCCGGAAATGTACTGTACAAACATGCACAGTCCCACGAGACACTTTTAGACAAAACATACCACGGCAAAAGCTATTCGAAGTAAATCGTTTTGTATTTTGATGTGGTATCATCATTGCGGGGAAAAAACAGGAAGCACATAATCACAGACCAGTTAGACGCGTAAAAAACTCAAATTGTCAATTTCCAAAGCGACTTTGACCTTTAAAATGAAGCAAATGTCTCAAATTGTCCATATCCTTGTAACAGCTTTCTTTGCGACTGTAATTTCCGATCATTTACCGGTTGTAAGTGGTGAAAAATTGCCATTCATTAAGATAATGTTGAAGGTCCCAACGACAGAGCTGTCTCATTATGAGAGAGAGTGTTTTGAGGAATTCCGATTTGTTGATCTCTCTTGGTTTTGCTGGTGTATGCTTGATCATCTATTGTCTCGCCGTTAACAGAATAAAAGCATCGTTCTTCACAGTTCGTAGTTTGTTTTATCATAAAGGGATTCTAGGAGAAACCAAGCTACTCCTTTTCAAGCAACGTTCAAAAGATTCCACTAGAACTGAAAAAAACAGTCATTATCATTAACGATTCTCATACATGAATGTAGGTATTTTAGAGAAATGATGAATCGAACACGGCTTAGCTGACGATATCTACAGTCTAATCAAAAAAGACCTAAGTGGCCAGGAAGTTTTAACTTGAACCCATATACAAGAAAGTCACAAATATTTTGTAATGCTACACCACCGTCACAAGTCGTAAAACTGACAGATCGTATGATCATTTAAACAAATGGGCTCAAATCCAGAGGTCAGTTTCCAAGAAGGGCCTTTGTTTTGGTCACGTTTTACAGAGACATCTGTTTCGGTGCCTTCTGTAACGAGACCCTGAGCAATGCTGCGTGCTATTAGTTAGGTAAACAATCTTGTGTGGTCAGGTCATCTATTAACCTTTTTGGTAAGAGAAAAAAAGGCAAAAAGATGTGCAATGTGTCTGGAGAGCAAAAAAGTCATTACCAATAAATGTAAAAAAAATTAAGGGACTAGTGACTCCATAGACTTAAAGTGTGTTTGTTGCTCCTTAATTTTTCTGCCTAGCCTGTTTGTTATATTTTTTTTTCAGTAGTAAGTAGGTACACGAACACCATTGTGTTCCATTTCTTTCATTGTTAAAAATATGATTTTTTGAAATGAGGGAAGGATTAGCCCGGTCGTGTGCTCCAAATTTTGTAAAAATTTTATTAAAATCTTCTGAATCATAATAATACATAATATTATTATCAATTCTACGCAATGGTCCTAAGTTCCAAGGTTATTTACTATGCGTGCGCGGGGCGGCTGAATCAAACTGTATCAAAGAGGCATATTTTCTACTCTGCGTTTGACTATTGGTATTTGGATTGTCTTTATTATTAAATCTAATGGTCAACGTAGATATAATAACTTTTGATTAGTAGGTTTACAGAAGTATTCTAACGGGAGTTATAAAATTCTGTGCCATGAAATGCAGCATTACTTGTAACGGGATAAGTTTAGTGAAAGTAGAATTAGCTGCAGTTTATGTTATGGCACTTCTAGAGCAAATGTCGAGATTATTGCTTTGCTTTACAACAGACAAGTTTTATCGAGGCATTATTTATTTATCAACAGAAATCAGAGATTCGTACTGCCTATTTGTAAAGGTATTTATTTTGGAATAATAGATTTTGTATTTTATATTTAGGCTTCAAGGGAACCGCAGAATCCTTCTTCTAACAGCAGCAAAGCATTTTCCGTACAGTAAAATATTCCTAATATAGAGGTAGATCACCTAATGTCTCGTTTCAGTCAAAATTGCGAGATCTCAATTTCGACTGAAACGAGACATTAGGTGAGATCGCAGAATGATCTTTCTAGCATATTACCATCATTTTAGAAAATGCATCTCTTTTCTTCTTTGTCTTATTCTTAATGGCAGAAGGTCGTGACCGTCCTGTAAAATATTTCTAACACAGAACATGTCTCGTTTCAGTCGAAATGGAGATCTGCCGCCGCAGAATTAACTTTCTAGCACCATTATTTTACAAAATGCATCTCTCTTCTTCTGTGTCGTATTCTTCATTGGTAAAGGTCGTGACCGTCCTGAAAAGCTATCACGGAGACGCTGATGAACCACTTCCACACTACTCTTCTATCTTCTCTATCCTCCGCCTTTATTGGGGCTGCAGGCAAAATGAGTCTTGTTATTAGCTATTCAATTTAGCCAGATCAGCGACTTGGTTAGCATCTTTATAGTATTTTCCCCTATATCTAGCCTAGTCAACCGGTTTTTCAAGGTTGTCTGGGTGCCTTAGGGCGATATGACCAAAATAGCTGAGGAGTCGTTAGTAGCAGGTCGTTGACAATCTGGTTCTGGTATTGAATTGGTTGAGGATAGATCTGTTTCATAGATCAGTCGCATGCCATGGGCAGCAGAACAACCGTTTGCTGACCATGGCGTGCGCAACATTCTCCTCCTATCTCAAAAGCCTCGATCTTTTACGGTCACGCGCTGTAACAAAATGCAAATACCATCCAATCTCTCATGTTGGCTAAGTCATGATAAATCTAGATCCATAGGATGCTGTCAAGTAACCATACCTACTTACACTTCGTTTGTGATGATTTGACCAACAAGCGATGCAAATTTTATAGTAAGTACCTACCTCGAAAGAAAGAAAGTTACTTGCAAACACTCTGCAGCCTACAGGTACAGGTAGCTCAACTGATCCATATCAATACCAGTCGGAAGCGTCCCCAAGACGCTGGACTGCATTGCCTCGCTGTATGACAATTCTGATGCGCTGCGCCAGATACTCAACAGCCTCGGGTCACACGTTGCTTCAACCAGACATGGATTATTCAACATAACTGATTATTTTTGTTCATCGTTCTTCTCGAGCAAGGCTGTGAACAACATCTAGTATTTACATGATTGATTACACGTTAGCGGGTAACAACCCAAGCAGGAAGCAACCAGAGATTAGCGGTCACCGTGCGTGAAGGCCGCTGATAGGCTGCGTGGTCGACACTTCAGTTGTTTATTACGAGTGGTGACAGTGACCTCTGTCATGGACGCTTATGACAACCGAACTGAATATTTATAACACTCAGTATTATAAAGTAAATAAATAATGCAGGAGCATCAACACAACATTTGTACCACGCTAAGCAGAGCTTGTGTTAATGGTACTAGATGACTGATATACATAATACAATACTAATAGATATTTATATTTTTAACTATTCATATAAAACGACCAAAACACCAATAACAAAAATATCAGCAGATCGTTTAAACATTTGTACCGAGGCGGGAATCGATACCGCAACCTACTGTGTTGCAGGCGAACCATCGACCACCGCTGCAAAGAAGTCGTATTAATGTAATAAAATGTAACAATTTAATTTTTTAAATTTAGCTATCGTGTGATGAAATAAGTGTATCAGTTATTTAAAACATATAACACAAGCTCTGCTTACTTTGGGCTAGATGATGCTGTGCGGATTGTCTAGAATTATGAATGTAGATATCCACAGACGATTGAAGATTTTAAGTATCGCGAAAGTAAGTATGTATGAGGTTTTTTAGCTATTAACACTTTCATGGCTCACGACGCAAATGGACATTTCTAGGTCAAGCAGGCGGTCGGTGGTGGGGTGACACGACCCTTGCCCTGCGCGTTGATTTTTTATTTATCTACCTTTTTAACAATATCCGTCAAGTACGAGGGTAACTCGTGCGCCGAGGGTTTCGAATTTTTGTCGATTAGGTACACAAATATAGGTACCAGTTACTTCGGAGGTAATTGTTTAGGTACCTACCTACTCTTTACCTACACTTTGGAAAATTAGTTAAAATGATAGCAATTACAATTTTATGAATATAGAGGTAGGTAATAAAATTATTATTGCTTTCATCAGGTTTCCTATCTCCGAAGTCGACGTTACCTAATGTAATTAAGAAAGGTGAAAGACAGCAGAACCGAATTTCTTGGAAAAGTAAGTATCATTTCGGATTCTTAAGCCCTACCTATTTACCTATGCTGGCAACATAGGGCCTAAATAAAAAAATTATATGGTGCCACCATAGAATTTTACCACTCCAACTCTTCCCGTGGGTGAAGAGAAGCGACTAAGAGAGACAAACCGAGGGGCGGGCAGCAGCGACCTCTGCAGAACAACTCCACCAAACTGCGATCCCAACCCGCACGCCTAGCGTGAGGATTATGGGCAATAACCCCCAAATGATAAATATTGCCCTCTATGACGCTCATTAGGGAAGGCCTATGTCCAGCTGTGGACTATGAAAGGCTGATGATGTATGTGAAGTCTTACCGCTCTTAGATGTCACTTATTAAAGCTTTCTAGCATTTGGACCTGTGCTAAAAATACAATTGAAGCTTCACTAAAGGACATCCTGAGGCAAGTAACTGGTAGAGATTTCAACATGCCAAACCAAGGCGAGGTTCGAGTGGCCACAGACAAGTAAACGGACATTGTGCAATGTATGGAACGTGTTTGGAAAACTTGTGTAATGTAAATATCGCATTCAATTATTGAAGTTATGATTGAGTTTTTTTTGCGAGTGTTTGTTTGAAATTCAGTGATTTACAATACCAGATTCAGTTTCAATAACTTTATTTCTTTAGGCTTACAAAATAAGCACTTATACAAGTCAAATTTCATACAGCACCGCATTTAAATGACTGGTCGTTTTAAAACAAAAAAGAAACATCGGTGAAACATTTTCTTTCTTATTTCACACAATTTACAAGAAATAAAACTCTTTTAATAATGCAGCAGTCTTAAATTTTCTGGTTTTTAATTTTATTCAATAAGGAAAAGGTAAGGCTCCTTTGTGTTCCGAAATATAACATCGTATACAATATTGAAAGCCAAAAACGAAAACCCCTTTCGGCTTAGTAGCTACAGAACGTCATAAATGTGAATATTGTGGCACATTTTGTAAACCAACGGCCTCGAGCATCTAGTGCATAGTGAACTGTTACATAGACATAGACATAGACATAGACATAGACATAGACATAGACATAGACATAGACATAGACATAGACATAGACATAGACATAGACATAGACATAGACATAGACATAGACATAGACATAGACATAGACATAGACATAGACATAGACATAGACATAGACATAGACATAGACATAGACATAGACATAGACATAGACATAGACATAGACATAGACATAGACATAGACATAGACATAGACATAGACATAGACATAGACATAGACATAGACATAGACATAGACATAGACATTCATTTATTTGCTGACAGTAACAGTTTCACAATAACACGTAGGTTCTAAATAAGTTTTAAACTAGCGGCAAACAAGCATTTTACTCTGCTCATTAGCGCCGACACCGACACACTTTCTTAGGGCTTGTCTGAGGAGTAAATAGGCATAGAAACGAAACTTAGCAGTCTATTTCTATGATTTTATATGAGAGTAACTAAATAACCTAATCGAAGGATATTTTTTCTTATAACGAATATTAAAGGTTCGTTTTCAAGATGTGTTTTTTAATTATGTTTTTGTTGGTTGTAGAGGATTAGATTTTTGACTCCATTACATCCTCTGAAATTTTGCATTTTCTAATTTTTTCCTAATTTTGATGTGCACGCTAAGATTTAACTTCCAGCGAGATCCTTAGCCTGTTGTAAAAGATGTTTATTTCTATTTATTATATTTTTTCAATACTAAGAATTTACAAAAGCTTATTTTTCCCTTTCGCAGCCAGCAACTTCTTAAAGTCACTGAATGTCCATGACCTTTTCTTGTGGTAGGTAAGTACTTATTCCGTGCGTGACTCAACTCTACTATGCAACAAGTACAGTACCAATCTTACTAGCCTAGCTTTATATTCAATTATAAACAAACCACATTCAATCAGATAGTATTTGGTTTTGACGAATGCTATTTCAATTAAAGCGGGCATTAAGAACTCTACCTCTATACTACGTTAAAAAATATACCGTTACACTGAAGGCACATGATTTTCGATTGATTAATATTACTTAAACTGATTATTTTGAGCAGATATTCCATATAAAATATTTATGTACTTTAACAAGCATCTAGAGTTTCACATCTACCTTCAACCCTATTTACCTATTTAAAACTATGGTCGACTCTGTGAGTTTCCCTGATACCAGCTGATAAGGGTAATTAACGAGACCCCAGTTATGATTTGTTCGCGTTTTCTCTTTGATTTATATGTAGAGAATGTTAAAGTCATTTGGTATCCTGGTTGTAAATAACTAATGATGGCTGCTTCAGATCTTGACCGAAGATCCTGGACCGCGATCTAGCTTTACGATGTGTTTGTGGAACGTGTTTGTGCTTACTGTTCTTAGATATTAATTTTACTACTTTTATTGATATCTCTAATTTCTTAGAAAATATCTTATAATTAATTTGTTGGAATACAAATTCCCATATTTTTTATTATAGAACACAAACAACAACGCCTGGAGCACTACTTCGAAAAACGAACGAAACTGACGGATGTCGTTGGATCGCACAGAGTCCAAAATGATTCTGACATTTTATTTCATTCATATTCAAGAAATATCTGTAAATCCGAAGCGATAATAATTAAAAAAACATTGAATCACATTTTATACTCAAACACCTTTGCAATCCACACATTATGCATTTCACGCAATAAATAATACATTAAAAACTAAAAATGTCAGTTTGTGTCGTTCCCGAATCAATATAAGTGCTTATTTTGTAAGCATAAAGGAAAAAAAAAGTCATTGAATCTTAATCTGAATCTATGGTATACGGTTGTGCGTTTCGTGCGATCGACGTCATCCATCAGTGGTCTTTGTCTATTTTTCGAAATAGACTTTTTTTCTGACGTGTATTTGTTTAATTCGCACTTAAAATAAATAACAAATTTTGTCTCGCTCCAGCCGTAAGCTAGCTGGTTATCATTATGGCATGGGCGACAAGGTAATACAAACTAAGCGAATTGGGCAATAGAATCGCATACTCACTATACATGGTGTTTCAAGACTAGTAGAGGATATCTTGTTGAATGAGACTTTATTTTATTGTTATAACTTTGTTATACTGCATTCAAAAAAATTCCAAAAATTATTGCTTTGTCTGGGGATTGAACCGACTCCAAAGAGAAAAAAAAACACCCAGTATTTTTGTAAGGTCAATCGAAAAAATGGATAAAAATTATAAACAGTAACCCTTCATATCTACCATCGTTAGGACACCCTGTATTCATATTTAGGCGACGTAGATCGGGCTATTTGGAGTAGGCATGTTATAGGTATCTATTAGATATAATTTTATGCAATTAACCTGATGTAAGTAACATAATGTAGTCACGCGAAATTCATTAAATATTAGTTAGATAACAAACTTGTTCTGCGGGCACGGTTTAGTTTTTACACTCGCTTGTTACAAATCATATTAGCATTAAAACATGATGTATTAAAAACCGGTACTCCGGCTTCGCGCTTTAAACAAAAATACGTTGGGTTACATTATTTAAATTTTTATACGAATCCGTAACTTATTGAAAATGTTCATTAGTGATAATGTATCCTACACTAACATTTTAAAACGTAAATAGTTTCGGAGCCTATTAAATCTAAAGAAACAAACAATCAAATCATTTCTCTTTACAGTATTAGATAAGACGTGTAGCATAACAACATCAATTAATATTTAAAAAAATTTATGCGATAGCAATTTTTTCGAATTTATCTGAAGGTGTGACATTGTTGTGATACTTTGGGTATTTTGGATAATAGCATACTTATAATAAAATTATGATGTGACTAATCTCACAAGTTAATTAACGATTTTGTTTAAACAACTCATTTATAAACAAGATTAGGTACCTACCTCTTTGGAAAGTTCAAAATTCTAATCATGGTAATATTGGTAATATACCCTTTGAGTACGCTCTATTCTGATAAGAAAGGATTTAGCCAAAGGTGTACCACAAAGGTTTAGGAAGACACCTAGAATTAAAGGTTTTTCTTAAAATTGTTACACCCTTTGAGTACGCTCTCACCTGAAGAGTAAGGATTTAGCCAAAGGTGTACCACAAAGGTTTAGGAAGACACCTAGTAAAATTGTTACAGCTAAGGTAAAGAGTGCGCAGTAACAGAAAATTATATAAAAGGCCTAACAGACCTTTCATTGAAATAGAAATTTCCAACAGCTTAACAAGCCATATACCTGACCGCGTATTGATAAAATTTTGCACGGTATGTTTTCAAACAAAAAAGGGAGAATATTTTTCAATTACTTAAAAGAGGTGGCACTCGATTAAATCCTCCAAACACAGAATTCAAACTTCGAATTACATAGATAATACAAACATAGTTGCATGCCAAACATCGATTTTTAAACATAGAACAAACAAATCAAAACATAAAACGTTCATCAGACTACCATGCTACCACCAAACCATCTTCGCTGGTGGCAACTAGAGTAGGCAAACTCAAAGTCTGATCCACCCGCAACGAATGGCTTTCATTGCGAAGTTGCAGAACTAAGCTAATGCACTAATTAAAGTTAATCCATCCAGTTACCAATCCAATTAACATGTTACGAAGAACTGGTACTGGATACACTGTTACCAAATCGTTATTTACGGCCCGCTTGCATTAGGTATTACTTTACTGTTCAGCGCAATCAGTTTTAATGCTAGCCACCTATGAAGCGGCGATCATGAGTTTTGTAATATCAGCATTTCAAAATATCATCTAGTACTCTAACACAAGTTCTGCGTATCTTGGGGCTAGAAAATGCTGTGTGGATTATCCAGCATTATTCATTCTTTATCCATTATTATTAAGTAAGGGAACATTGTTATAGCAGTAGTCTGACTAGTAAAAATATTACCATACTTTTAAAAGTATGTTAATATTCGAAATGCTGATTATTACCAACCTCATGACATGATCGCCGCTTCATAGGATAAATTTCATGAAATGAGATTCGTCCAAATATAATTAGGTAATTGGATTAAATTTAGAAGCAAGAATTGTCATTAGTTAATTACGATAGCTAGTAATCATGTGCAAATCTTGCAATCTACCTGTGCCGTTTGATTGCAAGGTTCTGAACACGAGACCTAGATAGTTTGTTATGATGACAATACACACCGTAACAATAATATTGGATTAGCATATTGTTATTAATCAATTACTTGTGGAATGTGGTCCACATATATCATCTCAATCCAAGGTCTGAATTAGTATTCAAGCATTCTTGGTTTTATCTAGGAGGTTATGCCCGCACTGCGAAACGGCATCGGATTTATGTAAATTCACGTCACCGAACGGCTCTGTCGGAAGACCAGCGTTAGTTGTAACATGTTGCAACTAACTCATGCTGAGATAGAGACCGCTTTGAGACTCAATACAAAAACTAGTAGTTATGCTTTGTATTTTGGTCATGTTTATCTTTGTTTTTGTGAATGTGTTTCAAATAAAAAAAATCATTTCATTCATTTCATTTTATTTCATAAATGTGGATATTGCCTATTAAATCAAATAAAATCATTTATTTGCCGAATTCAAAGAGAGTTAGTTAATTATTTGAAAAATAATTTACTGACGGACCGCTAGTAATATAGAAAGTATCTGATCATTTTAAAATTACAGAGTAGGTACCATATTTTGTTAAAGAAGGTACTTTTAGCTATATAGTTTTAAAATGAAAAGATGAATAGAGTTTATTATTATTATTGATAAAATTATTTTGTTCGTGTATGGAAATTTCACTTTTGACTTTTACCGTACGTCAAAGATTTTTGTCAGGCTCACTTCTGGGAAAATGCCTTACCAAAAAAATATTTTGTTATATGTTTTAATTTTTTATTTCTGGTGTTATTTATATTTTACTTATCAACAGATGTATAACTAAGCCAACATTAGAAATAGTTAAATTCTAGTTCGTGCATCTTCTCTGTGCGTCTTTACAGTCAAGTTGTTTTGCAATATTACCTAGTAGAATTTAGGTGACAATAATTTTCAATTGTCTTTTGCATTTAATTTATTGGACTTGGACACAATACAATTATTAATCATAGTTAAGGTGAACTGATTGTTGCTGTATCAATGTTATGGACCTTATCTTATTACTATTAGTTGTAAACACATAGCCAACGAAAAAAATTACAATTAAAATACCAAATTAGAATTATTATTTACATTTAAAACGCTAAACTAAGCTAACTGTATATTGTTGCTAAAAATGGCTGCATGTGGCCTGTGTAGTAAATATAATTTTGAATGTTGCAGACAATCTACAGGGTGTAGCATTTTTCCGAATGGTCATTAAAGAGGTAAATAAACAGACATCTCATTACATAAATTATAATCATACGTTGCTGCGGCGATCGTGGCGTAAAAATCGACCCCTCAACTCAATCCGCAATAGAAACTATTTAATATTAATTATTATTTTGTACTAAAGAAATATTTTGTACCTACCTCAGCGATTACTAATCCAATCCTGGTGGAGGGTAATTATGGCAAAACTTTCCCTATCTCGACTCTGAAGCGGGAATCGAACTAGTAACCTGCGTCTTAGGCGGAACGTCGCCCGCTGCGCCGGGGTCGGTTTATTAAGGCGCTGTATAATGACAATATTTAGGTATTAGTAGTATTATTTAGTAGTTTGTAGCGCTTGACAAATAAAGTTGAAAATGGTGATGCTTTTGATTTAGTTGAATCTCTTGTTCGACAATGTCAACATTATTTATCGGTTTTAATTTATTTTAAAAATAAATACTCCAGTAAGTTAAAATCTTTATACATATTTCTCTAGATGATAAAATTACCTTTCTTTTAGTAACAAAATTATAAAATGTTATCATTCAAAATATTGAGCATTTCGAGACGAAAAAGTATTTTCGTGTTCTTTCTTGCGATATTTTTTTCAAGTTCCTAGATGGTTTTTATGAAATATTTTTGTATAAGTCTTTTTTCCATACACTTGGCTATATACTGTATTTTTTTTGGGCTTGTAATATGTCGCAGTACGCCTAACAACTGTGCGACAAAAATGTGGACGTTTTACGGTTTCTGTGTTTGGGCAGCGCCTTAAAGCCACGTTTTTTCCCTGTTGCAGCTTCAGCGACCAAACAACTCATGTGGTTATGAGTAGATGATAGAGTTGTACGATTTATCATCAAATAATTATATTAACAATATTTACTTCGATTTTTAAATTAACTCGGTTTTCCTTCAAGTTGTAGTTACAAACCTTTCTCGATAAAATCCTGTTGGTCATGTTTAGAAAATTAATAATAAATGGCATCTCTGCGAGAACTTGTTGACTAGTTGAAACCTAGTTTTGTTCAATCATATAACACTTAGTACTCAAGGTTGACATTATGATTGATAATTATTTGTATTCATTGCCCTGTATAATTATGATGATATGACACACTATTTTTTTTTTCTAATAGTAACTTGTGTAAGTGTCTTTTGGACGTTTTGGTTTTAACTGTAAGTCCACTAAATGTAACATAAGTAAGTATTGAAATAAGCAGACCCTACTTAACTAGCCCTTTACGTGTGACTACGTTCACAAACCCCAGTTATTTTTCAGTTAACTGCGACCAGAAACGTTTCGTGTTATTGGCCATATTTCGACCACAGCTCGTAACGGGGCCTAATGATATAATGGCTACGGTCGCGTGTGTAATTCGGCCACGGTGTCGGCCACTGGTGTTCCAAGTTTTGAGGCACCTTCATGAACCACAGAGGTAGGTAGCTAAGGTCTTAACATTTGTAATGTTTAGAATTTTGATGATATATGTTTCCATAAATGTAAGAAAATAATGTGGTACCTACTTAAAAATATTAATAAGTGATTTCAACATAATTGACGAAGAAATCGACTAACATACCTACATAAAAATGTTTTTGATTTGACTGCAGGTACTTTTGCCCTAAATTTCCTGATTATTGCTAGTGTTCTTCTGGGTGGGTCTAAGCGCAGACTAAAATAGGTAGCGATATCTTAAAAGTAGCATACGTTTGTATGGCTAGTACTTAAATAGGAGTTTTTACTTGTTTACCACCCAGACAATATACACTAAGGCAAGAAAATAAAAGGTTGTAAATCTATTTTTAATTGGTGTTCTCAGATCAAACTATGCCAAGGGTTTTAAGGTTCTTCCTCATTTACTTTGAGTAAAAATATTGACTCCAAACATTTGCCGCAAACAGATGATGCGAACAGACGTTGTTTTAGGACTCAAGTGAAGCTTAGCAAACCATTAATCTTCTGAGCTGTGAAAATATACCCAAGACTCCATGGCAAATGGTACAAACTTATGGATTTGTAGAATAATTCATACTTAAATTCGAAGATGGCTATTCATATTATGTAGGTATAATAATTTATCTTACAAGATGATGGGAATGCTGACTTTGACATCGCTGTCCAACGTGGCAATCCTGCCAGCATTCTGAGGACTCTGCTTTCCAGTGACGGCTTAGAATTTTTAAAATGTAAATATAAGTGTAAACACTAGTAAATAGAGAGCGAAAATAAATGTGGCGCCGATCTCACCTAGCGAGGGATAAAGGCCGGAGAAGAAGAAGAATCAGTTGTCGGTTAATAAATGAATAAATTTCAGGTATCTAAACAATATAGGTAATAATAAACTTATTTTACTCCCGCTTTATTAAGCTTATGTCGTAAGGTAAAGGTTTCCCTAGGCACCTTCCTAATTTGACTTTTTTCCATAATTTTTTAACTCTTGTAATCGATTAAACTAATGGAGGAATTTAGTAGAGAACATAATAATTATCTGTATTATCCTAAAACCCGTGCTAATATTTGTTGAGAAATATTATTGACATTTTGTGCCTCAGCAAGGCAACAACTAGTCCATAAATCTAAAAGTATCAACACAGAAACAAGTATTTGATTGCGTAATGTAACCTTGACTCGAGCTTTAAGTGCATTCAAATTCAAAGCACGAAAGTGATAAATTTAAGTGAAAGTACAAAGAAATTTGTATTCCAAAAGAATATTATTTAAATCCGGTATTTATTTGACGTTTCCTTAATGAAATCCCTCTTTGTAAGCAGCGTCTAAATTACAAAATCTTACTAAGTCTTTAGGCGTCGTTGTCGCAATACCTCCTGACTCCTAGGCTAAAAGACATTAACTTATAGTTATGGAGTTCCTAACTAATATAATTCTTAGCTAGATCGTAAATTAGTGTAGGACAGCGGATAACTACCTCTTTTTTTTGATTTCACAATTCAAAGACACAATGGACTTGAAGGTCTGACTAAAAAATTACGTAAATCTATACTTACGAGTATGTATATTATAAAATATTTCATTGTTTGATTGTGTGTAGGTATGTTTGGATTGAATAGGTTCCGAAACTACTGGACCGATTTGAAAAATTCAATTTCTATGCTACATTATCCCTTATGGAATATTTTCAAAAATTTGGAATTAGTATGAATGAATACTTCAATAATGTATAATGTATGAATGCAGTTTTTCTTGTCACTAAAATCGATGACATGGTTCCTCAGAAGCCCAATAAATAATTCTTTGAACAAGAATAATCACTATTGTCATAGTTCTAACATTTCATTATGTCAGACAAATTGTTGTGTACTCATTTGTAATAATTCCTGTTATTAACTATTCTGCGGAACTACTCAAAAGCTTTATTTCCCACAGGACTCTTGGAAACGTCAGAAAACACAAATGACATAAAACTTATACTGGGAAATAAAGTGATCACTTTGATTCATTGTTCACTTCAATCTTTTAAGGGTAAAGTAAAGAAGCGAACAAAAAACCTTTACTACCTTTTTAGATTGTTAGTTTTCGAGTTGGATCAAAATTCGTCCCAAACTTTTGTATCGTCTAGATTATCTGATATTTTACCTTAATAATTAATAAGCCCTTTTGCAAAGAACATCTTTGACAACTCGTTTGAATTTATTTATAGACAATTTTCGCAACACACTTGGAGTTTTGTTGTAGAAGCGCGAATACCCTTTAAAAGATACATGAATTTTGTGTAGCCTAAACAAGTACTCCGTACTTCACTTATTTATAAATCTTTGCACTTGCAAGTTCAGTACACTTCCTACAACATGTGCTTTGTAGGAACACGTGTGTTATAAGTTTTTGCCTGATTTTTTGTCTACATTCCTTCTCCAACGGTTTTGATAAAAAAAAACGATTGTTGTCTCATTGTGACAAAGCTCACGTCTGTCGAAGCCGACTCAAGGACGGTACGTGTCCAATTCAGTTATACTGGGAAACGTGGTAAACGTTCTACAACTGTGGTGTTCTAAAATGTACACCTTAGAGTACTTTCACTAAAAAACAGCAGAATATAAATTTTGTTACGATATTTGGACTGGATCATAAGGTCAAGTTTGATACAGCTCTTAAAATCAAATCGCCTACCTTTTTTCACAGACTCTATCCTCTAGTATAAGTGAGTTTACCTTTTTTGACTTGAAACAAAACACTAATCTACCAATGTTTTGTTCTTCAAAATTATTTCCTAACAAAACACTAGCTAATCTCACTTGAACTAGAGACTAGAGTCTACAAAACAAGTGTTTTGTTTCAAGTAAAAAAAGGTAGAACTAGAGTCTAGAGTCTACAAAACAAGAGTTTTGGTTCAAGTCAAAAGAAGTAGACTCTAGTACAAGTGAGTTTACTTAGTATTTTGTTAGGAAAGAGCTTTAGATTGTAAGCTGATTCTGGAAGCTTTATTAAACTTGAGTCTACCATCCATCTGGTCGATAATCGTAAAAAAATCAGGCTGTCTCTTTTTCAGTGATTTGCATTGCTATTTCTATGAAAGTTATCCGGACAAAGAGGACGTTGACCAGCCCGCTGTTCTGACCAAATTAAGGGAATACGGGAACTTGCTTTGTATGCAGCCCTAAGAAAGGTCGAGGATAGAATAGTATGGAAGCTGTTCTTCGTCTCCTTAAAAGCTTTCCAGGGTGGTCACGACCTTCAGCAATTTAAGAATAAGACAAAAAAGAAGAAGAATGTGAAAATTTATTGGTTTTGGGCCCAAACAGATCTCTTTAGACGAAAATATTTTTTGTATTAAAAAGAGGAACACTTTGATTGTTTGTTTAAACTGGATAGACTCCGAAACTACTCGAACGATTTGAAAAATTCTTTCACCATTAGAATTCCGCCAATTTTTCCTGAAGAACATTTTCAAAGAAGAATATTTTCAAAAAAATTACTGTTCCGCGAAGCCGAGGCGGAACGCTATTTTTAACTTAAAAGAATTGTGAAATCTGTTTTTCACACTTGCTTCCAACGCAGATGTGTATGCATCCTTAACATAGTGTAAACTCGATTTGGATACAAAAGCTTTTAAGCTCTAAAAATAAACCAGATCAATAAACATAAACCAAGATTAGACCAACTCGGAGCTTTCAAGCAGTAAAAATAACCCCTGGAGAGTAATTAAAATTGAAAAGACAACTTTAATTGGACAAAGAGGGGTTAACAGTTCACGTTTAAAGGTTGCCGCACACGTGTCATCTCGTAATCGAATCATCATATTGCTGCCGGGGCACCCTGCCTAGAAATACTACTCACTTTAATTAAAGAAAGGAAGAATATGAAAGAAAACACGTTTAGTAGGCTCACACCGACTAGTAAAAAACATTAGTAAAAATAAAAATACCTTAAATGTATAAAAAATAGAATAAACTAACAGCGTGTAAACCCAAAAGGTATACAGTAAATAAAGCGAGTGACTCGTTCCTACTATATGCACAGCTTTCGGCCCGTATACTAAAGTAGCTTATAATGAGTTAAGAAAATAGTAACTACCTACCTATAAGCGAGTGTTTCACTGAATTTTGTCAACAGACTTAGAAAAAAGGCCCGTTCGATGCTAATTATGTTCATTGACTTGGGAGTCTCTTAGAAAGAATACAGAACCTGAGTTAGGCAGTGATGATCCGAGTTGTTATAATGTGCGACAACCTTAAACGATAACGATGCTGGATGCAATTGGCGTGACAGACAAACAAACGGAGCCAGACATGGGTATTCATTATTAGGACTGTCTTCTGTCGCCGTTTATTAATTGCTGATGAGGGTTGGGATGTGACTAAGGAGGAAAGAAGGTGCAATATTTGTGGCTATTGTAAAGATGATCAATTAAAAAAAAAAATTGCTAGTTGATCATACGGCTCTTTGGCTTTCGTGAAGAGCTAGCTTTCTGCTAGCAGTCACGTGTCATTAGAGACGTTAGCGTGGGCAGCGGTGTTTGATAGATCTGATATGACCTTAACAACAATTTCTTTGGCCCTTCTTTATATAAATTTATAAACCAAGAAAATGACAGTACTTGACAGAATAAAACTATAAGTAACTATATATGCTGTCCAGAATTATTTATATATTTAAAACAACTTGTATATAAACATACGTCAGTTTTCTAAAGGACGTCACCAGATGAGGCAGAGTTCCCCCGAATGCTGGCAGCATTGCCATGTTGGATGGCGATGCAAATTCGTGGATAAGCTAGCATTCTAATCACACTCTTACAACAAATTTAAAGTAATTATCGATTGCTAATGAAGACTACTAGTTCCATCGACTCTCTGACGCGGTGGGCGAAAGTTTGCCTGCGACTGATCTTTGAGCGGGATCGGTCCCGTTTCGGGACAAATGTTTATACAATCTACAGATATTTGTTTAGGGTTAAGTTAGGGCTAGATGATGATGTGTGAATTGTCCAGCATTATGTATGTATTATTATTTATTATAACATATATTAACAACATTGCCATACAGCGAGGCAATGCAGCTTCTTGAGCACTCTTTTGACTGATATGAGTCGTTTGCAACAGTCTACATTTAGCTCAATTGTTTGTAAACTATAAAATCCAAATTACTAGTCCTGATTTGGTTCTGACATTTTAACGATTTTTTATGAGAGCAACAGCTAATACTCTTACCTAGTTAAACAGCAATATTAGCAAGAAAAGAAGAGCAATGCAGATTGCTAGATCTCAGTCTACACTGAACCACAGACACAATACTGCCAGACACAACAAAAGAACCCGTTGATTAACTGCTGATGGGCCTCTATTTGCATATCAAGTATAATTGTTAGGTCAAAGTTATCCTTGGTTCATATTACAAGGCAATACCCAAGCAGCATCACAAGCTGTATAACAGCTGTATTAAAGTTCGTTTATACTCTTAATGCTGTATATCTTGGCTGCATAAAGGCTGTATAAGCGCTTATACAGCCCTTATACCCCTTAAATGGGCAAAACTTATACAGCGTTTTGCGTTATATTAGCTGTACAAGCATATATAGTAGCTGTGTAGCTGTATAAGCATAAAATAGGCTGCATAATAGCTGTATTGTGGCTGTACTATGGTGTAAGAGGAAACCAATACACTCCAATTACTACATTGTAACTCACTTGTTCAGCTTTATGTCGTAAAAAGTCTGTTGAACAGAGTTACAAAAGAATTAAAACGAAACAGAAGATATATTTTAATAATGGCGTTCAATTATAACACTATTTGATCAAAGTGACATTTATTATAAACGCTTTGTGTTTAAAGATTTGGAGATTCAATAAACGCAGGATACGCATTATCGTGCAAAAATAAATTTATTGTGGACATATATATGTTTTGTGATAAAAAATAAACGCGCCAGCAAAATAACCAGGGAAGAGATATTAAATAATATAAGTAAATATGGTTTTTATAGGTTAGAATTTAAAAATGTTTGAATTAATGGACGTAGAGCCTCATTGGTGCATAGAAGGTTATTGGACAAACTGAAAATATTGACAAAAATAAAAACATTAGTCAAATTTTTATGTAATCATGTTCGTAATCTTCGATTTGTAATTGATAAAATGACGACAACTTGCTAAGCAGCCTAAATTCTATTTTGATGGTCTTATACAGCTATTAGCTGTACTATGTACGTAATGGATACTAGTATTCAGCTTTAAGCGGTTGATGGGCTGTATAAACGAATAAATTTACTATTAATGCTGCATAGCAGTGTTTCGAACATAACCTGTAACTCTTTTTAGGGATACGTAATATTAAGTGATACCAGCTATTTATATTTCAAGATAGTAAGTAGGCCCCTTTGTGAAAGTTGTTTATATTCATGGTTCTCCTGACAAACGGAATCTAATACTTAAATTTCACGGTTTATAGATAATATGTCGAAAATTATTTTGCAATGAGTATTGCAATTGTATTTGTATGACTCTATTAGCGAAAATTATTTCCTTACCTTTTTTTTTGTATATAATTATGTTTTGTGAGAACTCTACATTTTTCTTTTTCATATTACCTACTGTGTTCATTTAGCTCTACATGTGTTACTTAATGGAGGAAATTATATTGGTTTATGTTTATTTTAAGCTCTGTAACTTTAAGTATTATGTACTGTTTATTTCCCAAATAAAACAAAAAAAAAACTGATAAAAATAAAAAAAAATATATAAATTAGAATGAATTTTATTTCTCTATCAAACTGTGTGCAAAAGGAGTAGGTATAAAATATAATTGGTATTAATGATGGTTTATGGGTTTCTAATTGAAAACAATCTATTTGTAAGCAATAGAAAAGTTATTTATTCACTTCTTTGTACAGACATTTGCAAGAACACTCAGTTACAATAAACAAGGTAGTGTTGCCACCTAGGCTAGAGAACATTTCAAGTTAAATTTTTTTATATACTTCTAATAATTAATGATCAAATATCACCAATAAATATCACCAATAATTTGAATATATTCAAATATGACGATTTTATTGGTGATTCAAAAACTTCTGATAAGTCTGTAATTATAAAAGTGCATATTTTTATTTTTCTCTCACTTTCATCAGAACTGCTGCATGACAAAATGTCGTCATCATTTGCAGAAGGTAAAAAAGCTAATATATTACACCTGATATAACTATGATCAATCACAATATTTTCTACGGAACCACTTTCATTAGATGTCGACGGTATTGACGCTTGACTGTAGATGATCTGATCTGT
Source organism: Eupithecia pulchellata (assembly GCA_963931895.1). NCBI lineage: Eukaryota > Metazoa > Arthropoda > Insecta > Lepidoptera > Geometridae > Eupithecia > Eupithecia pulchellata. The sequence continues at coordinate 8,278,139 of OZ007540.1, read as the reverse complement.
TGCAATATCTCCATGTTCCTCGGCAGTAATTTCATGTTGTAATATTTACATATTCCTGTTCAATCTTTCTTCTAATAAAACCAAATCTTTTTCGCTTAAATACTGCTTCAAATGCACAATAATTCAAAAAACGACTCTGTCACTTATACAGATTAAGGCTGTACTATAGGCGTCATTTATTTTTATTGCTGTTTATTACTCTCAAAGACAGAAATTATACAGCTATTGTCTGTAAAAGGGTGTACAATTACACCATAAAAATAATCTGTAGAAGAGAGTGTGCCTACTTCATAATACAGAAATAAGATTTGAGGACCACCATAATACAGCTTTAAGCTGTATTAAGTAAGTGATGGCGTGCAAAATGCAGCTATTGTACAGCTTTAATGCTAAAATGAGATTAAAGCGTTACAGGAAACTTAAAGCTGTACATGACAGTTATCATACACTGATTTAAAACTTTAAGCGAACTTTGACTCCTTAATACAGACTTAATACAGTTAGAGCTGAATACTTGCTCCTAAACCGAAATTATAACACTACAATATCTTTTCAACGTTCTTATACAGCTGTAAAATAGCGTTAAGTGCTATATTGGCTGCTTTTTAGGTGTTCATTACGCTTGGTTGCTGCTTGGGTAAGGACATAAGAATGTAGGACAATAAGTACAGTGTTGCTATATAGTCGGGCAGCAGCACCCTCTTCAGAACAACTTCACTGAACTGCGATCCCCAACCCGCATGCCCAGCGTGGGGATTATGGGCAATAACCCCCAAATGATAAATAATGCAATCTTTTTCGCTTATTAGGGGAGGCCTAGAGGTGCAGCAGTGGACTATTATAGGGTGATGATGTAACTCCAACCCAATTCGATGTTTGTAACCCAAGGGCACGTCCTAAACCTAAACTTCACTTTGTTTCCCTTATTTTTTACATTCCTTAATTTTGATGTTTAATCTATATTTTAAATAATACTTAATGCAATTACGCCTGAAATTCAACGCCAAATTTTTTTTTTGTTATTGTGGTTTGTGTTTTGCTAATATTTTACACATCAAACTAGGCTAAAGTAAATAAGGATAGGTGTTTATTCTTCACAGTAAAACTATAAATTAATCAGGCAGAATATTTGCATTGTAGTATCTGATCTCTTTGACTGTTAGTTTAAAATTCATCCATGCAAATACTTTCGAACAATTTTAAGGTTATTCTTTATTATAATAATATATTCATAATAACAAAATAGTTTATTGATGCCTGTGATTTGAGTTTTTAAGTATATTTTTTTAATGGATGTTTTAGTTGAACTCCATATGATTTACAAGATGTCAATCTTGTCGTAAGCTCCCAGAACAGACAACAAAACATGGCGTTACCATGTCCGCCGCTTCAACATCATCAACAACATCACCAGCCTATGATAGTCCACTGCTGGACATAGGCCTCCCCTAATGAGCGCCATAGATGGCATCATTATTTGGGGGCTATTGCCCATAATCCCCACGCTGGGCATGCGGGTTGGGGATCGCAGTTCGGTATAGTTGTTCTGCAGAAGACGCTGCTGCCCGCCCCCCGCTATGTTTCCCTTAGTCGCCTCTTACGACACCCACGGGAAGAGTTGGGGTGGTGAAATTTTGCCGGCACCACACGGCAAGCAGTCCGCCGCTTCATCACCGAGTATAATTATATGCTTAGATGTGAAAATATAAGAATTTAATTTAAAAATTATGTTAATCTAAGCGTTCTTAGGAATAAAAAACGCGTAAAAAAAGCTTTCAGACCTAAATCAAGTAAGACGCACTACTCCAACATGATAATAGAAATAAAACATGAAATGCCGGGGTATTTGAACCACATTAATTAAAAACACATGAGCAAGTGTCTGTGCAAAACAATGACTAAATAAAAGATAGTCTAACTAAATATAGCACTACGCGTGGTGCCTCCCATTCGGTACTCCCCAGCATCGAAGGACTTTGTTTTCAGGTCAATAACACGTCAACCAATGCTGATTTTAAAAGCACTGAAAACATAGATCTGATCAACAAAACGTATTGTAAAGCAAACTGCAGTGACAAACGTGAATCGAATGCACTTGTCTCTTTCACCACAGATAGCATAGGTATAACCTATGCTTTGGCCCAAATGTGTCATTGGTGAGTCAAAAGCGGGATGTACTTACCATTGGGTATGTGACTATTTGTTAAAGTGCCTAACTGCTTAGTGAAGAATCTTCGTTCAATAACTTGAGTCATTGTCTCTATTGTATGGTTGGGCGTAACCCAATGTTCCTTTCGTGTCAAAGATTGTATATTATTTATTTGAATTCGGTTCCAAAAATATAACACAAATCCAATAAAACTTCTGTTTTTATAGTTATTATAAGTAGTTTATTTTTATAGATCAGCATAAATTACACCGGCCGAATATTCTGCTGAAAAGCAGGATTTAAAAGGTTGCTTACAAAAAAAATCATAAAACCTAAATTCCGCCACTGTTTACTAATTTTGACTAAATCTTCTATACAGCTGTTAATATTATTTTTTATTGTATTGTATTGATTTGTATTATTTATATTTATTATACCTACCTAAGTTTATTACGATCCTATAAATCTATAATCTGTGTTTTTAGTGAATGAATGAATGAAAACTTTATTGACATTTACTATAAATAAACAGTTACATAATCTTACATCTAAATTAAATTTAAAAAAACGTACAATAGGGGAGCATTTTCTTCCTGGCAACCTTAATGTAAAGACATGACCTGGATGACCTATGGATTAATAAATGAAATGAACTAAATTGTTAGATGTCATGGATACTGTTTTAGTGAGTCCAATTAACAAGCTCCCTAGCCCATAGCTGGTAAAACTGTAGTAAAATATTCAGAAAACCGTTAACATTTTACATTCAATATCATCAACTCACCCGATCAGGATCATCTTCAATAAGATAAAAAACGCCCAGTTGATTAAATTTCAACTAACGGAGATTATAATTAAGAGAGATTACAATCTTTGAACATAAATCTTCTATTAAAAGCTCAGCTTTGTCAGGAGCCTCGTGAATATTCAACGTTTACTTTGTTATTTTCGATATTATAAGATTAAACGATAAGAGCATGGTTTAATATGTGGTGAAGTTTGAATTCCTGATTTTATTTGGGATCCTGGGTATAGGTGAGAACCGGATATATATAAAGGAATAAAAAATAACAATAATCAAGAGAATGTGTTATGTGGCCCTACATTGAAATTATGGCATCATGCAAAAATGTCTAATTTAATTACTAAGCTTGGGCCGAAAGTGGGAATGAGTTTCTTGCTAGGTACTGGTTTCCCGCTACAGTATAAACTCGGAGTCTTTAAACAGACTGAATAACTTCCTTAAATCTTTGAAAGTGTGCTAGGTATATCATCACTTATTTTATTACTAAATATAATGGTTAACAGTTCGACCATTTCCAATAATCAAAAAAAATATAGTTAATTGTTTGTAGGTACAGCTACTGATAGTAATAGAGTTTTGGTCGTCAAGCTCTTTTTGTTCATGTTCATTATTAGGTTGCGTTGACTGTACATCTAGAATGATCCAGGAAACTTCCAGATATATAACTTTTCTGATAAGTTACGAGTAAACGCAATAAACATAACAAAATCAATCGGTTCTTTCGGTACCAGCCACAATCGAAAGTAAATCAATAGTACCATCATAATTTTGGGTTTACCGCACCCATGTGACCTTTCTAACTGTGTTACTGGAACGAAATGAAATGAGTTTTTGTCATTGTTTTCAACAATATTTGGGTTAAAGATCTGAATATTAAAATTTACTTTACTAGAGCAGCTTACCGCAAAAACAATTGCTCCGTCATTATAGTCATTATATGTGCATCATTATCATCATTACTGTTATCTTTAGAATCACCAAAATTAATATCGATGTCATGCTGTTTTAGCACAGCTTACAGCTTTTCGTCATTATGACACAACTATTGATTACCTCCATATTATAAGATCGTCGTGATCATTAAAGCGAATAAATATGGCTGGGCTGTCCATAGCTTTATCTAGCCCCAAGCTAAGCAAAGTTTAATGTTATGGATACTATATGACTGATATACTGAATACAATATATTGGTATTGCCATTGAATTGATACTATGACTGTAGGTGCAAATTCTAAGTCCAAAAGATAGGTACATAAAACTAATAATGTCACATTCAAAGCTACAGGGATGGGAACTACCTAGAATTATATCAATGGAGACCGTAACACTAAAGAATCCAGACTCCTTACAAAGATCATGCCTCAATCCCTTAATCCTAATTTATGAAGAGGGGAGACAACTGAATAAGCAACTGGGATTATTAACAATGACGAAGAATCACACGGGATTTTTGACACAAACTACTTGGATTAGAGTTGTTTATTGTATGTCAATAAACCATTGTATTGGAAGATTAAACACGTTTTGAGTAATTTATCAGTGTTGAAATAAGACGCTGCGGTGGCTATACAAGTAACCCTTTGGCACGCCTTGCGCATAGTGATTAATGGCAAAGACGAAACATTTCAATTTTGAGAATTTGGTTACATGAATAACTTTAGGTTTAAATTTTGCCGAAAAAAAAATAAAATTCAGGACATTAAAACGTCAACTTGACGTGTATGTGACAAATTCGGCACATAATTCAATTATTTTTGAGTTTGTTATATATGTATTACCTAGGTACCAATGTAAAAATGATGGCTTTTCAGGCAGAATTTATTGGAGTCACTATTGTAATTAACACATTTTGTACCTACGTTCCAGCGAATAAATGATTTGATTTGATTGGGTCATAAATATGTACTTATAATTTTTATTATAGGGATAAAAATACAAAAAATCAGATGTCAGTGAAATTTCGCAGGATTTCAGATCTATTGTGATTCCGTAAAAGGTATCAAAGTTCACTTTTAGGTACCTCATAAAGTTCAGACTTTTATTGCTCTGAATGTAAAAAAGGTCGTGATTAACATCTCTAATAAAATACAACATTTAAAATCAAACATTAACAAAGGGGATGAAAACTTTATCACCCCGAATAACCACATTCTAAAGATTTTTAAAGGATGTTTATTGTCAAAGATATGGTTGAAAGGGGACGACGGCCGACGTTCCCAACACTATAAATTGAACTTTCTCGTACTCTTCGGGACTTCCTTCGGGCAACTTCGGGTCATCACGTACGCAAGAATCCAATTCATCATCAAGGATTCCAATGTCAACCCTATCTCGATTGCGGAGAGTTTCTTATCACATGCAGATGTACTGTTCGGAATAACTGTCAAAATGTCATGATAAGTCGAATGTTTCCGAGAATACAGATCTTATAATTATTTGTTTTTTTAAAAAAGAAGATTGATGTGTAGTTAGGTGTGAATCTGATCCTTAACATGTGTTATTCCTGGAAACAGACATCAAAATGGTAAATTAAAATACTTTGTTTCAGGTATTCACTAAGTACTAGCGGCCAGTACCGGCTCCGCACGGGCGGTTTTAGAGACATAATGATAAATAGTTGTGCATAAGCACATCTATCGCCGAGGTTTTTGTAGTTATTGATATGTTCTTTAATAGTAATACTGTAGAACATACTTTTCTTCTATCATCAATAGACTAATCTTTTCTAGCAATAAATATAGCCTATGAAATAGGGTGAACGTAGCGTTCTAATGGTGAAAGAGTTTTTGAAATCGGCACAGTAGTTTTTGACTTTATTCATTACAAACGTCATCACAAAAATACAAATCTTCCTTTTATATAATATTAGGTATTGTGTAGTATGACTATATATACTAATATTATAAAGAGGAAAGATTTGATTGTTTGTTTGTTTGTTTGTTTGAATTGAATAGGCTCCGAAACTACTGGACCGAGTTAAAAAATTCTTTCACCATTAGAATCCTTAATTTTCCGTGATGAACATAGGTTATATAATATTTTCAAAAAAGTTAGAGATCCGCATGAAAAATTCAATAATTGAACCGTGGGCTGTATATTCAACCTCTTTTTCTATTATGGCGCGTCAGAATAGAAAAAGAGGTTGTATAGCGCACGGTGCTTGCTTTTTCTCTACGGCCAGTGTCAGTTATGGAGTGTCGAGTCAACGTCAAAAACCCCAATGCTGTTAAAAAAAGTAAAGATCCGTATGAAAACTGTGAAACCCATCGTTTTAGTGTGTATAATTTCTGAAATTTTTGTTTAATACCCGTGCGAAGCCGGGGCGGGCCGCTAGTATACTATATGTATATACAGTATTGATAGAAATCAGTACATTGTTTGCAACAGATTGCAGTTAGCTCAATTGCTTCAATTATAAATAGGATCTCTATGGAATTAGGTTCTCTTATGACATTATTATTTTATTTGTTAATACAGGTTTACCCTTTATTTAGTTATTGTTCTTTAACCTCCGATATAAACTTACACTTATCCTTACAAATAAAAAAAAAAAAATAATGCCAGACAATCCACACAGCATCATCTAGCCCCAAGCTAAGCAGAGCTTGTGTTATGGGTACTAGATGACTGATATACATAATACAATATTATTACATATATAGATATTTTTTATTATATATAGAAAACGACCAGAACTCCCTGAACAAATATCTGCAGATCGTACAAATATTTGTCCCGAGGCGGGAATCGAACCCGCAACCTCCTGCGTCGCAGGCGGACCTTCGTCCACCGCGCCACAGAGGTCGTCGCCTTGTTCCTAACAGTGGAACTAAATAAACTATAGCATTTCAAACATTTCTTTTTATTTTTAAATCGGGAATCAATACAGAGATAGGCTCACTTTAAAGAGACAGGTAGCTCTAAAAACCCGTCCGAGCGATTAGCACCTCCATCCAAAGTTTTTTTTTTATAATAACGGATGATATATCGGCTATTTTTCTTATTTTAGAATCTGGGGTTTCGTTTCGAGGTAGCAGTTTCGAATGTCAACACCGGTGTTATCTTAGGAACACATTCCTGTGAAGTGATTCATTGTCCTGAAAGTTTTTTTTATATTAATGAAATTGTATGTATATTGAATTATTATGATTAGTGGGTATTTATTATTTATTTGATTACTGTGATATCTAATTGTTGTGACTTTATTGTGACTCTAATAAAAACTGTTTTGGTAAGTTTAATTATTTTATGATGAATGTGAATATGAAAAAAAAAAATGATAGTATCTCTAAATGAACGTAATAATAATGTTATAATTTATGACTGCATGCTATTTAAAATCGAATTATACATATATTAAATTTTTGAAAGAGTAAATTATGTAGAGCAAACAATTATATTTATGATCTCATGTATAACGAACACAATTACAAATAATAAATGGTTTCAATGGATTTAGTTTTAGTAATTTTCCTATAATGTGATTTGGGTATCATCTATACTAATATTATAAAGAGGAAAGATTTGATTGTTTGTATGTTTGTTTGTTTGTTTGTTTGTTTGTTTGAATTGAATAGGCTCCGAAACTACTGGACCGATTTGAAAAATTCTTTCACCATTAGAATCCTAAATTTTCCGTGATGAACATAGGCTATATAATATTTTCAAAAAAGTTAGAGATCCGCATGAAAAATTCAATAATCGAACCGTTGCGTTGTATATTGAACCTCTTTTTCTATTATGGCGTGTCAGAATAGAAAAAGAGGTTGAATATATAGCGCGCGGTGCTTGCTTTTTCTCTACGGCCAGTGTCAGTTATGGAGTGTCGAGTCAATGTCAAAAATCACAATGCTGTTAAAAAAAGTAAGGGATCCGTATGAAAACTGTGAAACCCATCGTGTTAGTGTGTATAATTTCGGAAATTTTTGTTTAATACCCGTGCGAAGCCGGGGCGGACCGCTAGTCATCTATAAGCTGATAATGTTCACTCCGTATTTCTCAAAATTTCTTTTTAAAATACACTAGCTAGCGGTACACCACAGCTTCACACGGGTATTAAACAAAAATTTCAAATATTATAATTATTTACACCCATTGGGTTAGATTATTGAAGTTTTCATGACGAACCCTAACTTTTTTGAAAATATTCTAAAATATCTTCATCAGGGACAAAGTAGCATTCACACAACAATTATTTTCTCTTTATAATATTAGTATAGATATAATTTATTTATTTAGCCTGTAAGGAACGCCAACAACGACCCTTCAAAAATAATTGAATTATCTCGACATATATGTATTATGTTCTATTTTATAATATAGTGTCGCGGCTGGGAGATACATAATGCTGTGTGTAACATCAGACATTTCCAGTTTAGAATTATATTTCCAAAAACTCTCATGAAACTGTGACGGTATTAAAATCTACTATTATTTAAGAATAATCCATTTTCCAGTCAATAAATTTAACGTCAGCTAAGTAGTTATTTACATCATAATAGCGTAAAATATGACTACCATAAACATTTCATTGTAAATCCTAAACATTTTACGAGCTTAAATTTAAGGGAGGTAATTAAAAAGGTCGTAAAATGTTGCCACCCTCTTTGCTACCTCTATTTCAACCGAATGTTGCAGCTGTAGTTTTTGAAACTACGACGCGACTTAAATACAGCTAATCTGGCTTTAATTATGTTCTGGCTTATGGACATTATCAATCTGTTGGTCAAAAACTTTGAGACATGTAGAAAACTTTTCGGTTCTAAGTCTGGGTGAAAGTTTCTTAGAAACCTATTTTAAGAAGGTACTTACTAAAAGGAAGTAAAGTACCTATGTAAGGTACTTTACTTTTTTCGACTCAAGGTTATGTAGGAAATGGCAAACCAAACATGGTTTGCCATTTCCGACCTATTTCGCTATTTATGTGACCTATTTCGCTATTAATAGATAAATAAATAAATCTTGACAATCCACTCAAGCATCATCTAGCCCCAAGCTATGGGTGTTATGGGTACTAGATTACTGATATATCTACTTCATTCAATATAATTAATTAGTTATATAAAATATAATTAATACTAGATCTAATTTGATTACCTACTTAATTTTACATTTCTTCGTACATAATACATTATGTACATAGATATTTGTTATATTACATAGAAAACCACCAGAACACCCGGAACAAATATCTGCAGATAGTAAAACAATCGTCCCAAGGCGGGATGCAAACCCGCAACCTAGTGCGTTGCAGGCAGACCTTCCTCCACCACAGGGTCAAATAGAGATTTATAGCCGGAGAAACCTAAGATGTTTTAATTTAGCCATCGCTCGGTTGCAAGATGGATGCATCTATGTAAAAACATGGACAATCGCTAGCAGATAAGTTAATATTTGCAGTGTACTTATCACTAGGATGCAAAGCGACCGGATCAGAGGATGCGCATGCGACCTCTAAAGTTGCGATAACATGACACACGTCATTCTGGCGCCACTGTAGATTACAGATTTAAATGTTTTTGTAGCTAATGGAGTTTAAATCGACAGACGAATCCGATCTTGTAACTCAAAGCTACTTTAATAGCTAGCTTAGCTACTATACAGACTACTGAGACGAATGGAGAAGTCTTGTTTCGGAGGTCAAGAGCAGCTTTGATGTCAAAGAAGTAAATTTTTTACACCAGGGGCCTTATTCTCTATGAAATAGGAGATTCCTTGCCCAAACTGTGTGACGTCACAATGTATTCTAAACACGATTTTGTTCGATTCCACGCCGCTGTTTTGTCTTATCTGTGAAACACGCTGGGATTGGCAATAGCGAATAAAGTAGTAGTAGCCCAGTAACGGTAAGTATATTTCACTCGATACGATATACCTACTTCATTTTATTTTTTAGGGCTTTGATTTGAGTCAAAATCTATCGAATATTGGCATAAAACGCTGGCAAAAGCAATTTTTCTGCTGACTAAAACCTCTTTATTCTGCTGACCGTTTAAATGATACTTACCCATAAAAAAGTTCAATACAGAAAACAGTAAAAAAGTGAACAGTTACAAATAAATTAGCTAACCCCGTGGCATCCGGTGTCGGCTAATTCGGCGCTTATTTTTTGCTACCACATGGGTCACGGATCCAAAGTGAAAGATTTACAATAGACATTGTGCTAATTTCCTTTCTTATTGTTGTAGTTTTTTGGCTTCAAATGTCGCAGAAGTGAACGTCTAATATTAGAAGATCCGCTTTGAATGGTTATGGCTTCTCTGAATACGCAAAACGAAAATTGAATAATGCTAATGAAAACCACTTACCTACTTATTTACCGATTCGTTCAATGATAACATTGATAACTAAAACTTTTCTTTGGTTGCGTTTTGAGAAATAATTGGTTTGATTGCATTGTACCTATTTATTGATTGCTCTCTGCTTACCCATTCATTCGATGCAGATTGCAACACTCTGTACTTTTGGCATAGAGAGAGGTGTATCCAGTCGCTAGAGCTATCGCTAGAGGAGGTTGAACCATATCCAACTTAAACTTTCAATGCAATCTTAAAAAACACCCACGGTTTTCATATTTACTATAGATGGTGCTGCACAAAATTCAAGTGTCAATATCAAATATCATAAACTATACAACGAAATATTCATTTTGCAGATTTTTGACAGTAGAGTTTCATACAGCGCAGCAGCCCTATCTGTCTTAGTCTATGGCAACCACTTTTTATCGTCTATTCTCACTAGTTCAGTTGTCCAGTTCAGTTGACTGAACTAGTGAGATTTATTTTCTCGTTTGTTCAGTCGACTGGACTAGTGAGATTTCTTTTCTCGTTTGTTCAGTCGACTGGACTAGTGAGATTTCTTTTCTCGTTTGTTCAGTTCAGAAATAGATAAAAATATTAGGTAGATACCTAGGTTATCTACATATACTCAAACAAACATTTTTACAATTTGTTATACATATACTGGTAGTGACATTCTTATGTTTGTAAACTCTTTACTTCTCACCACTAGAGTGCTGGCCACTTAAAAATCAATATGTAAACTCCTTGTCTAATCTGCTCTTCAAAAAAACAATTGACTAGCACCTATGACAATTCAGCTAGTCTTTTACATGTATTACAGTTTGTTCAATGTGCTAAAATGAATGAAAACGAGTTTAAAATTATTAAACGTGGCAGAGGCCGTGTTCTAATATGTGCTGGACATGAATATTATCGGATATGTGGGTATGAAAACAAAAATACTTTGTGGCGGTGTGCGAGCTACAAAAAATTTTATTGCCATGGCACAATAACCATTTCATCGGTATGATAGAAAAAAAAATTGAAAAAAATGAAATAAAATGAATTTAAAAAAAAATTAAAAAAAAAAAACAAAAATTAAATAAAGAAATTGACAAAGAAGAGGACAGAAATTCAAATCGAAAACGACGAATTCATTCGTCATGTACAAATGCAGTTACTAAATGGCGAAATTAATGTGGCTACCTTTTTGGAAAAATTACGTGTAAATTAATAGTAATAAATGTAACAAGGTGCAAAAGCTAGTCTTATTTTCAATTGAACAAACGAGAAAATAATCTCACTAGTTCAGTCAACTGAACTGGACAACTGAACTAGTGAGAATAGACGCTTTTTATAGGCGGATAGAAAAGCCCTCATTATAATTATAGCTTGCAACTGTCATAATTTTAGTATATTGTAATTTTAATACAATCCATAGGAATTAAATCAATAGACACATGAGAGGCATCATCAAGGACAAGGCTGCAACTCGACACTATTGTGATTTGATCTATTGTTTTATGATATGCTCGTGTGGGTTGGTATTTTATGTACCCGTGAGTAATATAATGAATTATACTCATTGTATAATTCAAGTTCAGGTGTCTGATTATTGGTTTTTGGTGATTAGGTATGCACTGAAGTTTATTCTGTAGAATATTAAAGAGATTTTGTTTGTGGTCTTACCACAAAATCTTAATGAATACCTCCATGAACCCATGACCTCCATAATTTTTACTCTGACATTGCTTAAAGGCTCGCTCAATAGTGTCAATCTTCCTTTATTTGTTTTTTTCTCTATTATATGGATATATAATATATAAATATAATAAAATATTCTCTACTATAGTCCATATAATAGAGAAAAAAACATTGGTTAATACAGAACATACATTTCTAGAGGAATATTGATATTTTGGAAAATTACTGCTACTACTAATTCCTCTTCCATACAACATTGAAACAGGGAAGTGTAAACAGCCTTGGTGCGCGTGATCAATGGATTCCCACGGCACCGGCGCGGGCGCATGTCACTCACGGCTGCACGCATGCGCGTATGGAATTAGCATACAGTGTTTAAATTGTAGATTCTATTACTATTTCATCATGAGACATTTGACGACCGCTGTGGCGCGGTGGCCGAAGGTCCGCTTGCAACGCAGGAGATTGCGGGTTCGGTTGCCACTGGTCACCATCGCTGAAACCCATCGCCAGTAGGTCTAAAAATTACTATTCAGTATCTCATAAACCGCTTCTGGACATAATATGGCTTTTTCTGAATCATTAAGGTTACCTAATGTCTTATCCGTACCTACACATAGTGGTTGAAGATCGCAGTACGCAGTACGTACGTACGTACGTACGTACGTAAGTGAGTCTGATCTGCAGAAAGCGCTGCCCTATTACGACACCCCCTCGAGAAGTTGGGGTGGTGCAATTCATTGTCATTACCCCATGTTAGTCCACAGCTGGACACAGTCCTCCCCTTATGAGCGCGATAGAACCTATAGTCTTCAGTTTGTCGCATCTAATATCTGCAGATTCAGATGAAAGGATGATATTCTAGATTTTAGGTCAACACTAATGGCAGCTTGTCTCAATCAATAGTGCTTTGGCAACATTTTCAGTGGAATTACTTCCATTAAGTATTTGACTTTTAAGAGATTGTGCTTACCTGACCTAAAACAATATATGTAAATGATTGCACGGAAGCACAACAAAAAAGAGACAAGCATATTTTTATTCACTTTGTACACGAAGGTAATCCATATTTTTAGTTCCGTGATTCACTTTTATGTAGGTGCTTCCTCATTTAAATTGATTGCTGTAATTTGAGTTTCTCATGATCACTTTAGAATATCTTCAATATTTTGTTCGCAATCTAGAGCAGCATTATTTTTTAAAACAGTAACTTTTTTTAACTTCTAACTTCGATTTACGAAGAAGAAAAATAGAAGATTACAGTGCGATTAACATTCGTAGTGTAAGTGATTTTTGAGTCGCATACACTACGAATGGATGATTTCGAATGGATGGAGGATTTTTATATTGGCAAAGAAATCCGTTTTTTTGTACAGAAAAAATATAATATCCATTGTACAATCGAAGCGAACTTCTATGACAAAAAGTAGTTTGAATGATAAAGAAACCCAAAGATGATGGATGAGATATACAATTGCACATTTCCCGAAGAAAAAACTCGACGCAATCGTATTTCATGTAAAGCCTAGAATTTCAAAGATGCGAAAGATACGGTAGCTAATCATAACGCATTGGCAAACAAACACTGTGAAATATTAAACCAGCAATTAAAACCAAGGATGACCTTACCAACATGGATGGAATCCGAAGAATTACTGTATTTACTGCTTTAGCAATACTTGTTGTAAAATAATCAACTGTTCCACATTACTCAAGCATGAGTCAGTTTCAATTGTTGTATTATCTGATTAATTATGATTATTAAACTGTGGGTTTAAGCGCGTACAAAGCTTGGTGTTTGGAGGATCTCTTTTATGGGTAGAACGCAATGCAACGATTGTACAAAGAGAAATTTATGTATGTCTTTGAATAGGACGGATGATACGGGAAACACCATCTAGTTAGGCAATTGAATAAAAACAAGTAATTTGCTCTATTCTAAGGTAAACAGCAAAGAGTTTAAGCAGAACTGATTACAGCAACAGGCTTCCAGGCTCCTGTTAATATAGAATTTGCTGGCAGAGCTTCAGCAATAACGTGAATGTGAAGTTTGTTTTAACGTTTTTAGCGTTAAATGTGCAACAAAGTCTCAAATCAATATTTTTATCTGTGGATGTACAATTATAATCATTCTTCCTGAACCTTTGTTCATTAATCTTTATAAAGCACAAAAATGCACCAATCACTTCCTTCCTAGTTTATACAGACCTTGGATTACGCTTAGGGAACCTACGCTTGCAGTAGACTTATTGCCCATTGTTGAAGGTAATTCTGATGTAATCATTGAGTAGGATTCTCGCTTCTTCATACTCCTAAATATTCGTGTGGGCACAGTGTTTCTGTTCAGGAATGTTGTAGGATGTAAAGCAATTAATAGCTTGTTTTAACTTGATGCGGTTTTAAAAGGATTGGTTGCATGCTCATCTTAGTGTTTTGTTGCTCTATTGAATTATGCAATTGAGAAAAACTCTCATCATTTACCGTCAGTTCTCTTGAGGTTTTTATTGCGTACTATTCAAATTACAATTTCTAGCACCAGGTTTGTACGTTTTCATTGAATTTCATCCCTTCATCTTCTAAACTCAAATAGGACTCTAAGTTTTAAAGTCCACAGTTCTTTTTTCAAAAGCAGACAGACAGAGCATCACAGACAGCCCGGCGCCGCACCTGCCCAATGTAGGCCATCGGCCACAAGCTCGCTATTGGCCAATAGTGTCGCAACCGGTTCTGACCCAGCCTTTTCCCTTTTCTTACCATTACCTTTGGTTCCATACATTGATGCAGTCCTTGCAACACTTGCAAGGACTGCATCAAGCTTGGAAACGGATTTGAAAGTTTAGAAAACTCTGTCTAGCTTTATCAGTTTTGCAACATCTTAACCGCCTGAGATACAAGTAAACCTAAACGGATTATCTACATCAAAAACTAAACTGTTACAAAGAACTACTTTTCTTAGAATCTCCTGAAGGTAGCAATATAAGTACGACGGAAGGAATGAATTATTTCAATAGCAATAACCTAGCTCGATGGCAATACTTTGCGATATCTAAATATTGGGTAGGTATATTTTGATGACTGGGCAGCTGTAAATCATGATTACTTGATTGTGATGAAAGATTGAGGATGTCATAACATAAAAGTGTACTTGGCTAATGCTCTCAATGCAATGATAGGAAGTCCAAACCGGAAAACAAGTTCCCCAGTTCTTCAAACAATTAGTCAAGATGATAGCTAAAAGCGAAAGTTGTGTGCAGTAAAAGCTCATCTTGACTCCCAATTCACAACCCACTCTGGAGGAAAGGGAAGTTAGGTAATATTTGTACAAACCTACCTCCAATTTAGAAAGTCATTTTTATTTGTACTATCGTTAGTTTGTCGATAAAACTCAATTTATTATACGTGTGTGGTAATTTAAGAAACTTTTCAGTAAGCAAGAGAAAAGCGTTGGTAAATAGATTTCTAGGCAATGGAACAAAAACAAAAGCATTAGTATTAGAACCAATACTTCAGGCACCAGTCTTCAGAAAACAGGTATGGCGCGGTGGGCGAAGGTCCGACCCCAGATTCCCTTCTCAAGACAAATATTTGTACGATCTGCAAATATTTTTTCAGTGTGTTTTGGTCGTTTTCTATGTATGGTAAAAATATTTATCTATATACTCGTATATTATTGTGTATATCAGTTGTTATCTTGCTTAACTTGGGGCTAGATAATGCTGTTGAATGGTGCAACATTATAATTAATAATGTTGCACCATTCAACAGCAATTAATCTTAGTCTATCCTTTGTTACATATTTAGATTGGTACTATTCCAACTTCAGCTAGCATTATTTTAGTTTACTTTATTTGGAGAACTAACAGTTTTAACACGCTAGTATTAACTGAAATACTAACTCCTAAACATTTATTGTATTCTCGCATGTAGTAGTTAAAATAGGTACTGCTTGCTTGCGGAGGAGAAATAAAGGAACAGTTCTGTTTTCTTAACTTGGTAATAAACTAAGAATAACAATTGATAGAACTTAAAAAGACAAAACTAAAGATACCTACCTATAAAATAACATTTTATATGATATTGTTGTTCAAGAAATCTTTCCTCCAAATTAGGAACAATTAAACATGCATTTTCTACACCTCCACGCGATGGACCGACCACCTTTAAGGATCGCGGGATACGGGCCGCGCAGGATAAGTCATTGTGGAGCTCTTTAGAAGAGGCCTATGTTCAGCTGCAGACGTGGATCCTCTTATATAAATACTAAATAAATAATGCTGCATTACTCACTAGCTTTCGGGTCAGTTCCCATGTTTTTAGACATACTGACTGCCTCAGTAGGTTTGTCGCCTTCGTCCATTGCTCTCCCACAAAGGTGGTCTGTAATAAATTTCACAGTTTCTCATTAAATAGTACATTGTACCAAGCTAACTATACCAACTATTAAACCATTTCCTGATTTCAATTGAGGTTTATTATTAAATAAATAACGCACCTCACAAATGAGTAAATACGATTAAATATCTTAACTGCATGATCGTAAAATATTTATTGTTAAATAATGACTTTCACCCACTCTACTGAAGTAAGTACTGGACTACTGGAGTACCTAATTAATGTCAAACGTAGCAGCTATTGACAATTGCAATTAAAATATACTAGCAGTCCGCCCGGCTTCGTTCGGGTATTTATCAAGAAATATATTTTCATGCGGAACCCTAATTTTTTTGAAAATATTTAATAGCCTATGTTCATTTCAGAAAATTTAGGATTCTAATGGTGAAATAATTTTTCAAATCGGTCCGTTTCAATTGGTACTTTCGGAGCCTGTTAAATTCAATTAAACATACAATCAAATCTTTCCTCTTTATAATATAAGTATCTATACTTATATTAATAAGTACAGATATAATAGACTAGCTGGGTGGTCGCGGTTTCACCCGTGTAACTCCCGATCCTGTGGGATTTTCGGGATAAAAGGCCCATAATGTTGTCTGCGTACCAAGTTTTATCAAAATTAGTTTTGTGGTTTTTTCGTGAAAGGGATAATTAGCATCCATCCATACTAACAAACTTTCGAGATAATAATATTAGTAGAATATACGATACTAATATTATAAAGAGGAAAGATTTTTGTTTAAAATGCAAAGGAGCCGTAACTCCGATTTAAAAAAAATTACATACCGTTTTTTTAACTTGCAATTCTACATTATCATACAATATAAAAAAGTTGGGAATCCGTAGAAAACTTCAATAATGTAAAAAGAATATCAAGTTTGAAATTTTTGTAAACTAAACTAGCAGGGGCGGCTATTTACTAATACAACATCAACTTTTTGCTTCATCGCAACAAAGTATTTGTATTCGTATTCCCATAACATTTAATATTCCATGCCATAGCTGACTGCTATCTGAGTGGTTGATTCATGAGCCAAGGTCATGGGTACAATTTGACAGCTTGACGTGACTGACAAGCTAATGGCATCAATCTTTTTATCAGGCATGTAATGTCGTTTTGATTGTCCGAGTGGCGTAAGATAAAATCAAACAGATATACTGTTTTAATTTTATTTTCGACTAATGGTTTGCGAATGTATTACTGCGTATAAAAATACCCAGTACCCATACTCTACTTGCAGGTAAGTAAAAATTCAAGTAGATATTTGTCAGCATTAGGTGCTTATGTAATTTGTATTTTATAACGTGTTCAAGAGTCCTGTAAGGTCTAAAGGAAATAAGGCACTTTGATATTTGTATGCTTCGTATTGTCTAGTAAAATTTATTTCTTTCATGAAATCTTATTTTGAAAAATACCTATATCTTTGAGTAACTTATCGGCGTCCTACTGCCAAGATTTTTATTTCCTCATCATGCTTTGTGGAGAGAACGTACAATGCACTTGTTTCGTAAAACTCGTGATGGTGCAGTTAGATACTTGTTAAAATGTCAAAATCTGAACGGTACGGGTAAGTCGCAAATCACGTTTCTGATATTTACTCTACTTGTTTTGATATCACGAACCTACTAACGAATAACAAACTAGTCTGGTCCGGACTCATTTGCTACTGCAGCACAGATTGGTCAACTTCTCATACTTTAGTTACATATTGTAATATTTAATAAAAAAATTATTAAAGAAAATCCAATAACATATCCAAATTAGAACTAATTGTATTTACAATTGAGCTAAAAATCTACATACAGCTATCTCAACTGATTCATATCAATACCAGTCGGAAGCGTCCCCAAGATGCTGGCTGCATTGCCTCGTTGTATGGCAATGCTGATGCGCTGTGCCAGATACTTACCAACTCCTGGGTCACACGTCGCTTTAACCAGACTTTCAGATAATTTATAAACCTGGAGAACTTCGGTACCCCACGGACCCTAGGGTCTACGCTACAGTTGACTTTCAGATCATATTATATGTAGATATACAGAAGTTATCTTTCAGGTTTATGTTGAACGATAACGACCAGAACATGAACTTGCAAAAGCACGTATAGGCAGCAACAACACTCCCGCACAACGGGAAAAAAATTGGGGTGACCGAACGCAGTAAATTTTGTGATTGACTGCAAATACCTACCAGGCATCGAAGATAGGTCGGTTAACACTTGCGATAAATAAAGACATGACATATTGAGTTCCACGTCAGACGATAAAACAAATAATGATATATGTCCTATTGTTTATGTTTGCTGTGATTAATCTTGCAATGTTGTATCAGCGGCTCGGATACTGATTTCAAAGTTCAAAGTGAAGGAAACTGCGTGGTCTAGCTCTCTATTGTTATTTGTGAATTTATAAAAGCAAACCATTTTTTCACAATGGTTGGCTTTTATTTGTAGTATAATGAAATTGAAATTGAATGTAGGTTTCGGCCACAGAAACAATTTTTTCTAGGTATTGTTTTGTCTGTTTAGTTAAAACATCTAAATCTTTTTTGGAAAATTGAGAAGCAGTCAGCGGATTAAAAATTCACTAAATTTGTCAACAAGTGATTTCAAACCGAAATACATTGCAGCATTCTGCAATTAATAAACGGTTTGAAATGCTTACAAAAATTACACGACAAGCTTACGATTGCCCTACTAAGCCCCATTCATAATGGTGTGCTAACCTAAAACAGTTGCTAACCAGTGTTACTTGTCACTCTGACCTTATGTCAATGGATGAAGACAGACTCAGAGATAGTAGGTAATGTTTTAAATTAACAAACTATTATGAAGAAGGGGGTAAAACCCACGTAATAATTTGGACTTATAATCATAAGTCCTCAAGTGTATCGCGGTTAAGTAGGGCAATCTTAGGCTTGTCGTGTATTGTGTTAGGTAGGTACCTAATGCTGTACGCCAGACCATGGCGAACTATAGATACTACATTGATTAATTTAACACCAATGTACACGTTAGAGGAGAGTATGCTATATACATAGTACCGGTTGATAAAAGGTACCTCGCTACACATTCGCTTTTGATTTCGGTATTCTTTCTTTTAATTTTGGTATTCTGGCTAGTAACGATTTCTAGTTACAAAAACATAAAGGTAGGTAAGTATATTAAATTCGCTGAACTAAAGTCACTTACAAAGGACATAATATTCGTGGTAATATTTTCGTAATCTTGGATGAAAAATAAGGTAAAATAAGTACGTACCAAATTTCCGCTACCATCTAGTTTACTAGGTGGCAATAAAATTCATTTTTATCATTTAACGGCCAGCATGCATAACAACGCCTCGGTTATCAGCGATATTGTCGAAGAAAGTATTAAGTATTTACATATGGACAGGAAGTTTGATTAAGATATGAATGAAACTGGATCAAAAAGCCGCAGATTAGTTATAAGTTAGTATGTTATTGGTAAAGATAAATACGTTATAGTAAGGTGATACCTATTGGGGCCATTTCCGACCGATGCATCCGTGTTAAGGTCTCATTCAATGCCGTTACAAGTTACAAAGTGTTTTTGATACATCTGCGATTTTAAATTGAGGACGCACAAATTCGTACGTAACTATTGTTCTTGATTCTGTATTGCACGATAAATATCCATTAAAGTAGTAAAATAATGACAAATACGAGCTTAAACTTATGAGTTCACTTCCAGCAAACCCGTTGTTTTGTGAATTTTTGTAGTCCATGATATATTGTACTCCATAATATATTGTTGTTCATCAACTTTGACAATATTTTTTTAATATAAGACTGATTCTCCCCTTTATGAATTTATTATGAAGTTATCCCGAATAGTCTTTTCACAGCCTTTGATTAAATAAGCTATAATATAGTTGGAAGCTGCTCGGGGCTTTGTCCGTGCATTCTGAGTAAATTTTTCTGATCTTAAGATCTCAAGTAAATTTTTCGCCTCTTTAAATAAATATTTCAAAAACTGTTTTCAAACTTAAAGTCGCTACCAGATTCAGGTACTAGGATAACAGAAACGATGGAGAGGCACTTCAGTGATTCACAGATTCGCTTATAATCAAAATCACAGGTCGCGAAAACCTCTTCATGGTTTATGCATTCCTAAGACTTTCTTCATAAAACACGATTCCCCATAAAGATTGTCCTTTTTCTGTTTATTAGGAATTGTTAACAACATTTTATTTTATGTTAGTAAATTACTATATAGAATGAAGTTGTTGGCTACTTGGCTAGAATTTTATAAGCGATTTAAACCCTATTTAACTTCACAACACAATTGTTCATTCATAAAATATGCATTGTTGTGGTTTTCAACTTAGGTAATTATTATCGAAATCACCATTTTCCTCATTCCCTGCTTCGTTAAAAAATGAATGAATGCTAAATCGAACCTTAATATGTATGCATACCAAAGTGTGCTCTTTAAGGTCATGTTTTGGTTTGAATCTTTATTCCGATGATGAGCAATAAATTAAAATAAATAAAGAATGACGGACAAACAATACAGAATCATCTAGCCCCAAGCTAAGCAGAGCTTGTGTTATGGGCACAAGATGACTGATACACATACAATATTATTACATATATATTTTTTATTATACAAAGAAAGCGACCAGAACACCCTGAACAAATATCTGCAGATCGTACAAATATTTGTCCCAAGGCGGGAATCTATTGATATGGATCAGTTGAGCTACCTATAGTTAGTTTGCAACAGTCTGTAGTTAGCTCAATTGTTTCAATTGTAAATATTTGGTAATATAATTGTTATTTTCTTTGATTAATAAAGGTTTTACCTTGGATAGATAGATATTTTTAGTTTACAGAAAACGACTAGAACTCCCGGAACAAGTATCTGCAGATCGTACAAACATTTGTCCCTTGGCGGGAATCGAACCCGGCCTTCTCAGCGCAGTTTACTGGGAGTCAAAAAATTATGAATGTTAATCGACATGCATCTACATTCTATGGCAACGACATAAGTAAGTTATTTATTTATGCCAATTACCATAAAGCATCCGTAGAATCCATTCATGTAACGTAGGTAGGTAAATTTATTGCCAAGCCATGAATATCAACGACCATTTCTATTGTCTCAGGTCATCTAATTCGTTGAAAAGATCCAATCTATGATATATTTCCTGAATACCACCACGACTGGAGTGCATTGATTGAATAAGAAAGACTTAAACGTATTCACTGGCAATGCAAATAGTTTATGTGTGCGTTGGTAAATAACGTGTAATGTCAGAACCTAGGTATTGTATTGTAGGTCACGATTCTGTAGTGCAAGAGTCAGAGGTGAAAACTTAATACAAATGATCAAAACTCATATTAAGTATAGAGGTAGCTAGGGTCCGGCGACAGATGAATTTCCCATACAAACGTAATATCAAAATAATTTTTAATTTGTGCATATTTTCACTAGAATCTGCTATTTTTGTTAGAATAGTATTTATCTAGGTTCCGCCACAAATTGTTCTCCATCAGAACATCACATGAGGTGTCCCGCCCATTTCCATTTCCAATATGATAATAGGCTTTACAACAATCGTGACTTTAGACCTATGTATGTGGAGCGAATACTATAAGACTATAACTAAGCTCTTCTTCCACCATGGTACCTAATGACATGTGTACAACAAGACAAGTGTGTAAGACAAGGCGTGCATTCCTTTAAGTACGCTACACATGAATAACGCATGCTGTTACGTAACCAGACCTTGGCTGACCGCAGGTGTTGTCTACTTAACAAATCTAGATCTTGTAGGTGTGACAAAGTGTTGTCTACTTAATAAAGATAGATATTGTAGGTGTGACAAATTGCAATGGATTTGTTATGCTGTTAATAGATATCTTTTAGGTTTGTTTGTTTGAATTGAATAGGTTCCGAAACTACTGGACCGATTTGAAAAAAAAAATTTACTATAAGAATCCTAAATTTACTGTGATGAACATAGGCTATAAAATATTATCAAAAATTTAGGGTTCCGCATGAAAAAATATTTTTTTGTTAAAAACCCGTGCGAAGCCGGGGCGGACCGCTGGTAGAGAATATAATATAATAATATTATTACCCTTTAACTCTCGCAGGATCTTATAATGTATATCCTGTATAAAATGTAGCCTTCACATGAAAGTGTGCGTCTAATTCTCAAAAAATCTGATGCCACCTTACAGCACCTACATCATTATTCGTAAGTTATTCGTTGATGTCAAGAGGCCAAATGCCAACCTTTTTTTTGTACATATTGCAGCTTATCATATTTTCTGTATTTTAAGGTATTTTTTGTATGCCAAATAAACGTATTCCTTTCTTTCTTTTAACCGACAATAGTACTTATTGGATTCCACTATTTGAATTTATTATTACACTATGTCGGGACAAATATTTATACGATCTACAGATATTTGTTGTGGTCGTTTTCTATAATTAATTAAAAATCTATCTATGTAATATATTGTTTTATGTATATCAGTCATCTAGTACCCATAACACAAGCTCTGCTTAGCTTGGGGCTAGGTGATGCTGTGTGTATTGTCCAACATATTCCTACTCCATAGAATAAAAACAAATGCTTGGATGCTTCTCTTAGCTAACGAATTCTTTCTGTATGGAAAACAAGCCAGCCCAGCCATAAATAAATAATAAAAAATATTATGGAAAACTCTTAGCCAGCAAACAATTTCATTGCAATATTTAGTTCCGACCAGGAGATACTTTCTGACTCAGTCAGACGGAAGGAAGCAAAAAGTAGACAAAACAAATTAAAAATTTATTGCCGTCTACTGTCTGGTTGAGTCACAAATTCACAATGTCTTCCTAAAATTGTGCAAGTCGGATAACGCGATACTGTCTTACCCTAAAGTGCTGACTCAGGGATGCCTCGAATAACTTTGACTCACATCGCGAAGGGTATTGTAAATAATGCAACTGGGTATTGTGAATAACAACATGTCCTACTGATTGTTTTTAAATGGCGTCTGGTCTGCGTGCCGTAAATAACCTGAGTTAGCATGAAATCAAATCCTTTCGTTATTTTGTATACGTAACTAAAGATAGCTCAGTTTGTGTTCTTGCATGTAAACTGTAAAGTACAGTTAAGTATAGCTCATTTAATTTATAGGGAAAGGAGATACTTTTATCAAACTTAATTTAACTTAAGTTATTATTTATTTAGTAGGTACCTACCCATAGTTTATATTTTAATACAATGTTGTAGCAGTTGTAGTTCAGTCATCTAATTATTGTTTGTGCATCAGGTAATGTTCGATTCGGCCACATGGGCGTACAAACATTTTAGTATACATAGATAATAGGTACGAGTTTTACACATTATAAAATAAATGTGAAACTAGCAATTTTCATGAACATTGTGTCCGCCTGTAATCCTGTATTAGTGTATATTAGAATCTATATAAAATAAGTAAGTATATGTATGTATAAGAATGCTTTACGTATACGCTCTAATTGGTCTTTTCTGAGTCAATAAATAAATAGGTATGGTGTGGGTATAAGGTTTATTCATGAGTTTTGTCAGACTCTGGAATAAATTAGTTCCTGCATATTATTTCACTACCTAAGTACTATTTTCACCACGAAATTAAGAAAGTATAAATTAAAAACCAACCACTTAACTCCATCTAAATTGTAGTTCGGAAGCTCCATGTAATAATAGCACAAAAACATTAATAAAGTTGAATAACCATCTGGCTTCACCTCAAAAGGGGCATTTATGACATTGTACGATCAATCACCAGCCAACCTAATGACGAACTGGCCATCTGGACCGATACGGCCACAAAAGACTCTCACATTACATAGTATGGAACAAGAGAATCATTGGTAACACAGTATCTAAAGCTTCTTGTACACTAGCAACATTGGTGTCTGCCAGGGACGATAAGGCAACTGGATCGGGGATCAGTATTATAAAAGGTCAAACAAAGGCATTAAAAAAAAACAAAAATAATACATTGAAAAAAATATGATTATTTTTTAATTTTAACACGAAACGATCTTCAATGTAGAATAAGTCTTCATACGGATCCCTAACTTTGAGAAAATATTCTCAAGAATAATGTTAATCAGGAATGACGTAGGTTTCTAATGGTAAAAGAGTTTTTCGTATCGGCCCAGTAATTTAGGAGCGTAATAAATTCAAACACAGAATTTTCATTTTTATAATATCAGTATAGATCTACCTATGCCGCCAAGAAAGCGCGTTTTTGATGTTGAAAACAATAAGTTAAAATGACAAATTATGACATTGATAATGAAATAATTTTATATTTTGTAGAGAACTCTCTCTCTATTAATTTTCCTTAGTATGTAGTTAAAAGAATTAAAAAATGAAACGAACCGCCTACTCTATGGTAATAAAGTAACATATAGTTAAAAGAATTAAAAAATGAAACGAACCGCCTACTCTATGGTAATAAAGTAACATAGAAGCTTTATTTATTTATTTATTTAGTGCAAGTAATCTCCCTAATAATAACTGTACACAGTACTTACTGTTATGATAACTGTGGCTTTGCTAACCTGCAGATAACCCCGTGTCTGGCTGATGTGGCTCTCGTAATTTGTATTTTATACGATTTATTGCACTTTGTAATAAATGACGATATCGAAATAAATAATTAGCTTTCACCTATCCTTGTTAGGTATAACTTTTAGATTTTTTGTAGGTATTTATCAAAGTCAAGTCCATCCATAATAGTTTTTGTTGACTATAAGAGTTTTTAACAAATAAATAAATGTACAAAATCATAATCTTTCTCCAAGCTAAGCAGAGCTTGTGTTATGTGTACATATGTACTTGCTTACATGACTGAGCTCAGACAAATTTTGCATCAGTGACTGAAAATACTTAATACGTCAACTCATTACATTAAGTAAAACATCTGGATATGAATATCTGCAGATCGTGCAGAAATTTGTCCCGATTTGTCAAAATTATCATAATATGTTGTGACGTAACAGTTAACAAATTGGGCAAGAATAAACTTACCAATATAATCTCTTTCAGATTAAATCAGTTTTATTTCCCTTATTACCTTACAGGACTTTTACCCTCATATACTGAAAAGGCTCTTCGACTTTATAATAATTTGACAGTTTTCAATGAATAAACAAACCTTTTTGAGATCTTCGACTATGAGTCATAAATACATAGAGCACCTACTTTAAAACTTGTAGTGAGTTGTTTTAAAACAACGAACTAAGGAATTCAGTAACCATAGATAATTTTTTAAAGTTTGAGATTGTGTTTTGTTTTTTTTTATCCATGTTGATGACGCGCCCAAATACAGGGTATAAAAAACCAAAAGGGTATCGCGTCAAGTTCATAAAAAATTGTTTTACTTAGGTGTTATGCTGTGTGAATTATCTAACATTATTTTATTTATGTAACTTATAGTTATAACACGATTGATGGAATGACATTTGATATTTACACAATCGACTTGAATAGACATTAGCATTGTCATCATAAATATGTCATCTGCATGTCTCGAGCGTGGATGTGTTACGTGATTTGTGACCTTTCGGTCGTCGCCCACTCGTCTCATGTGAAAGGGTAGGGTGGCCAGCGGTTCAAGTTATAATGACTTTATTCTTCTATGCTACTCGTAGTTTGCATGGAATCCTGCATAATAAAAATCCTACGTTTTAGTGTATTTGGGGTCAGCAGCAACAGATTTCCTAAGCTTCACCTTTTTTTTCAGAAAGTATTGTAATATATTGCTTCGCACGGTTATATGTATAACAAAATTTTTTCCCTATCACTAATTTTTTTAAAGTATTATATAGCTTATGTTCATCAGGAAAAATATAGGAAACATATAGGATTCCAATAGTGAAAGAATTTTATAAATCAGTCCAGTAGTTTCGGAGCCTATTCAATTCAAACAATCAAATCTTTCCTCTTTATTATATTAGTTTAGTATAGATTTGTGTAAAGACGCAAAATACCTAAATTTTGCGTTTCCTGCTTTTGCAATGTTATCTTCCATTCCATCCAATATGATACAGTGCGTAACTAATAGGCAAATGATATACTGGCCAACAACCCACAGATATATCTATTTTACCTATTTTTTTACATGAATATAACTAAAATCTAGCCATTTTGAATTGTTTTGTCAAATATTCCCTCTAAAAAAATCAAACTATGGTAACCCTATCACTCTTACCAACTGGAAATGCATCCCACTTTTGCTATTATGAGGAATTTCTAAATGTCAAACGTAGACCTAATCTCCACGGTATAAGATATGTTTTTAATCGCTTGTATTGCTTTTCGGTTGGTTTACTGAAGGAATTTCGATGTATGTGGTGTTATTATCGTATTGCAAGCATTATAAAGTAACATCATTACCTAATGAGAACCGGTTTAGTAAATTATGTATATAGGTTATCAAAACGTACCTTATTCATGCAATTGATTATTCTTGCAAATCTTTTTAGGTTCCAGTTTTCATAAATTTTCCTATCTTATAAAATTAACCCCTTGAATTCACCTAGGACAACAGCAACTTTGTACTTGTAAAAATTCTGATGATCTAATCCGGTAAGCCATATAAAATAATGGTCACCCTACATTCTGAGACCCTACAGTATAACCATAAGTGTCTATCGAAAGCTCACATGCACCAATTAATGCAAGCTACCTCTTTCACGAGTAAAATGATCGGGAACAATACACCCTTGGCCAAAAGGACCAGCAGGAAGCCAGATCCACTCAACATAGTGTAGACCACCTACTGCGGCATTATTTGACGTAACACGTAATTATTTGATGACGTCACGTCTATAGAGTGACGTGAGAACTTAGACGAACCCCATTTCATCAAAATGTGAGTCAATGCGAATCTACTTAATGTTCATGGGTGGATTGGTCCCAATGGAACCGGTTATAAGGGGTTGAATTAGAATAATGCTAGGACTTAGTGGGCTGACGGTTATGTCAAGAAGTGGGACTAATGGACAACCTTATAGGGAAATAATTCTTTTGGGATCTCAAAATGGTACACCGCCGGTTACACCTACTTACTCAGTTTTGACCTTACGTCGAAACTTATTCGCATCGAGGTAATTTTTTTTAAACAAATTTTTTTTTGTCCGTCCGGCAAAATGTTCTAGAGTTTCATCAGTAAAAACATTTTAATTTATAAGTACCGCAATCTTAATTACTCACTTATTGTAAATAATTTATTGCTAACTTATCTAAAAGTTTGTTTGTAAACTTACATAATTAGATTTTAGGTATATACCTGCGATGAAACATGGTTCAAAACCTTTAGGTGGATAATAAGCACTGTAGTAAATTGTCTGTTAAATTTTTTGGTAACACCCACGTACCTATTTTAATATTTTCGGTTACCGCTAGGTTTCACAATAAACATCAAAGGAATAAAATATTTTGCGAAAGACCAAGCGTGAGCGCTTTGAAGTTAAATCGTTTGGAAACAAAGCCTTTTGTGTAGTTTGGGAAAAATTTGTTGCGACAAGATTGCGTTTTTCCATATTTCAGTTCGGGTCAAAACCTTTAGGATTGCTTCAGTTTATTTAAAAGCTATTTCACTTGGAAGAGTTTTCCAAAATTGCCTTTTAGAGTTTGGGTGATGGACGGTATTAAAAATAAAATTGTAGGCATTGTAGCGACGGCCTTCCGTCGATGGATGGAGGTGGTTCAGAACCCGTAAAAACGAAATCAAATTTTCTGATTCGTTTTTGTGCGTAGGTACTCTAATCTTATGCCAGGGATAGTTAGTTTTGGACAAAAACGAATGAGAAATTTCGATTTTCCTTTTGAGAGTAGACCCTCAGGGCCGCAATTTTTGGCGTCTATATAGCCTTGTGGAGCCTATGCCAAGCTGTGTGTGGGCTGATATGATGATGATGTGGGTTGCACAATACTTCTTTTTAAACGAAGAATCAAAGCTGAGAAAGAATCCTGCGAACCATGTTGTTGAGGTCACATCAAACGACATGGAGGCTTTTGCGGAACCACCGTAGCGCCAAACATATAGAGGACGAAGAAGATTTAAGTTAGCCAGGATTTGGATGAGGCCATGCTGGACAATCCCGCAGCACCACCAAGGTAGTTCCAAAGTGAGCAGAGCTAAGCATATCGAATAATTTATTCATTTGTAAAAAATTAAAACATAACACAAAAGCTATAGACGTTTTTTTGTTTTTTTTTTAGTTTTTCAGGATAGATTCTAATTTCATCGGAAATAAAATTTATGAGACTGCCTCGGTATCATCGTCCATAAAACTTACATACCATTTACATAAAAAACATAAAACAACCACAAAAATCCAAATAATTGGGCTATATTATTTCGATTTCTATGCATACAACCAACCTCCTTTTTGCCAGGTCAGTTATAAAAAGATCAGGAGAAGGTTCATTTTGATTATGATGATCACATCACTTTCGGGTTCCATGTGAATTCAGAGCTTTAATATGAGACCGGAACTAAATCGCAATCTATATCTCTATCAACGTAGGGTGACAATATTGCTAGTGTGTGAAATCAAATCTGCATATCTTCAACAGCGCCACACAATAGACACTTCGTTCTATTATTAATTATTTTTAACCACAGAGAATACCAGTGTAGTATCAGTTAAATCTAAGATAAGCATCAGTTTGCACAACGGATCGGGTGCATTGTGCTATTGCTATTGTAACTCGCTCGAAATGTTACCAAATTGTGAACGTAGACTTAGTAATCTAGATTGTTATGTTTTGTTGAAGAATAATGTTACTCTTTGTCTAAGAACAAATAGGGCACAGGACAAAATTTGTTGTTGTATAAAAAACATATATTCCTTCAAACTTCAACGTATGTAATTTTGATGTCTGAAAGCCTTTTAAAATGTAGCCTACCTACCAATTGATAAATATGACTATAAAAAAATCTTGCGTAGACGACATAAACTGAATAAGGAATATGTCAGTACGGATTACACAAATTCACCAACCATTTTAAAAATTGTAGGTACTTAAAATAAAATTTTACGTAGGTACAAGATACAAACTAGGTATTCAATATGTCAGTATGGATTGTCAAATTACCCAAGTTCATCAATCAAAGTGCTACCAGCTGTTTAAAAGCGATAAATTCTGATTATTTCCGAAATTCGTTGTGTCACGCAGAGTTATCGGTGGCATGAGGCGTGAGAATTTGCACAGTGGCAATTTTAGATTTAGGGATGATGAATCTGATGAATTTGATAAATAAAAGTTTAAGGTGCTGGAACATTTCATCATGAACCTATCACACTGAAATCTAAATAATAAGTATTAGGTATTCAGATTTATGTGACCTATCGCTTCATTAATCTCTTTCTCTCTTTTTTGTTAAATTAGTTTTTAAGATGAGTTCATGTTTCCATGAGTTCAGTAGCCAAATTTTCTATTATTGGTTTACCTACTGTTTCATTCTCATTGATTTTATTTAGTATAGGTTAAATTGTGCCCGCTTGTTATTAGTGTCAGTTATTAAAATAGCATTACTTGAAAAATATTATTACAAGAATGCTTTCCGTATACTTTATCAAATCAACCAGCTTATTTCCTAGATACCTACCATTGTTATTACGAGCCTAGAACTAAATATACGCATTTATATATGTACTGAAATGTTTATTGATCTTTTAATTTTATGATGAAAACCTTTATGATTGGCTACAAAACAGAAAGCAGATAAAAAGTTGCAAATTTGTAATGTTAAATGAACCTGGCATGAACTCGTTTTTGGTTTTTACAAAACTCGACTAAATCCCTAACAATAACATAATTGTTAATCCCCAAACCACAATCTTTGTCAAAGCAAAAAACAATCAATTTACCTACATAAAACAACTTGTTGTTTTTCAATGTTTTCGAAAGCCGGAAAGCCAATGACGCTTATCCAAGCGCTTTGACACAGAAATTAACAATACGAAGTTAACGAGTGACTGATTGATATCTTCCTAGGAACTGCTTTACTTTGGTACTGTCACGAGGAAGGAAGCTGGTTGGTATTTAATTGTTTACGGATTGGTTATTAGATACCACCTTCATAGGCGAGAGTATCGTCGGCGACAGTATCATCGGCGAGAGTATCGTCGGCGACAGTATCGTCAGCGATAGTTGTGTTGATATTGATAACGCTAAGCAATTATTTTAGTTCAAAGCTAAGTTCAAGCTAAGTTTCGCTGATGCAACTTAGTGATTCTTCAAAAATCTTATAGCATGTTCATTTTATTGTCGATTTTTTTCTGTTAATATTACTTAATATATTTAATTATGAAGCTTAAGATTATCATTATTATAGTGCGTAAATCCTTGGCACTCGGGGTAATGTAATCTTACTATATCGAGATAATTTTTGAGATATTATTATTAAATTTGTTATATCAAGCTTAATGCACAATCTTTATTTCTTTTAGCATAACAACCAATCTTTTAAATAAAAATCATTGCGTCCCACCCAACCGTGATAGTAAAACCTTACTTCAGAATTCATATAAATTTTACAACACCAATCAGCGCTATGCTCTAGATGCCTACATCCATAACTATTGAATTCCTTCAATCTATCTCCATAGATCAACGCCCATTATGGCAGAAACATAATTGACGTACCTACTTAATATGTACGTCAATTATGGTATGGTTTATCTTGTGGACATTCTGCGTCAATAACAAATCTGGCGTTGATTGAGTTAGCTTGTGGCGTAGTTTCCTGACTGTCAGACGTTGTTTTTCCTTATTGGTTATTTATTTACTTGTTGACGCTATTTTGTCCTTTACATCCTATACGAAATTAATTTGACATGTTCTGTAAGCCGACTTCAAAAAAGGGCAGTATCTCAATTTCACCTGTTTAGCGTTATTATATTCAAAAAATAATTATATATTATGTATGACATTTAGCTAACCGACTTTTCCGATACTTTCATTATTGGAAAGAGAATGATTTAATGGCTGAGGAGGTACCCCGGCCTACGAACAAATTGTAATATTTGTCCAGCAAAACATACAATAACATTGTGAATATTAACGAATTTGTAGTCGGTATTTAGCTTTTCAAAACAATCAAACTTATTCGAATTTAATTTAAGTATTCGCTGGATACCTATTTTGAAACAAATGAATAAAGTATTTTGTACAGTGTTGTCCTAGTTATAATAATCATGAAATTCTAAATTCTAAAAAAGCGTAATGAGTTGGGACTCAAAAATTCGACCTCTTTATTTACCAAGGAGGTTTTAAAGTTTCGCCTACGAGGTTGATATAGCGTAGGTATCTATCGAAGTTGTTTGTGACTCTAATGTGTGGGCGAAGCGAAATGAAGTGAAATTAGATGATGACGAAGAAAGTCTTAATATACTTGTTGTCCCAGTTAACGACGTTGTTATTTACGAGACACGTAAACAATTGTGTAGTTATCTACTCTAATGTGGTGATATAACCAGCTAAATTGGCTACATACTTAGTTTTAGGGGAAAGTGGTTTTTTCAGAGGCTAATTGGCAAGATTCAAACTAACGTGTAAACATCATAATTTTGCAGAAGGAAGCATTAGGGACTTGAGGCCATACTTTTTCCCGAAAGGATTTGTGAGTACCGACAATTCAAGTCTAGTGATCGGAAACTCCGGACAAGAGAATAAAACCTCATCATGGATACCAGGACTAAGGGTGTGATTTTGGGAGTAACCCCGGTTGATTTACTCGCCACGTGCAATATTTCGTGACGTTGCCACACCCAGAAATATAAATAAGTAAATAATGGTTGACATTGCACACAAAAAAAAATTTGGATTCTAATATTGAAAGAATTTTTCAAATCGGGCCAGTACCTAGTTTTGGAGCCTATTCAATTCAAACAAACAATCAGATCTTTCCCCTTCATAATATTATATTCAGTTTATTATACATATAGATATACAATAAAGTATTTCAATAAATGATTTTTAACCGAAACAAGTAGGTAGTGTTGTCACAGGATGGCTGATGCTGATGATGAGTCTTATCGCAGCGCGCGGTGGGTCCCGCGTTGACTGATTCCACGGCAATCACGGGATTGACAGGCCTACGATACACAAAGAACCCAAATGGACCATTATCCTTTAATTTGGTCCGGGTTACGGCTTTAGATGAATCGATTTGGATTAGAGATAGAGACGGTATGACTGATGTTAGCTTTGAGAGGTTCCTTGTAGGGTTGTGGTATTTCTATCCATCTATTTAATATATTGATTAGTATATTATATAATATAGGGGAGGCCTAGAGGTCCAGCAGTGGACTATTATAGGCTGATGATGATGTAATATATTGTATTAAGGATGCGGGGTGCATTCTTGTGAATACTAGTTTAAATTTGGTTATTTAATTGTGTTTCCTTTGTTAAAAAAAGGTCATAAACTTTCTAAAAACAGATCATCTAGCCCTAAGCTAAGCAGAGCTTGGTCATGGGTACTAGATGACTGATATCATACATAATTTTTCATATTATAACCACCTCAGCATAAAAAATACAAAGTGTGAGTGAACCCCAACAAAAGCAAACATCTCACAAAACAAAGATGCATTGAGGTTTGTTCCCATCGCAAATTAATTAATGTGGCCAGCATGTGCTGCAATGACCCGGGTGCATTCGGCTGTATCCGGCTATATAACTTGGTATGATGCTTGTGGGAAACGCACTTAAGCGGTGTGTTCGGAAGTAGTTGTATATACTTTAGTAACATAACCGTAAGATTTTAGAAGCTACTGTGACCCCTTCACAGTTTTTCAGCAGAGCTTTGGATAACAAAGTAGATGTTTTCTCAAACCAAATTATTTGGTCATTGAGGTAAGTCATTGGTGAGTTCTGTAAAGTTATGCCTAGTTTTAGGATTGAAAATTTAAAAATTACTTAAATAAGTGATAATGATAACAGTACTGTTATCATTATCACTTATTTTTACTTATTTACTTATCTTACTAGTAAGATCACGCTAAATGGAAATAAGTTTCATTTATTCATTGATTCATGTGGAAATGTAATTGACAGTATCTTGATGATTTTGTAGATTAATAAAATCGTTTTAATTGAAGTGAACTTAGTTCTTTTGAGAAATAAATCCTTTGTAATAAAAACTGAATAAATGCCGGCCGATTGACGGAAACCCATGGATGGAACGCATGAAACTAGTTCCTAAATTGCGTGCAAGCAAACATAAATGTTCTAGATGATGAAAAAGCTAAAAGAAATACTATTCCTAAACCAGGGGGAATAGTATTTGGTACTTGGGCATAGAGCTTCAGATATTGGAACGGAACTTCTCAATGGGGTACAATTTAAATGGGACACCACCGGCGGCGGCCGTTACCGACCGCTGCTAGTTTGACAATTCCACACAAAATACAATTCGATTTGATCAATGGTGACCCAGGCCCTGGGGAGAAAATACGTTGAGATTAATGATCTAAAAGTAACGGATATAAAATCTTTTACAAATTGATAAAATTAATGATTGCGTTGATCAGATTTGCTTTGGAGATTCCGAATGTTTTTACCATCTTTCTTAAATTTGCTTTATAGATTAGATTCCCATTTTCCCAGAATAAAGATAAATTTTACCTTTTGCTTTATTTAATATTGAGTAATTTCATTCTAGCTCATAACTTTCTGTTTGTTACTTCTTTATAAATAATTTCGAAGCTAAACATTGCGCATTATTTATTTTTACGTATTAGGATTTATCTTTTTATATCGTCCCATCAACAGAAAACCTCCAAGACTACCTATAATCATTGTAATAATTCACTTCCTCTCATTACCATAACAATAAAGCACAGTGAGCAAAAACCAGTTCATGATTTGTACTTTTTGCCTCTCGGTTGCCATAAACATCTAGTGACAAAAGATTCATCTAATAGTTACCAACAATGGAATAAAGAGAAGTGTTTCCGACTCATTACCATGCCTAAATGCGGGCATTGAGTAATGATGTGATAAATAAACTTATTCATACATAGCATGATAGGTTACGTAAGTACTCTATGCAAATATGGGTATTCTATGAAACTAATATTATTTTATTATTCTTCTTTAATATCTATATCTATACTAATATTATAAAGAGGAAAGATTTGATTGTTTGTTTGTTTGTTTGTTTGAATTGAATAGGCTCCGAAACTACTGGACCGTTTTGAAAAATTCTTTCACCATTAGAATCCTAAATTTTCCGTGATGAACATAGGCTATATAATATTTTCAAAAAAGTTAGAGATCCGCATGAAAAATTCAAAAATTGAACCGTGCGCTATATATTCACCTCTTTTTCTATTATGGCGCGTCAGAATAGAAAAGGAGGTTGAATAGGTGCTTGCTTTTTCTCTACGGCCAGTGTCAGTTATGGAGTGTCAAGTCAATGTCAAAAACCCCAATGCTGTTAAAAAAAGTAAGGGATCCGTATGAAAACTTTGAAACCCATCGTTTTAGTGTGTATAATTTCTGAACTTTTTTGTTTAATACCCGTGCGAAGCCGGGGCGGACCGCTAGTCGTTTATATTTTGTTTAACGTTTGCTTACTTACTATTTTCAACCCCAAGTCAAGTGCAAATCGATATACTTATTTCTTTTTCGGTCGAAAAATTGGAATATCATTAATTGTTACTTCTTCTTCTTATAATATCATCGTAAAAATAAGTTTTCTATCGTCTCAGTTCCAAACATCTTTATTATGATCTTACTAAAAACTGAACTATATTCTTATAAACGTGGCGCCCAGGCGCGAACAGTTTGTAGTTTTAATATTCCTATTTCCTAGTAAATACATAGAGTCGTCGATGCAAATTCATTTGTACGATTCCCACGAGCTCTAAGGCCCTAGTCTCGTCCCCTATATATCTCTCTATTTTTTACCAATGTCACTTTAATGATGCCACCGTTTGTTTACTTTGCACTTTTATCTTCCCCATTGTGATCTTCAAAGGTGGAGTCTTTGGACAAGGCATGAATGATGTTTTTTTTTTATTTTTAGATATTCTATTATTGAGACTATGGATGTTCTTTTCAGTGTTTCCGTTATTTATCGAGAGTTTGATAATTTGTTGTACAAGAATTTGATGGTAGAAATCAAATGGTAATGTTTCAGGGTCAATGATTTGTTTGAGAAGAATATAACACCATTTATTTCGTATTTTAGGTAGGAATAGGAACCTCCTTGGATCGAAATGCAGTTTTAATTTTTCAACCTCTTTCAAATAGGCAGGGGATCTCAGTTCGGTCAGGTTTGGTCACAGGTTCGGTTGTATTTTTATGTTTGTTTGTGAAATAACTGTAATAATTATTTCGGTTAAACATCCACGTGTAATCTTATGCCTTTTCTTTTGTTTTTTTAAAGCGTCACATTAAAAACGTTTGATTTTTAATGAGTTGCTGGTTTTTATACAATATTAGCGGTCCGCCCCGGCCTCGCACAGGTATTTAACAAAAATTTAATTTTCATGCGGATCCCTAACTTTTTTAAAAATATTCTATAGCATCAGGCATTTATGATTCGAATGGTGAATTTTCAAATCGGTTCAGTAGTTTCGTAGCTTATTCAATTCAAACTAACTAAGAAACAATCAAATCGTTCCTCTTTATAATATTAGTATAGATTATTTCTATACGCCTTCAGTTTGAATTCAAATGGAATTATCATTTAGTTAAGCTAGTTATGAACCAGCTATCTAAGAATCGTTATCCGTTGAAGTGAAAGTTACCAGCTGGGCCATTACATTACCGTATGGAGTATTGTCTACGACACACGCCTACAAAACTATACACCGTAGGTAGAATATGAACAGTGCGTGGCTGGTGGTATCGCACTTACTGATTCCCAGATTCCTATGTTGTACAAAAAACTAAAACAATATTTATTTTACACTTTCTCATAATTACTTTTATAAGAAGCTGGTGAGCTTCTTTTTCAAAAATCTTAAAGTATAAAGCGTATAATAAAGGCATTAAAGTCACCTACGCCTACGTGTCGATTTTATTGTATAACCTACCACTTTTCCAAACTTTTGGAATGTGTAAACTAATTAATAACATAAGTCAAAAGAGCTATAGACACTGTACTATACTTCCGTTAGGCAATTTGAAAGATTAGGAGATCCACACATTTTTTTTTCAGTTATACCTTCCAGTTTTTTTTTACGGAAATGATCTTTTTTGTTATTTGACGGTCATTTTTGTAAGCATTACTTGTAAGCATATCTTGTAAGCATATCTTGTATTCTTTTAACTAATGAAAACGTCAAATCTTATACAGTTAAAAGATTCGACGTTTCCCTTTCAAGGTACCTTGTGTTAACTGTAAATCGATTGAAATTTATACATATAAAATGTGCCACAACAATGAACGAACACTGTAAAACCATAGAGCACAAACATCTGCCTGTTAGCGTTGTTAGATAATTTTATTAGCTTATTGTATGAAAGTAGGAAGTATTGGACTTCTGCTTATAAATCAGAAATGGCGACAAAGGCATGGTGGGTGATGGATTACAACATTGATGGTTTGTTGTATGGTCACTGATAATTATTATGAAAACGTTGGATTTCTTAAGATTTTTTTGGCGCCAACGATAATCTGTCTAAGATTGGTTGGCATGGGAATATGGCAAAAAGATGAGTGTTAAATCTTTTGGCTGGATGCACCTTTTCCAACTAAATTGACGAGGAAGTAGTCATATAAAATTTTAGAATCTTTCTTCGAAATCGGATGAAACCTCTTAAACTTCGATGTAGAAATCGTATGAAACCGCGCTGAGTCGCGGGAATCATCAGAGCTCTTTGGTTTCAATTATTCCTGTATTATTATTTGTTTCTTATGAATACCAACCAGAGATAACAGAAAAATAATTAAATAACAATTATAATTCCATATCTGAGCGCTTTTGTTCACTGATGTGATATGATAACGTCTAATCGTTGTTTAACTTATAGGGAAGGAAAATGAAACCTTCTAGTTAAGTACTACTTAATAATAGATAGATTTATGTGAATCAATAATTATAAGCTGAAATTAACGTAAGGTAGGCAAAATCAGGTACATAAATTTTATTTATTTTTTTAGGTAATATAAAATCCACAGCCCTAAAGACTACTTAGACTAATATTGATTACAAATCTTACGGCCAAAAGAAGGATTTACGTTTTATAAACTAGGTACCTTTAGGTATGTATAAATATTATAAGGAACCTACGAAATCGAACTAAAAAACAAAAGTAAGAGTGTTCAAAGGTCGCCAGGTAATTATCGACGCCATTCACGAGACAAGCGCAGGCGCATCCCATCACTCTCACTTTCTGCATCGCTCCAGACTTTACATAGAGTTACGTAATTAATAGATAGGTGCAAACAAATTGATCTGTGTTCAGATCCATTATTCTCTATGACATAGGAGATTCTTTACCCAAACCGAGTGACGTCACAATGTGTTCTATTAAATAAAGGCCCAGAGCGTAAAACACTCTGAACATAGTACAAGGGTAAAATACTAAAATACAAGTTTAGTATCAAAGTAGATAGTAGTCTGGTTTTTTGTTTAATTAACATAATAAGGTCTAAAGGAAATAAAGCACTTTGATTTTGATTTTGATTTTAACTACATGACCTTACGACTGCGTACCATCGTGTATGCATATTTATCCAACATTTTGTATTAAGTAAGGTACGTCAAAGTCTATGATTTCAAAAGTTATGAACCTTGAACAGCATCGTAAAACATTAAAAGAACGTTGCGCAATAGAAAATAGCTTAAATCGTAATGTTTCTGTAATAAAACGAGTAAAGAACTAGGACAAACAGGTAGTTGTAAATTATTTTTTACACTAGGTAGCTACCGAATAACAATTTTCCTTTCAGCATTTTATAGCTTTTGTAAATGCATTTTTAGTCACTTTCTGCTAAGCCTCCGCTTTTATATTGAATAGAAGACGACTTCCAACCAAAATCGTGATTTGTTTTTAGGTTTCAAATATGAATACGACTTTGATAATCCACCATAAGTTTTAAATAACTGAACATCTTTGGATGTGGGTATGGGATATCGTTTGAATCTTAACATCCCAACTAACACTTAGGCGCTAAGACAAGAGCTATATTAGATGTATAAGAGCGCTAACCAGATCTTACAGTTATTAATAAGTGTTACTATTTGGAGTTAGAGCGCACTATAACTCCTCTATACCCCCGAATTGGGCACACTTTTATATCGCCTTGGGTTATTTAATGGCTGTACAACAGAGTTACAGATTTGGTTTAGAGGTATAATAGAGCTATTAGAGAGCTATAATAGCGAAAACTGAAACTACAAGAGATAAAAACGCGATAAATAAGCGGAAGTTAAGTCCTTTAGTGGTACAATAGATTAATATAGCGTTTATTAACTCTTTGGGTGCTTTGAGGGCTGCAAATAGGTGACTACTAACTCTTTAAGGGGAACAACAGAACTACAACGTCACTCACTATGTCTTTAGGTGGAATGAGGGTGGCAAATGGGTGATTATTAACGCTCTGAGCTCCAAAAGGTATCTATAAGAGCTATAAGGTTCTTAAATTTTAACATCACGATATTCTTTTTTTTATCAACAGAATAATTACTTCTAGTTTTGTGTGCGTAAAATGTTTAGATATTTATTAATCCAAAAGGGCGCCTCGTTTGTGAAACTGAAATGAAATCGTTTAGTTCCAACTTATTGACTACAGGAGAGGTTGATTTTTCACTGCGAACGTAAGTACATTGTGATTAAGTATATGTATTATTAACAAATTATTCAAGCGCCCGATGACTAATGTCTCTTTACTGAAAATAAACAATGTATTAGATATGGAGTAACATAAAAGTTTTCGAAGAATCGAATAAAATATTGTTTATTCCAGTTTAAAGTATCGTGCTAGTCGTAATTAATACACATAATGAAGCATAAGTAAAATACTTTATATAAATCATAGTTGCTTCTGTTTTTATAACCTTAGTCAGATCAATTCGCAACCTTTAAATGGTGGGCAAACAAATTTAGGGATCCGTAGTACTGTCTGTCCGTAGCTTTTTGAGTGACATTCATTACACTTCTATTTTACAGTAACGCGAAAGTAACGCATACTGCTACTTTAAAACCACTCAAAAATAAGAAAAAGGTCCTTTATATCATGTTTATGTTTAAAATTTATCAATTATTTAGAAATCAGATATAGATTTCTGTGTTAGGCTTATAAGTACTTATGATAGGATGCCGGCATAGGAGATTCAATTTTATGTATATATTTTATTCACTGTATCTTTTCTCTCTCCTCTCATTCATCTCCTTCATCCTCCTTCATCTCCTCTTTTCAGTGACGTCATGAAATAACTTGTATTTTAATTTCAGAATGCCGTACACAACAATTGTACAAACTATAGAAAAAGGAAAATATGTGCTGTGTACTGCATGCTCCATCGGATCCATGGAAACATAATAATAGTACTAAAATGGCCTAAATGCAATGCGTTAAAACTTGTAAAATCTACAAACACCTTACTACAACTTGATGGGCGACGATATGAAAACGTGTAAAACTTGACAAAAAAAAAACAAAGAGAAAGATGATGTTGATAAAGGACTTGATAAGTCGGAAGGCGGCCTCTGCAAAAGAGACCTACTAGTACAAGCTGTAGGTCTGATTGTGAATGATATGATACAAATTAATAACCTCTTGATCTTGACTATATTTTTATTGATTTATTACTATAAATCTTGATGATAAGCTGAATTTCATGAATCTTTATCAGATAATTTTTTTGCTTTATAGTTTTTAAATGACAAATATAAGGATTCAGTGTGATAAATAAATATATTTGAATATGATTCATTTAAAGAAAAACTAAGTTAATTTACTTTGTATAAAAGAATAAAAGAAATGTGATTGAAATATTGTGTTTAATTTGATTTATTATTTAGAAAATTATGTACGGGACCCAGATTGTCATTTTCGCAGAAAACTCCCGCTTGACTACTTCTAGTACCTACTATCACTTCGCCATTGCTCTGATATCAACAAGTGAACAAATAAGGGTTACAGAAGAGGTATTGAGATCTATTACTCTACCTAAACCTATACAGAAGTGACATTAGGCACTAGAAGTTCTATGATAGCGAAAAATGTTCCCACTGTTACAACTTTAAGTAATATAAGAGAGTATTGTACCTCTTTAGGTATTTGGTGCTATAATAACCATTGTATAAGTAATTATTGCTTTTGTACAACTTTTAGTTCTTGGCAAGAGTTCGTTAGCGCTTGCATAGCACTTTGGGGGGTTGTAGTCAGTGCTTACTTCTTATTTAGATTCTATGGTTGTAAGATTCACTTACAGCTATAAAACAAGATGCTTAGCCTGTATTATAGCGTTACAAATTGCTGCTGTATGTCTTTAACCTTTAAACTCATCTTGTTATTACCCTTAAAACTATGCTGTATAGCTCACAGTGGAATATTTTGTTAGACTACACTCTTATGTTGCCAAAAGTTGTTATTGCTGCTGCTATAGCACCTTTATATCACGTTAAGGTCTAAAATAAGCTCTAATTGACGCCAAATTGTTTGTTGGGATCATTCAGCGATGTCGAGAAAATGTTATAATAAAAAAACACCATTTATTTACCAAAATAGTTGCATAGTGTACACAGTGCCGGCGGATCTTAACTAAGCATGCCTGTATCATGAGGTCCATGAGTGCGTTTGACAATATGGATTTACAACACTATTAGATTTCCTTTCAATATTTTCTTTTTGTTTTGTTTTTAGTTAATTTAGAATTATACCTACGTGTAAAGATTAAATAAGCGATTATATTGTAACTAACATGCAGAATTTCATGGAAAGTTATGATTCTTTAGGTTTTTAAAATTTTAAATTTGGAAATAGAATACCAGAGTGCTTCGCATTCGGATCAAATCTTGTATTCTGAAATAGCGTCGTCGCTTCTACCCATTGTGAAACTCTACGGCCCTCGGTATATGACAAAACACGATTGTTTGTGGTGCATTGTCTGGGGCCCGAGAAAAAGTACTTTCACGACTCCATGCCTAATTGCAGCGATACAATTACGTTCTAACTTCGTTATTGTTGACTTTTTGCGCAATTATGCTTTTACCCGGGTCTGTGGTAATCTATAGGGTTTATAGCTCTATAACTGCCGTTAGTAAGTATTATGCCTTTGAACGGACAGCTTTGACTTCAAGTTATATTGAATGTTGAATGTTCATGCGACTAATCTTGTTTACTCACAGAAAGAGATCCTAGGAGTAGTTCAGAGAAAGGTGCAAGCTACTCGAAACTCGATTGCAAACAATAAAATTTCTAATTAGTACTAGTATTATGTTATTTGTGGTACTAGTATCTGTTTAAGACGCTGATAGAGGTGATCCCTTGTACCGTATGGGCTGAGCAATAAATTTGCTTTACACTTATAAATATTACTACAAATAATGCAAAAGTTTGTAGGGATGTTGTTACTTCTTTGCGGCAAAAGTACTAAATAAACATGAATTAAAACATTATGCACATAGATCATTTCAATTTTTATGATTAGTTAAGTTACTCTGTCAAGACTACAAGGTGCTACAAAACAAGGTTCCTAGTTAAATGACAACGCTAAAATAGGCTTTATTTAGATCGGTTAACGGCAGATGCGAAGCAAATATATTTTACCCGTTATGTTGACACAAGGCCGTTATTAGATACTTTGTCATTGTTTTTAGCACAGTTTTTGGTCGGTCAAAGAAGACACATTTCGTTTTTATAAATTTTACGTACCTATACAAACAAAAATTATTAAGTTTTTTTCTTCAATTTATTAAGAAAAAAGGACAGTAGTAGGCAGGCACTATTAATTTTACGCCTTTGCCGGCCTTATCCCTTAAGTATAGAAGTTCTATCTGGCTAAAATTGGTCTTTCCCATTGTTTTTTTTGATTGAGTGGTTGCTTGTGATATTTTTAGTTAGTTAGGGGAGGCTTATGTCCAGCAGTGGACTAGTATAGGCTGATGATGATGATGATAAGAATAGATGGATATAATATTCGACATAAAATTAAAATATAAACGATGATTTATGGTCAAGTTCAGTGATAGTAAATGTTTGTGCGAGATAAATTATTTACAAGGACTACTTATTGTGACACCTTTGCCAACGAATAAATAAAAAATACCATTTTATATTCAGCATTGAAAGGTCAATTGAATTCGGTTACTTTAATATTCATAAAACAATACACACAGCTACCGATAAAAACCGATTGCTAACTAACGATTCATTAGTTGGAATTCGGTAGTGGCAAAGTTGGTATTATAATTATCAGTGATCTAATCTTATGAATCATTAGTTAACATTCAGTTTTAACTATATTGGTTAAGTAGGTATTATATTATGTGTGGCTGTGTGTCACGTTTATTGTTTTTGAATTATGTAGGGCTCCGGCGACGGAGGAATTTTCCATACAAACGGAGTACCAAAATGATAATTTGCGCGAACTTTCATTGTAGGCGCTTTTAATTGTATTAAAATAATATTTATCTTGGTTCCTGCCTTAAACTGTTTTCAAAATACTTTTCTGTATTGAAATTAAACCTAATTGCATATTAACATGACAGACAGGACACTCACGATAGGGTTGGTCCACCAGTTCAAAGTCGCTCAGCGAGCTATGGAAAGAGCTATGCTCGGAGTTTCTCTGAAGGATAGGATTCGTAACGAATACATCCGAGAGAGAACTAAA
The DNA here is from genome assembly GCA_963931895.1 of Eupithecia pulchellata. NCBI lineage: Eukaryota > Metazoa > Arthropoda > Insecta > Lepidoptera > Geometridae > Eupithecia > Eupithecia pulchellata. The sequence goes on along the minus strand of OZ007540.1, from coordinate 8,234,972 downwards.
GTCATCGACATAGCTCAGAATTAGCAAACTGAAGTGGCAGTGGGCCGGCTATATATCGCGAAGAACCGATAACCGCTGGGGTAAACGTGTTAACGTGTGTAAACGAGGCCTTTGTCCAGCAGTGGACTAACATAGGCTGATGATGATTATGATGATGACAGAAGATAGGTTTAGTTAGTATTTGTGTTGATAAGTATTTTGAAAAAAGTTTGTGTCAGGAACCTAAATAAATATCATTCTAATACAAATATTAGCCAACCATAATGAATTAGATTACAATTCATTTTGGTACCTACTACGTTTATAATGGAAAATTGATCCTTAAGAAGCAACCGAGTTCATAATGAATGAGTAATCAGTGGCGCCCACTACGGGGCGTCGTCGTTTAGATTTATGTAAATTCTCTCAGTGACTGTAACATAATCCCTATCTGGAAAGCTGAGTCAAAACTCGGTCATTTTTGATCACAGTTTACTGAGATTTACGTCGCGTGTCGCGGAATAACGGCTAGACAAAATATGAGATGCGACGACATTCCATGCGGTATTTGGATGTACTTAGATACTAGGTACACATATTTTATCTATATATTTTACAAAAAGGAAACATGTGATTGTTTTTATTGAATATAAATGTAATTTCATTTATTATTAGTACATTTATTGATTAGTGTATTCACTTTCAAATTAAATCAATTTCTTTAAAATCTATGCCCTCGTGTCAGAAGGCAGTTAGGTACCTAAGTGATAAAATAACTTTGGTCGTGTTTTAAATAACAATTTATAGGTGAAATCATACTTAGATAGCTATAACACCTAGGTGTGGCTCTATTTATACATACACTAGCGGTCCGCTCCGGCTTCGCACGTGTATTTAATAAAAATTGAGTTTTTCATGTCGATCCCTAACTTTTTTGAAAATATTCTATAGCCTATGTTCATCAGCGAAAATTAGGGATTCTAATGGTGAAATAATTTTTCAAATCGGTCCAGTACTTTCGGAGCCTATTCAACTAAAACTAACAAACAATCAAATCTTAGTTTGCTCAATTGTTTCAGTCGTGAATACTATTTTTTATTTAGTTAGATCATTGTAATTTTATTTGTTAAAAAAGGCTCTTTGCCCTTTAAAAAAAAAACAAATCTTTCCTCTTTCTAATATAGATAATATAGTAAAAAATAAAGTTCTTAAATGAGATAATAAACATTAGTCATTCATTATTATTACCTCATCATTCCGCAAATCTTAAGAGAAATTATTACCTAATGAATCCTTGCCAAGATAATTAAGGCGTTTAATCTTGTTTAAAACGCTGATCGAGATTAATGTGTGGTGTGGTTTGAATAAGTTACCTTACGTTCCTAAAGGTGACTAGACAACAATCAGTGTTCGACTATAAGAACAACTGTTACAAGTGTAGGTATTAATAAAGAAATAAATAATAATATTAACTTAATCTCAGGTTAATGAATGTCAAGTATAATAAAAAACTTGGGCCGAACGAGGAGTATTAAAGTAAGACGAACGGAGATTTTGTAATAAAATAAAATGAGGGCCGAATAAGGCATACAAAGTGAGACGAAGGAAGATTTTTTGATGTGGGCCGAACTTACCAAGGACGAATACGGCATAAATCTAAAAAACAAAATGACGAGGACAGTATACTTACCTATGTATATGATTACTAATCATAAGTTAGTTTACAAACGTATTATAGAAATTAAAAATAAAAATATTTATTTGTGTCACAAAATTTAACATGAAATACTTCGCTGAACTAAATTTAAAATCAAAGTAACACAAAAACCGGCTCAGCTTAACGCTGCTTCAGATTGCTAGATTGAAGCTTGACATCATTTAGTAAAAGACAAGAAATCATTTTATTGTATTGGTATACAAAACAAAAGACAATCGAATCATAACAAGTACAAAATAAATATACGGTTCTTATAAATAGATTGAATTCCGAAACATGCATACACAACATGATTAATGATAGAGCAGTGAAAGCATATAATATTAGATTTACAAATAGCTGTTTAAAAGTTGGATACATACTAAATAAAATAATAATATTAATTCATCAAAGATTTATAACTTTGATTCACAAATGCGAAAATACCTACTGTAAAGTTTTCAAAAATGCCTTGAACAAAACTAGGTTAACATCTATGTAACTGTCATCTGTCTTAACATGATTGCGCGCTGCGTAGTTTAACAAATTGTTCATACATACACACCTACACATTTTATTACGCTGTTCTAATTGCGGGAACTTTGTAAAGGCAACAATGAACCAGCAATCTTGCAGTGAGTCACAGATTACGATTACCAACAAGATAATTGCTAACGACCACGTGTCTTGACGAATGGCAGGTCCTTTGGGCTTGAGATATTGAGGCGAATTCACCACTAAATATAAAACCTTGATCGTTTTGCCATGTTGTTGAGACTTCAACTTCTTTATTTATGGCGCCGCTAAAGAATTCTTAAGACAGTTCCATATTTAAAATTTGACACGTTCAAAAAGGATTCCACACATTTGAAATGATAAAAACTGACAAACTGTCAAGAACATTTAGTTTTAGACGTCATAGAGATGAATATACAGCGGGATGATAAGGTATGTTTTACGCCAAAACTGTTGCCTAATTACAAGTTAAATAAACAACCAATCGAAAAGCTAAAAGATAAATAACTAAAGAAATATTTCTAGGTTTCGTGACAGAACTGAAAACCTAAAAAAATATAAGCCTACTGAGAAAATAACAAAATGGTAAAAATAAGGATTAAATTAGAGAAAAATTTTCACCAGTCATGTGTTTAAAATACGTTATCCGAGAAAAAGTAAAACTTGAAAGTAGGTATTATTTCCTTAAATAGGAAGTACCTACTACATAAATAATTATTGCACACTAAATCACGTCATAACATGACTCATAAATGTCAACAAGTTATATATAAGGAATACCTACTTTAATACGTAACAGAAATAACTATCTACAGTAGGTAAGTTATAGGTATAGTATACGGAAAAGAAAATAGGTCGCATTATAACTACTCCTCTTACTAAGTAGGTATAAAAATATATTTATGTAATACTTAACTAAATAAAATAAAGCAAATTAAAATCGTTGACGAATAAAATATTTATTGAAATTATTATTTCTTATTTTACCAACACAAGTCACTCACTATAAGAAATACAAAGATTATCCCGTAATAAAGTTGTAGAATAAACAAAGATGTTTTACAAACAACATAAGAATTGTGACAGAACATAGCTAAGCTATTCGTAGTTAGCCAACCATTACCGTTCTTGAAAAGCCCAACGGTATCTAGTTGCATGTCATTCATTCATTCATAGCATACCGTAAAATAGTCTCAAGTAGCCCTTAAGCGGGTAAGTAGCCACCACATTCGCTACACAGCATAGGTAATTATAATAAATAATAATAATATATGTGTATGTATAAATAATACCGGACAATCCACAATTATGCTTTGTGGATTGTCCGGTATTATTTATTTAGTCTCTATTCATTTCTAGCCCAAAGTTAATCAGAGCTTTTGTTATTACTAGATGACTGATATACATAATCCAATATTTTATTACAATTGGTTAGTAACATAATATTAAGGTTCTACCCCGAACCAAATCAACGCCCTCGAATGCGAAGTTGCCCTTTTCGACCGCCTTGGTGGCCAAAACGGAAAACTTCCTACATATCTGCTAAAAGGAAATATAAATTTAAAAAAAATGCTTAAACGCTTATGCTTAGCGCAAATAATCCGCCTATTTAATTATATTCCGAAAATGTACTGGTCAACATATCTTAATAGGTACTCATACTCTTTCATTTTCTAAATTATCTATATAAATTTACAGATTTATATAGGTAGGTCTAGGTTTATATACTCTAATTAGATTAAATAAATAACTTAAGTAATTAAAAATTAAATACCTTAACTTTTTAAATAACTGAAGATTTGTTTTCATGTAATACGTTTTCAGATCCACGCGATACAGGCTACGCCTAGTGCGCGGACAATTCGATATTTCACATCACATCACCAGCCTATAATAGTCCACAGCTGGACATAGGCCTCCCCTAATGAGCGCCAAAGATGGCATTATCATTTGGGGGTTAGTGCCCATAATCTCCACGCTGGGGATGCGGGTTGGGGATCGCAGTTCGGTGGAGTTGTTCTGCAGAGGGCGCTCTTCGATATTTCATTAATTATCAGAATCCATTCTCGATTTCTCTTTATGTACTTGGTACAGTAAATAATCTCTAGGTACGAGTACTTTTAGCTTTTTAGTCCCCTGTTAATGAACTATTTATGTCACTTGTATGATTGAGTTGCAAATAAATATTTATTAATTTTTAATTTAATTTTTATGTATCATAAAAGACGTGAAATCTGTTGACTCCAACAATTAATAAGACTTCCTAAACCTGCCTAACTCTAAGGTTTTTCCCATGCCTTGAACATGTATTGACTTACGATGACCTACTGGTACTAAAAACATAACATCATTATGTAAGTACCAATAATAATGCTGTTTGATGTTAGCAGATAATTATTTATCCATCAAGCCATTGACGTTCACGTGCTAAGGAATCGTCGTTTGTTGTTTATGAGAATATAATATACATAATAATTATAATAATAATACTGGCAATCTTACAGCATCAACTAGCCCCAGAGCTTATGTTATAGGTAGTAGATGAATGATATATATAATATTTTGAATTACTGTTTTGTTTTTGTCTTTTATCAGTAGTTTAGTTTTAGTGTAGTTATCAATACAATATTACATACCTACCTATTAGCGGTTTTGCGGACGCTTCCGACTAGTATTGATGGATAAGTTGAGCTACTTGTAGATTGTTTTCAAGAGTCTGTAGTTAGCTCAATTGTTTCAATTGTAATGTAGGTACTATTTCTTATTTGGTTCGGTTATTTAATTGTTATTCTAAAAATGTTATTGCCACTTGAACGATTTATTACCCATTTCATCGTTCATAATAATACAATGTGGTTAACATTGTATTATTATGAACGATGAATTAATATAATATATTATGTATATCATTCATATACTAGGTACTTATATCTAGAACAGTTAGATAAATTATATCGGTAAACTATTATGCTAGGTATTTATTTCTGTAATTTCTTACAATAAATAAATGAAAGTATCTTATTAATAATTGTTAAAATCCTATTGGTTCTCTTTTTATCATATTTATTTTATTGGACTCATAAAAAAACACTTATATAACATGAAAACTACAATTAAAAAGGACTTAAGTCTAATACAGTGTCTAGCAAATTTTGTAATTTTTTTTTAGTTTAACTATTAAGATATTGTAAAGTTACTTCTGGCATCTAGCTAAAGCTTTTACGGTCAGGTTCAAATTGCTAAGCAAATCATTCATAGAACTGCACAATTCACAATAGTTCTAACTAATACGTGCTAATACCCTTCTAAGTCCAAAGCGCTACATATATCAAAAATCAAAGTGGTCTTCAAAAACGTTTTCGCTACTCGTTTTAGTAAACAGTGCGGTTTCATCGTCAAAGGCCGATGCCTTTGACGATGAAACCGTACTGTTAATATTATAATACAATTAATATTAATATTGCGATCAATATTAATATTAATTGTTACCTAATAATGCTGGACAATTCACCCACCTTACCTAGCCCCAAGCCTTTGATTATATACTTGATATAATTAAAGCCCCAAGCTAAGCAGAGCTTGTGTTATGGGTACTAGCTAGCTGTTATACATAATAATATACGAATACATAGATAGATATTTTTTATTATACCTACATAGAAAACGACCAGAACACCCTGAAAAATATGCAGAACGTACAAATATTTGTACATATAATAAAAGCTTAGGCAATTGTATTGTGGTTGACTATACCAGCCAGACGTACTAAAATCAATCAAGCATTGACACCAAGTCAACGTCCACCAAGTCGGGGTGTACCGCAAACCACTTCATACCTGTCATTCTGGGGCCAAGTGGCAACTTTTTGCTGTTTCCGCAACGGGACTTAACGCTTAGCTAGAGCGGAATAATTAGAATGCTTTCGATAGTGCCGCATGGTATAAAATGGTTCAGTTATTTTAATGTTCAGGTACTTACGAACATACCAGAATAGGTCGAAGGAAAGAAATAAATACCTACATTTATTTGACTCACACCTAATAACAACAACATCAGCCTATACAGTCCACTGCTGGACATAGGCCTCCCCCAATGAGCGCCATATGTGGCATTATTCATCATTGTGGGGTTATTGCCCATAATCCCCACGCTGGGCATGCGGGTTGGGGATCGCAGTTCGGTGGAATTGTTCTACAGAGGGCGCTGCTGCCCGCCCTCGGTGTGTTTCCCTTAGTCGCCTCTTACGACACCCACGGGAAGAGTTGGGGTGGTGCAATTCTATGCCGGCACCACACGGAACACACCTAATAAGCTAGGTAGAAAATATAATAAGCTAGGTATCTATAGCATGTGAACCAAAAAGGTCTCAGCATAATGTTACCTAACAGGAGTAGACCAGCAACGCTTGATTTAGCAGGAACTTACACGACTATGAGAGCATAGGTTACGCACAGGTAATTCAATTCATTGGGTATATCAGTCATCTAGTACCAGTAATACAAGCTCTGCTTAGCTAGGAGCGATATGATGCTGTGTGGGTTGCCCAGCATTATTCGTTTTGCGGGTTCAAGTCAGGCCGAAATCAAAATTTTTGGGATATTAAATCTACAATAACTCAACTGATATCAATACAGAGCGAACAACTTCGCCCATATATGGCCTATTATGATATGGGATATTATGGCCGCATACCATATCTCGTTTATTCGATCTACATTACGAAAGAGATTCCTTTCTCATAGATACAAATGCCCCAAATTGAACCAAAGAATTCCTATTCGGGTCACGCAATTGGGGACAACAATCCATACAGACAAGATTAATTGTTAGCTCCAAAAATGATCCATTTGACGTGTCCGGAAAGGACACAGAATACTATTATTTCTTTCTTCTTTTACCCTACTTATTCATAGCTCTTTACCCTATTTACCCAATACCCTTTACAATTGTGAGACCCGTGTATTTGGTTAATCCTTCAACTAGTAGTTTTGGATAGTAGAAAAAATCCTTTTATCTAATCAACCGGTTTCATGAGATCTCAGTCAGCTGAGCTTTTAGGGGTCAAATTTTGACCAAAAGCTACGTATCCAGTTGGTCACTTTTAGTCCTAGAACGGTTTAAAAGTATGATATTTTTTACAAAGAACCATTATCATATTTTATCTTCTGTGGACGAACTACAGGATAATGTTCGAGCATTCCAACAAAAACTGCTGATAATAGGTCTGTAGTTGATAAGGTAATATTGACCACTTTGTATGTTAAGAACATTTTGAATTCCTAAGAGAGTCAGTTGGGTGGGGCAAGTGTGGCAAAGTATTTTATTCGTTTGTATTTGTACTCGAAGGGTATAGACAGTACCCAGATATACTGTGGTATAAACGATAGTAAATTAAATACCTACTACCCAATGCAACCACAAGTCGTTTAACTCATTGCTTTCAGTACCTACCTACTAGGAAATGCAATCTGAAAACAGAATAAATTGATTTGTGGATAGGTATGTAGTACCTACCTATCCACAAGTCAATTTAATCTGTTTTCAGTTTCGGTAGGTACTTTAGTACATTATTTTTACGGAGTAGGTACTTCACCCTTCACAAAGTTCATGGTCTCCACGTTTGACATTTATATTTGTCAAGCTAATCTGAACCGTGTGTATTTAAAGAAAAGATCAAATTGCATAATATTTTACTCTGACTTTGCCGTCACCGTAGGTAGTACACTGATAAAAGTGAGAACCTTGTTATTGTACTTATTAACGGTAAGTAATATATTTAAATATGTAAATAATATTTATGGGGTACCTATGTATATTCATGGTAAGTAAATAATGTATATTTTAAATTATTATATGCCCTGCCTTAATTTTAAATACCTAAGTTATGCAAAGGTTGCCTGGAAGAGATCGCTTCTAAGCGAAAAGGTCGCCTATTGTACTTGTCATATGTAATGTCTTTTTAAAAGTCATTATATTATATTATTTTTCAGGTGTACATTAAGCGTTTTCGTTTTTTGTATTGTATTGTCACATTACCTTACCTTCCTAATAATTGCCTTGCAATGCAAAGTACATTATTATTATTATTATTAAATAAGGCTGGACACAGCATCATCTAGCCCCAAGCTAAGCATTGTTATGGAGCCAGGGATGAATAGGTTTATCTCATCTCCTCTCTTATGTTGTAGTTTTTAAGTAGAATAAAAAAAGAGACAGCGAATTTAATGTAGCGTAGAATTCGGTTCAATGGACAAAGTTGTCGAAAACTAGAGTCACGAAGATCAAGGTCAACGCATTCGCTGACACAGTTTTGAATGTTCCGATTCCGATTCCAATTTTTATGACTCGAACTTGATTTCATACAGGGAAATAATTTTTGCTCGCAGTCTAGGAGCATTTATGTAGGTACATTTTAGAGTTAATGAAGCAGTTTGATATTTGATTTGAATTGAAACATAGTCTTCTACTTTGGGTAGGTTAGGTAAGGACAACGTGGCAAAAAGACAAGAAGAATCTACGTACCTAGGCCTATTTTATGTACCAAGTTACTTATTTATCTATTTTCTTATATATGATTAGTAGCATAGCATCGTAAATCCTAAATTAGGTTTATCTAACTGTACCTATGCAAATGCAATTCTAAAATAACTCGCCAACCTAAAGTCCGTTACGAAAATTACTTTAATTACCTAGTAATTTTCGTTATACACATAAGTGTATAAATTTTCATAACAACTCACTAGTGTTAAGCAATTCATGAAATGAGTGTGTTTCGGTACCTAAGCGACTTTTGTCACACCCGGTATGAAGAAGATTTTGATATCGATTGATTATGTATGAAAGTACCACCGGGCGCGTCTGATCTTTCCGACGGTCGTATTCGCCTTCGAATAGTCGAATACGACAAAAAACAGGGTGTATCACCGGCCTTAGTAGGTACTGGACCAACACGGGGCTGTGTTTTGATAGACCTAGGCTTCACTCAAGACCTTATTTCTTGACCTAGGCTAGGACCTCTTTCATTAAAAAATAAAAATAGGTTGAATATCAAAGCGTAGCTTCTAAGTAACTCGGTAGAAGTCCGTTACAGTGTTAATAATCGCCTCTGACATCGTCTAACCTCGCTACCTGTATCCCGGCACCTTTATACATTTTTTACTCCCATTTTGTCCATTTTTTGTTCAGATTGAATTACTATTTTTGGTGGTAGCCTTCGTTCAACACGGAATACCAACTGCTAATTCAAACCTATTAAAACACCCGTATTATAATGCTAGAAAGGGATGGTTGTTCTCCTCTATGGATGTTTTTGAGGCGTAGGAAAGAGAAAGTTGATTCTGACCTGATTGTTTGTGATGATCTATTCACGAAGAATGGGCGGTAGCGTGAGCGATGATTTTCGACAAAAGAACCCGATTCTTTATCCACAATCTGTTTTGGTTTAAAATTAAACAGGTTAGGTACCTACATACAAACATTTCACATCGAATTTGGCTGTAATATGTAGGTCTGTCGAGTAGATAGTTTTATCTACCTACCTATATAAATCCACGGTTGTCTGGTATAGACGGATCTTGAGCGATAACACCGCCAGCTGTTACAATTTTTGTAATTTTTAAAATAAAGAATTTAAATATTAGTTGGTAATCTATCTATACCAGTCTGCTAATAATGTAGTCATCCGTAGGGAGAATCGGATGTTTGCTATAAATAAATAATGCTGGACAATCCAAACAGCATCATCTAGCCCCAAGCTAAGCAGAGCTTGTGTTATGGGTACTAAGATAATACATAATACAATATTATTAAATAGATAGATATTTTTTATTATATGTACATAGAAAACAACCAGAACCCCTGAACATATATCTGCAGATCGTACAAATATTTGTCCCGAGGCGGGAATTGAACCCGCAACCTCCTGCGTCGCAGGCGGACTAAAATGTTCGCCTATTCCCGATTATTCCTACCCCTGCGTTCCTACTAGGAACAATCGGGAAAAAAAATTCGCGATTTCGACCAAATCGAATGTAAAGAAATACCTTCAATATGGCAAGCAAATCTTAATTTAACAACTACAGTTAATGATTTGGGTAAAACATCATGCCAAGATGTTGGTGATAATGAAATGGGAACTAAGCAAAATTAAAATTAGCTAATTAAGTAGATAATTAGCTAAGTAGGTACTTAGGTACTTAATTTATCTACCTACCCATTTATTACTTAATTCTGCTAGTTCTCTAAACAGACTATCTAGAACCCTTACTGAGAATCCCTGAAAACTGAAGACCATAATAAGTAACCTAATTCAGAATAACTAAACAGACTACCTACGTCCCTAACTGAGAATCCCTGAAACTACAGACAGCACTAGGTAAGAATATAATTCACAAAATGATATATTTAAGTTCAGTTATATACATAATATAAAACTGAACTTACAAAACATTGCCTTCTAAATATACCTCTATACTTCGTACTGTTTCGTGCAGTTAGGTAAGTTTACCTCTTGCAGATTATGAGAAAAATCACAACAATGGTGTTTAGTAAGAACGTCCATTACTTACGACATTGGACCTTCAAACCCAAGCAGCAGAACAGTTAAATGACAAAAACTGCTAATTCTATGAGGATGCGTATAACTCGGTCTATTATTAAGATTAGCAAAAATAGGTACATACGAGTATATAAAATTTCAGAAAATTTATAAAATTAAGAAAATATTTTTTTTGTAAAAAGCTAATATTGTGGTATTATTCTGTTGATGGACTGACCATGATGGCTTCTAAATTCAATACAATAAATTTTTATTGCACGAAAATCGATTCCTTTTCATGAAATTCATATTATCGTAACTAAATATTTTGAAGTTTTGTATGCCTGCCAATATGAAGTCGAACTGCAGTGCCTTTCCAGAGTGCATGGATCTAGAGTCCTGTAAAGTCGAAAGGAAATAAATAAAACTATACTAACCAACCATTCACTTAGACATATGAATGAATGTACATGCAAGCAAAAATAAATTAAATATCTTTTCGGTGGAGTGGTGGTAATTCGTGGCACCCACTTTATAGGTGATAATGACGCCCTAACCTTTGTGGTCCTTGCTGGCATTTTGATATTAAATCTGAATTGAATGAATGTTATTTAAATATTACAATGCCTGCCAATTTTAAACATCAAATTGCCTGTAACAAATTAAAACTTTGAAACAATGCGTGGATAGATCAAGGTCGTAATAGATTAGATTGAGTTGCTCAATGTCGAATGGGTGTAATAAAAACAATTTGTAGCGAATAATACATCTCATTTTATTATATTAGGTATATCTATAACAATACTTTTAACAGTCTTAAAACGAACGACTTAGTGAGATAGCGGTCAACGCGGGTTTATCTACAGTATTTACACGTTTAGTACTAGGTATGGTCAAGCGCAAGTCAGCGAGACGAAGGCACGTGGTTGAGTGTTAGGGGGAGCGCTGTGCCGGACGCCAACGGAGCAAGCACCCGCGCCTTTAGCCACGGCTTCGAAGAAATTTCTCAAGTCACTAACCGACCGCGTCGGAGGCGCTTGCAAGTTGTGCAGCGACGCCGCCCGGCGAGGAGTCGTCACCTCAGGGACAGGCGCCGGCCGGGAAAGTTGCTCGCTGCTTCGGGCCAAACTCCCTCCCGACTTAGACAAAGATTCGAATAACGCCCGCCTCTCCTTCACGGGAATGTACTTGGCGATAGCCTCATGAGCGTTCGGTGAACAAGACCTAGCTCTATTCTCCAGCGAGGTCTTTCTCCTCGCTGCGTCAGAATAGCGACTTCGTTCCGGTCCACCGGCCGTGCCCTCCCATCGTTTGATGTACCGACGCCCGTGCTCCGATTCGGCTCTCGCGGCGCGCGGCAGCGTGTGGTGTTGAGAGTTCAGCTTGCTGCAGCTAACGCACTTTATAACCTCAGCTTTACGGACCGGCCGCGGCGCGTCGACGTCCGCTGGCTTCAGAGTGTCGATGGAGAGGGTCAGATCGAGGCTGCGGTCGGACGATGAGTCATAGTCGTCGTCTTCTACGACAATGCCCTCGTCCGTCGCCGCTGGGGAGTGGTCGCGGCGCAGAGTCGTCTCGGCTGTCAACAGCCGCCGCCGGGCGCGTGGCGGGGCGCGCGGCGGACACGCCGGGGTCTCGTGGACGGAGGCCTCTTTCTTTGGTTCTTTGCTGTTGGTGTCCGCGGCGCAGAGCACGTCGAGGAACCTCACCTGCGGCAGCGGCGTCTGCCCCAGTATCTCGACGCAGAGCGCGCGCACCCATTTCGCGTATTCCACCTCATTGCAAGTCTGCAACAATACACGCAAATTAGCCCTACGTCTGTGTCTACAGTCTCAACGGAAAAATGAGATTTATGGCTCAATTCAGATAAAATGGATCTTGAATAAACGGAATTATTTCGGCATCTAAATGTTTCATTTGAATATTTAACGGATATAAAAAAACGTTGTATGCAAATCGTAGGGTGAATGAACAGCTGATGATGTAAGGACAGGAGAGCTAGTCACGGTCATATTACATTAATAGGCAAGTTTTGAGGGGACATTACGAAGGATTCTTTCGTCAAACGTGTTTCTATACGTGTCAACACCTTCAAGTTTCTAGCCATTCTTATGTAAATAGCAATCAAAAGGTCGTATGTACCTTTGATTTACGGTGCTTCGCTTTATTGAGATCTATTAAAGCGAGTCGTGAGAAAGGCGATTCTTAAAGGGGAGCTGAAACGTCTTGCAAGACGTTCCACCGAAATCAAGCTTTACCTGCCGTAGATGTATCTATGGCGCTTTGTGGTTTTTTACAATACGCAGGTCCGACAAAAGAACAGCTGATGCTTTTTTAGGAAAAAGCTTTCGGCCAACCATATTACTTAAATTCAGTTTATCTAAATCCTCTTCCTAGTCTTTAGACATTTATTCAAACTTAGCTCACAGTTTACACCAAAATGCTTACTATGTAGGATTAAAAATAAATTGAATCTAGACAAGAAATAACAAGCCAAAGCAGAGAATTTTAAGATATTACGTTATCGAAGTGCTATGCACGATGAACTTTGGTCATCAAGAAAGATGCTTAACCTAATGTAATGACAAATTATGTTAGATATGTAGATACCTTTACACAAATATCTCACATCGATAGTAGGTAGCTAAGTACATAGAAAGATTTTTTCTAGGTTACTATTATTGCAAACTATTGGTAATAATAAATGTAGGGCGACCTGCCATTTATGTTATGTCAAATTGGGTTTATTACATCTCACGAAGTAATGTTCTTCAATTTGAATTTCACGGGATCGCAGGATATTTCGATAAAAACGTGCTTTTCATAATAGCCAACATCTTAACTTGAGGTAAAATGCATCCGAATATCAGATTTCTAGTTATCATTATCAGAAACCAACGTAGCAGTACTGCCAGCATTCTGGCCACTCAGCCTTCTGGTGACGGCTTAGATTTTTAGGAAACAGATATAAATTCTAGTTTTGATTGTTTTGTTCTGCTAAGTATTATAATTTTCTTTATTAATAAATAATTTCCGTTTGACCACGACCTCACCTGATGGAAAGTGAAGATGTGGCCGACGGTGGATCATGTAGGTCTAAAAGACACCTATTCACTCTAATTTTATAGAGACCCAGGTTGTAGTTAGTAGGAAAAAACAGAAGCAGGCAGTTTCTTACGATTAATCGTCGACAAAGTCACAATCGCGATTGTGACTTTGTCGACTAGACAATGCCCCCTGCGTAATTGCATTTGTACACTCGTGGCTCGCGACTGTTTAAAATATTGTACTACAGAGTGGTCCAAAACACGCGATGTTCATTGATTTATCGCATTTAGTTATTGAGACTGGCCATTTGCAGCAATTAGAAAATTGCCGTCTGGCTAAAACGAGTGCAATCAATTGAGGTTGGTTTAAAACTGTTTCCGATGGATTAAAATAGCGGCTTGCAATTAACGAATAAACGCGTCTCTAATCGCTAGTTTTGCACCAATATTCTTATTTATAGTAATTTTGAAAGCCTACGATGGTAAAGCTGTATTTCTGTTACTTTTACTAAATGGTAAATAAATTTAAATCTAAATAAATTAGGCAACCTATGTTTAGAGATGGTCATAGTTTTTTTTACACCATTCTTTATGATAAAAGGTATTTAAAATTTTTGTTACAGAAAAAACTATTTGTGAGGTCTCTTCCTACTGTTAGTTTTTGCGCATCTTATATTGAACTATTTTAAATACTCAAATAATTCAACACCCATAAACAAATCTTGATTGGTGCGAAATTGTGGATGGCAATGAATGTAGGTGAAGCCTCGTTCAGCATCTATAATATATACTTTAGTTATGATTATGATTTATGACATAAAATCGAATATCGGTAAAACAAATCGGTTGGTGCGGTTTATGACGTTTCAATGGGTACCGGTTATTACAAAGGCTATCATTACCCTACATTTGTAGTCAAGAAAACTGTAGTTCGTAGCTAACAGTTAAATCGACACGGTATTGATTCTCTGATTGACAACCGATTTCGCTAAAATTTATGCAGTTCGATGCAAGCAATATAGGAAAGAAGGAAAACGTAAGGAAACGAAAGTAAAGTTCCGGGAAATGAAAATAAATATAAAATAAATGAAGCGTACGGTTGAAAATGGTAACATTGTATAAAACTACACGACAATGTGCCAAGTGCCAACTTATTACCATTTGTAAACAGCAGGCAAGCTGATTGTTTAAAGAAAGGAAGGAAGTTCTATTATGTAGGCTAGGTTAGGTTAGTTACAATGTGAATAGTTAGTAACCACGTAAAGGAATTTAAATGGAATGGTACCTAACCTAGCTATGTAACTATTAATTAACTATTACATTTTGTTGATGTGATTTCCGGAAATGAATGAACCACCTCCGGAGAATTTTAGCTGTTAAAATTACTAATATGATATAATATTAGTAGTTTTAACAGCTAAAATTCTACTACTAAGTACTCTTGAATTCGAACCAAAATTGATTTGCCGATTTGTTCTGGAGATGCATGTGGTCGGGTGATTTTTGTTTGTTGGTCATCATAATGTCAAAAAGGATGAAAAACAAAAGTCTTTTTTGTAATATGTTACAGATAAAGATGTTGACAAATTGAGTTAGTTAAAAATGATGTGTAAGAAGACCCATTTTAAAGCATCGCTAGCGAGTTCCTCGCTTTTGCTAAGTCGGTTAATTTAGGTTTTTCGACAATGATGTACTAACAAATTGTAACAAAATTTACTTACTAGGTATCATAGTTAGTCTTGGTATTTCTGACGAAATTAAGATCGGAATAAAAACAAAATTTACTTAATTTCCTATCGAACTAATATCGCGTCCGTGCGCTTTAGTATTCTTTGAAACTGTTCAGTAAGTGGTCCCAACCTTTGAAAAGCGAGCGCTTTAATATTCTTTGTCAGTTTTCGGTATGGTAATACGATCCAAAGGTAAGCGAGAACAGTTGATCAGTTTCATGTCGTTTCCTTACCTGAAATGTGGCAACGGCAGCGTCATCGCGGACCCTCGATAGCTGGAAGGCATTCGGAAGGAACGGCGCTGTCCTAAGATGCAGGTCCCGTAGAGGTAACCTGGCGGCTGGTCGCCGGGGTAAGGTACCCTCGCGCCAGGCGAGCAGACAGCCACTGCGGACGGCGCATCGCACCCACGCCCAGGAATCGACGTCATCATTGTAGAATTGGCGTAGGACACCTGGAGAGGAGATTCTATGTCAGTTTTGTGGGGCTGAAAATCGTAATGGGTGACGGTGAAAAGTGCCGCAGATGTAGACATATTCAGTACTTTTCCACATTCCGATGACGATTCGTGGTCGTATTCTTTTATAATGAAGCTCACTGCTGGGTTGTGCGCCTCGGTAGGTAGAATGGATGGGCTGTTAGGGCATGATTGACGAAAAACTGGCTGTCTGTTAGGTATAATTTCTTATCGTCTTTCGTTATTAAGTATTCTATAGCACAAGCTCTGCTTAGTTTGGGGTTCGATGATGCTGTGTCTAGCAATATTGATTTACTAACCCTCTTATTCATAATGCTAACTTAGAGCATTCCTATTTGTTGTCATTCTCTAGTCTTCTAGTGGCATAAGTCATAGATAAATAATACAACTTAGCAACTGTTTTAATAACTTAAAACAGTCTGCTAACGCAGATTATTATGGTAAGGGGGTAAGTTAATTTGATTGTTTTTTAATAACAATGCGTTTTGAAAATTGTAAATGGATAAAGCAGGATAGGTATTTTAGTGTCTCACAATAGGGTTCCATAATAATAATAAACAGGTACTTAATTTATTTAGCTATCAAAGTTCTCTTAGATACTAAGTAGATTTTCTAAATTTAACAATGCGTCTTGAAAATTGTTACTGGATAAGACAGGATACAGCGGTACCAAAGTGGTAGGGTATACATACATAATATATTTTCCAGGTAAGAATAAATACCGCAATCTTGAAAACTTGTCAAAGGAGACATATCTGAGACATGTCTGATAATGATAACTGCCCTGTCAGATAAGGTATCGGACGGCGGTGCTCTAAAGCAAATCGATGACTTGTAAGGTACTATAGTAAAGGTACTGGTAATGTTCCAAGGTACTTATATGCTAACAGGGTCCTGATAATACAATACACTTTATTACTGCCTGAAGACTGTTCAGACTTAGGTTGTATTAGCTACAACTACAACACTAAGTATACTTTATTGATTGCTCAGCAATAAGCCAAATAATAACAGAACACAAAATAGTATAGTAATATAATCCCGGGATTAACTGCTGATAATCCCGAAATCCCGGGATTAGAAAAGTCGACCGGGATTGAATCCTCTAGCCTCCTGTAATGAATGCTATAGCGTCCTGTCTTCAGCTCGTCGCATTCAGCATCTGCATCTGCCTACAGTCTTTCGCAGATCGTCATCCCACCTGGCTGGAGGGCGTCCTACACTACGTTAGCACTATGGTAGCAATTTTTATATATGTATTCGGTTTCACGCGGTTTCCCCCCGTCCTTGGGGGAAAAATTACCATTTCGACGGTAGATAGGGTTTTTTGTGACCAATAAGATTCATACACATTTTTACATTTGCAAAAAACCTTACCTACCAAGTGCAAGATTAAAAATAATAAATAAAATTTTATTTAAATACTAGAATAAAACTTCTTTCTATAATGTAGGTATCACAATTTCTGAATGTACTTATAAAACAGTGTTTACTCTTTGATAGCGGTACTGTATACTGATAATTATAGCTACACATTGTAAAGCTCATCGGGCTAATTCATAAATTGATAATTAAACAATATTAAACCGTTAAAAACCAACCTAGCTATATAGGTAGGTATCTAACCTAACCAGTAGACTCATTCTGTAAAAAATCGAATTCAAACTCGAATTCACTCAAGTGACCGCGCTCACTTCGAACGCAAGCCCACTTCACCTTATAATGGTATTCTGTGTATGTTTGTAAGCACAAGTGAAGTGAAGTGAGTATCGAAATGAGCTAGGGATTGAACTTACGCGTTACAGCTAATAATCGACGAATCGATTTATCTTTTTGCTAGTTTTTATACAATAATACAAAAGAAAATTCATTATTTTTGTAATATTATGTAAATAGAAGGTCGAAGATGTATTAAAATCACTTAAAATCAATAAAATTGCTAAAAATTATGAGTAGATTTTTATTTTGGTGGAATAGACACTAATTCGTTGCCTCATTCGTTGTGTCACTGTCAAAAGTTGACAGGCCTTGTTTTACTTTGTTTTGTTTACGTACGAGAGTGCACTGTGTATGAAGTAGACATGCGCAAAACAGTACTCAGTACTGTACTGCCATATAGCATGACATTTCGTACCGCGTCATATGGCATGCTATCATTACACAGTACTCTAAACATGACCTGATATGACGCGCTATGCTAAGTAATGCGAATGGCCCGCTATTACTTTGCAGTGTAGGTTCTGAATGTTCTGTTCAGATATAATCAGTACGCAGTACTGTATACATGACCTGATATGACGCGCTATGGTAAGTAATGCGAATGGCCCGCTATTAATTTTAAGTGAAGGTACTGAAATTTACTGAATGTTCTGTTCAGATATACCTATAAGGTTGATCGCGCGGGTTGGTGCGAGATTCAATTTTATTTGTACTTTTCAATTTATTCTGCTTTCTTCAAGGAATAAATCTAGTAAAAGTAACTTGGCGCAAATCGTAAACCATTTTCTATTTACTTATGAAAAAACTAAATTGGGTTCATTGGTTGTTTTGGAGTTGGAGCATTCGGGAAAATAAGAGATTTGGGCTAGAAATAAATATTTTCCAAATGCTACCAAAATACACTTAAATCGATGTTGGTTTTAACCTAATTATATCTACCGTTGACCGCGCGCGTAAACAAAGAAAAAAATAGTCATTAGTCGTACGTACCTACACTAATATAACAATATTTTATTATAGGTAGAGTAGGCGCAAACATTTACCGGCGCTAAAGAAATTTAACCCTTATCTAGAACGCAATACTGTGTAAATTCTACTAAACGGCACGGTGTGTGTGTGACAGAGACAAAATCCCGTTCGGCCGACGCTCGTCGCTTGTACACGAACCTTTACGATAGTGAACGACGGCCACCCGAACAGTAACAGAACACGGCCGGCCGCCGGTCGCGCCCGATCGGCGCACTGCCATGTTTACTGCCATGTGTCATGCTAAATTTTGTCGGGTAATGTGTACTGAATCAGTACGCGGTCGTGCTATATAACGTGTACTGCATTACTCACAGTACCTACACACCTCTAGTATGAAGTGAAATCATACATACTAATTTGGATTTTGGATATTGATGTGATGATTATAAGAGAAGATGAAGTAAGTACAATTAGGTACCACGTATTTACAAAAGTTGCCTTGACAAATGACAATCTAGTAATAAGTAGTTAAGCATCTTACTGTATTCAATAATAAACATTAATTACCATTACAGTCCCAACGAACGATCGTCTCACCCTAGCCGAGCACAAATAGAGGCTCTTCTCCAATATCTAGAAAAACATCCCAGCCTTGCAAAGGGGTTTTCAAAGGTTGCCAGTGCTAGGGATGCTGCACGAAAGCATTGGGAGAGATTGGCCATCCAACTCAATAGTATGGGAGGGAGCGTCAAGACTTTCAATTCATTTATTTTTGCTTGCATGTACATTCATTCTTAGGTCTACATTTGATTACCTACTGGTATAATTTTAGTATTTTATAACTGTACTATGGAAATTAATTTATGATATTATTTATAGGAACCCCAGGAATTATTGCCTGCATCTGCATCAGCGCCTTGAAGGCTGGGGGACGTAGCAACGGATACTACAGTCACCACAGTGGTATGCTTAGATTATTATTATACTTATATGAAGCAATGAGTATCCATAATGAAGTATTTTATCATAACTCTGTCTCTCTGTCTGTTTTAGAACCCAATAGCTGACACATTCTGCATTCCTGGGACATCTTATCCATCTGTTAGACAGAGTTATGCTATACCAGATGTAAATATTAGTTTATTGCAATTTTTATAATTTTTATATTGAGTAAAATATAATAATACAATATATTTCTAGGTGTCTACGGAAACTCGGCCAGCTCTGTGTTCACCACCGAGGACCCCACCAATTGTGCTGGAACACCCCAATGTGCAGACTCCTTCCAGACAAGGTGCCTATCCAATCCGAGCATCTACACCACTGCACCAACATCGTCGCAAATCACCACCACCAAGCCAGCTGCCACCTCGACACACAAGTAGGTTATTTCCTTTCTTTGTTCATGTTCAATTCCTGGATACAAAATGTAAAAATACAACACAATGAATGCTAATATTGGAAGTTCTGAATATATTCCTGGCAGAGTATTAAAAATTCAGTTACTGTTAGATTTGCCTAAACCATATCTACCTACCTACCTACACATAACCACTTTGAAATATTGTTACAGGTCCACGTCGCGCTAGGCGAACATTGATACCGCCATCACCACCATCACAGCGGCGATCTCAGTTGACCAGCACCGCTGACAGATTTTTAAGGTTGGAAGAACCGCGATAACAGCTGGAACTCCGGAACACCGACATTTTGGCGGCTGTTAGTTCATGCGTTCAATACAAATGGAGCACCTGTCTGAAGCAAAAAGTCCATCGCATCAGCACTTAATGCAATAGCAGACGCTCTGAAAATGTTAGCAGAGCGGAGGTGATTTTAAAATAAACTGTTTTTGGTCGGGCATTAAGCCAACTTTTTGTACCCATTGTAGTTCTTAAATAAATAAAAATAAATAAGATTATAAATTGTTTTAATTTTAATATAAATTGCGTGCGCGCCATAATCTATTTATTAAGTCTTCTCTACTTGACTGGCCAATTAAAATTACGCTTTGTGATAATCGATATAATGCTACATAATTTTCACTTCTATTGAATATTGTTACACCTCTGATATATTCAGCTTGACGTCTGCTAGTATTACCTAATGTCTAGCTCGTGAGATTTTCTTAGTGAACTCATAAAAACGAACGACCGAGACATAATTCCCTTTGTGTTCTAACTGAAAAAACTAGACTAACAACCAAATTCGATCGCTCCTTGTTAACTTTTTATTTGACAAGTGAGATCGTGTTTAACTATCGAGATGATTTGGGAATTTCTTTACAGAATACCAATTATCCCTAATTCTTTAGCGTAAATGTCAAAATCTCACTCAGCTTAGTTCCTTTCATTACCACGCTCGACACTGAGGCGCTACAGGCGAAATCGAGTTTTACAGAATACGAATCTTTAAACTCACTGCGGATTCAGCGCAGTGAGGTTCGAAATGAGTTTATAGAATGAGTCTACAGGGTAAGTTATTCTTAAAATATACAACAACTGCGATAAGTACTCTACCAAATGCAAATTTGCACTGATCTCATTACCTATATTATATTAAAAAGCTGTAGACTCATTCTATAAACTCATTTCGAACCTCACTGCGCTGAATCCGCAGTGAGTTTAAAGATTTGTATTCTGTAAAACTCGATTTCGCCTGTAGCGCCTCAGTGTCGAGCGTGGTAATGAAAGGAACTAAGCTGAGTGAGATTTTGACATTTACGCTAAAGAATTAAGGACAATTGGTATTCTGTAAAGAAATTCCCAAATCATCTCGATAGTTAAACACGATCTCACTTGTCAAATAAAAAGTTAACAAGGAGCGATCGAATTTGGTTGTTAGTCTAGTTTTTTTCAGTTAGAACACAAAGGGAATTATGTCTCGGTCGTTCGTTTTTATGAGTTTACTAAGAAAATCTCACGAGCTAGACATTAATACTAGCAGACGTCAAGCTGAATATTTCAGACGTGTAACAATATTCAATAGAAGTGAAAATTATGTAGCATTATATTGATTATCATTATCACAAAGCGAAATTTTAACGACCTCTGTGGCGCGGTGGGCGAAGGTCCGCCTGCAACGCAGGAGGTTGCGGGTTCGATTCCCGCCTCAGGACAAATATTTGTACGATCTGCAGATATTTGTTCTGGGTCTGGTCGTTTACTATGTATAATAAAAAAAATACCTATCTATGTAATAATATTGTATTATGTATATCAGTCATCTAGTACCCATAACACAAGCTCTGCTTAGCTTGGGGCTAGATGATGCTGTGTGGACTGTCCAGCATTATTTATTTATTTTATTTAATTGGCCAGTCAAGTAGAGAAGACTTAATAAATAGATTAAGCGCGCACGCAATTTATATTAAAATTAAAACAATTTATAATCTTATTTATTTTTATTTATTTAATAACTACAATGGGTACAAAAAGTTGGCTTAATGCCCAACCAAAAACAGTTTATTTTAAAATCACCTTCACTCTGCTAACTTTTCAGAGCGTCTGCTATTGCATTAAGTGCTGGTGCGATGGCCCTATTTGCTTCAGACAGGTGCTCCATTTGTATTTGAACGAATGAATTAACAGCCGCCAAAATGTCGGTGTTCCGGAGTTCCAGCTGTAATCGCTGTTCTTCCAACCTTAAAAATCTGTCAGTGGTGCGTGCTACTTGTGTGTCGAGGTGGCAGCTGGCTTGGTGGTGGTGAGTTGCGAAGATGTTGGTGCAGTGGTGTAGAAGCTCGGATTGGATAGGCACCTTGTCTGGAAGGAGTCTGCACATCGGGGTGTTCCAGCACAATTGGTGGGGTCCTCGGTGGTGAAGACAGAGCTGGCCGAGTTTCTGTAGACACCTAGAAATATATTGTATATTTTTACTCAATATAAAAATGATAAAAATTGCAATAAACTGATATTTACATCTGGTAAAGCAGATGGATAAGATGTCCCAGGAATGCAGATTGTGTGAGCTATTGGGTTCTAAAACAGACAGAGAGACAGAATTATGATAAAATACTTCATTATGGATACTCATTGCTTCATATAAGTATAATAATAATCTAAGCATACCATACCAGCATATCTTCTACGCCACCACCGGTCCTAGAGGGGGGGAAAGCTAGAGAGCGGTCGGGAAGGGTGCCTGTCTACAGATGATGGATACAGGCATCCTCCTCTTCTTTTTAAAGACCTTTCTGCAGTGTCACATGGCGGGACACTTTACCACTTAGCAGGCTCTAGCCAGTCCATGGATCCACGTCCCTCGTCGTCCCCCCTGGGAACTTCTGCAGCCACATCTTGTGACCGCCAACTGTACCTCGCCCGCGTCTGGCGCCTGCGCCGCGGTCCCGCGACCTCCCTCGCTCCTACGCTAACAGGAGCTGGGAAGGCGCGGGATCGGGCGGTGGCACGACTCGGGGGACTTACAGTGCTGCAGATGCCGAGTGATCCGGGGCACCAGGGGTGGAGGTTTCTGGGCTTTACGCTTGTAGGGCGCAAAAACATTCACCTCATCATCATCACTGGCGGGGGGGAGGGGAGGTGCGAGTTACCTCGTGCACTCTCTCCCCCCCCCCCTTTTCGGCTGAGGGGCAACCCACAGCCATTAACAGCTTTGTTCACAGCTTTAAAGAAACAATAAAAATCTAATGATGCACACAAACATGAATACTGAGACGCCATGCGACCCGGCCAGCACCCGGCGCCCGGTGGGTTCCGGGCCCCCAGGTGTTAAGTTGGCTACCGAAGGTGGAGACGGGGCGGGACCCCAGGCCCCGCCTTCCGCAGATGCTACTGGGGCCAACACAGTTTTGGCCAACCCAGGCACCTCCTTGGCATCCCAGGCGACTGTACCAGGTGGACCAGTGCCGGCAATTCTGGGCAAATGGAAGAGGAGGAGACTGGCGGCGAAGGAAGCGCGGGCGAAGGCGGCAGCAGAAGGCACGGCGAGGAGCACCGGCGGCGCTGTGCTGGATACTGGTAGTAGAGTTGGTCGCGGGGCCATGGGAGCGCCCTCAGCGCAAACTGGCACCGCGGCTGCAGGTAAACAATCTGTTGGTCCTCTAAACCACAGACAGAGAAAGGAAAGGAGACTGAAAGCCTCCGCCTTAATGAATAAGGTGTTGACTGACAGGATAGAGGGGTACGTGTACCCTGATGATTTGTCGGCTATAGCGCCGGCGGTCAACATGGTAATGAACCTCCCGGCCACACCCTCACTATACTCGGGATCGGTGGGAGTCCCGCCTGTGGGCGCCGGTAACGGCCAGAGCCAACGCAGGGCCCCGGCCCCGTTAGTAGCGACTGAACCGAACCGTGATACCCCTCAGGCAGGGCCCCATCTGTCCAGCGAGAACACACCCACACACACACATACAGACACAGATGGCGCCAGACAGGCTAAACGGCAGCGTGGCTCTGAGACAGTCTCGCCCTCCTCGGTAGTAATAGAGAAGAGGCAGTGTCTACGCAGAGACGATGCCGTCGTGGCAGCTGGCGCTGTCAAGGAAAGTGTCGAGAGGACCTCGTCGTATGCTGCGACCGCCAAATCACACCTAAAGGTAGTGATAATGGAAAAAAACGGTGTACATATGGATGAGAGACGCGCGACACTTCTCCGCAGACACCTTGACGTGAGTTTCACAGCTCTGTGCCGGGAAGATAAATACAACTTCGAACACGAGGCTCCGGGGTTCGAAGCAATGCCGAAACCGGCACACGGTGGTCTAAGTGCAATAGCAGCTGATGACTACAGTCTGGAGTGGCTCACCGCTACAGTCGCTGGCCTGCCACCCCTGTGGCCTGGTACCAGTGGACTGATAGTGGTGCCACATAACAAGCTACCCAGATACCACAAAGGAGTAGTCTTCGTGCCGGACTGTGACGAATCCCCCGAAGATATCCGACAAATATTAGCTTGGTGCAATAATCGGCGACTTCCACCCCTGCGCATCGACCAATGGCCCATCTTCGCCCACAAACGGACACAGAATGATACCATGACCGACAACGTCATGGTGTTCGGGATTCCGGTGGAGGAGCTTTCGGCGTTGGCGGCCAGGGACTATAAACTGAAGTATAGACTGGCCAATCTGCACCTGACTGTCAGAGCCCCCAAAGCGTCGGATGTTAAGACCCCGATTGTGGCGCCGATGGTCCCTGAGACACCCTGCGCTAGCGGGGGTGTGTCCGTGGCCGCAAACGGTGCCACTATGGAGGTTGGACCTGACCCTACCACAGGCGAGAGGGAGCTATCCGAGGAGGCTATAGACAAGCTCCTTGGTGACGTAGGTGATGAGTTAGGGGGCCTTTCAGGCCTTAATCTACTGTCACCTGCGCCAGAGATGGACATGGAGCTCTCTGTGGCGTCCCCGGCGGGCTCCCTCCCACCGCAACTAATGTAGTATCTTCTACTTCCCCCCAACAACCCTCTCTTTCTTTTGATTTATAATGTCTGTTAAAAATAAGGTAACGAAACAAACTCACCATAATCCCACATCGAGGATAACCAATAATCATTATAGCACCGCTCACTTTTATCACAATAATTCGAATATTCGAAAAACCGACATTAATAGGCGGGATGATATCGATGTAGATATCGATACAATCTCAGTAGTTCAAGCCAATATCCAGCACAGCGTCACAGGGTTCGCCTCGCTGAGAAGAACCCTCGAAGAGCAACCGCACACCATTGCACTGGTCCAGGAGCCCTACATCGTCCGGGGACGGGTATGTTTCACGTCCCTTCCGGGCACAGTTTTTACTCCACCAGTTAACAATAAGACAAGAACGCTAATTTACGTACCTAAAAACATGAAGGCCTCTCTAGTCACACACCTGTGCACGGATGATCTCACCGTGGTTCAGCTGGAAACCGGACTTGAAGGCAAGCTCAAAACAATTTTGATTGCTTCGGCATACTTAGACAGTACCATGGAGGCACCCACTGAAGAACTAGAGGTACTACTCCACTACTGTATTACTCACGCTACGGAATGCATACTGGGCTGCGATGCTAATGCACACAGCACCGTATGGGGTTCACCTGACACAAACGAAAGGGGAAAGGACATCGTTGACTTTGTACTGCGATATAACCTTAATATTATGAATAGAGGCTCTGAGCCGACGTTTGTAACATCCTGGGCCCAGACTATCATAGACCTAACAATAGCTACCGATGCCATTGCAGAGCACATACAAAACTGGCACGTAGCAACACAGGAAGCATCCAGCGCAGACCATAGGCGGATAAGATTTCAACTGATGACAGGAGAAATCCTTCCACGCACATATAGAAATCCTAAGAAAACTGACACTGCCTTATTTGCGGAAACCTTAAATAAGAAACTGGATGCTCTACCGAGACCTGACCCTGGGTCTGAGCTAACTCCAGAGGATATTGAACACTCGCTGACTGAGCTGACAGCATATATAACTACCAGCTACGAAGAAGCCAGTCCCTTGATAACCGAAAGCAATAAGATTGCTCATCGCAAAGATAAATGGTGGAATAAAAAACTCACCAAACTCAGAAAGAAAGTACGTCATCACTTCAATAGGGCAATGAATACAAAAGATAAACAAGACTGGTCAGACTACAAAAAAGTCAGACAGGAATACAAAAGAGAGATTCAAAGTAGCCGTAAGAACTCTTGGAAGCGCTATAGCAACTCCATAGCCACACAGAGTGAAACAGCTCGCCTCAACAAAATTCTGTCCAAGGACACGAACACAAAGCTCGGCTCACTTAAAAAGCCAGATGGTTCTTACACAAAAAACCAACAGGAACAACTCGAGTTACTGTTGAAAACACACTTTCCAGACTGCAAACTGGAGGCGAACATAGAACGGGAAGCAAGAAACTATCAGAAACCCGAATATAATGACTGGGAACTTGCAAACCAGATAGTAACTGAAGAAGCGCTAGACTGGGCGGTTAGAAGTTTTAAACCGTATAAAGCCGCTGGCTCTGACGGCATCTTTCCCGCCCTTCTCCAGTGGAACCTCACAAAAATCACACCAAAGTTGACCTCTATATTTAGAAGCTGTATCGCCTGGAAATACATCCCTCTAATATGGAGGGAAGTCAAAGTAATCTTCCTACCGAAACCCGGAAAAGCAGACTACACACAGCCAAAGTCATTCAGACCAATTAGCTTAAGCTCGTTCCTACTGAAGACATTAGAAAGACTATGCGACAAGTACATCAGAAGCGGGCCGCTACTTAGAAACCCAGTTAACAAGAATCAGCACGCGTATCAATCTGGTAAATCTACTGAAACAGCTCTGCATCAAGTAGTCCATAAGATTGAAGGTGCGCTTGAAAGCAAACAATCGTGCTTAGTAACCTTCATAGACATAGAAGGTGCCTTCGACAAAACAACTTTCCCATCAATAGAAAACGCTTTGCGAAAGCAAGGAGTTGATGACAACCTCAACCAGTGGATAACGGAAATGTTATCCAGCAGAGCAACCAAAATAGAAAGTTCAGAATCCCTAAGGCAGGCAGCCCAATGCAGAGTGACACGGGGGTGTCCACAGGGCGGGGTCCTTTCACCGCTTCTGTGGATATTGGTTGCAAACGAACTCCTGGACTCGCTGAATGTAGATGGAACTTTCACTATTGCATATGCAGATGATCTGGCAATCATGATATCGGGCCTTTTCGAGACAACTCTGTGCGAAAAGATGCAGAAAGCTCTACGAAAAGTGGAAACGTGGTGTACCAAACACAGTCTGTCAGTTAATCCCAACAAGACAGAAATGGTACTGTTTACTCGCAAAACTAAACTACCAAGACTAGAACTACCCTCACTGCTAGGTACAAAACTGTCACTAAGCAAGGATGTCAAATACCTCGGCATATGGTTAGACAGTAAACTACTATGGGGAAAACAACTAGACCATGTCATGACAAAAGCCACTAATAT
Organism: Eupithecia pulchellata; assembly: GCA_963931895.1. NCBI lineage: Eukaryota > Metazoa > Arthropoda > Insecta > Lepidoptera > Geometridae > Eupithecia > Eupithecia pulchellata. Next base: position 8,207,370 of record OZ007540.1, on the reverse strand, counting down.
CCTATGGCAATGCACGCGAGCCGTAGGTAAGGATTGGGGCCTCAGGCCCAAGCTGTGTCTGTGGCTGTATACTGTCATGGTCCGCCCAGTACTAACCTACGGGGCTATAGTTTGGTGGCCGAGAACAAACTTAGTCACAACCATCAACAAACTACAGCAAGTTCAAAGACTGGCATGCACTCTCATCTGCGGATGTAGGAAATCAACCCCATCTGCAGCACTAGACATAATCTTAGGACTAACGCCCTTGCACGTTCACATACAGCAAGAAGCAATGGCAGCGTCTCTTAGAATAAAATCAACAAATCAGTGGAAAGGTGATTTAGGTCTAACAAACCACTGCAGAATATTAAACAAAGCAACTGCGGCAATTCCAGAGGCGGTAAACGGTACTGATAGAATAGCCACTACCTACTTAACCGGTAAGAACTACGAAATAACGCATGAACAGAACGCATTAGCGATCACCTCACATGACGTCACTACATATCACATCTACACTGATGGGGCCAAAACCAAAACAGGAGCCGGCTGCGGCTACTTTTGTTCAGAATCAGGGCTTTCAAAATCCCAACCATTAAACTCAGCCACCACGGTCTTTCAGGCTGAAACAATGGGGATCCAACTGGCGGCTAATCGGATTCTTCTGGATAGAACTATCAAAGAGCCGACAAGTCAGATGCATTTGGTCTTTAAAACAGACAGTGCTGCACTGATAAACGCACTCAAAAAGTCAGACACAAGATCAAGATCTGTTGTAGAATGCCATAACGCTTTACAAAATCTGTCTAAACAAGGCAAAGTCAGCATAGATTGGATAGAGAGACGCTCTTGTACAGGTAACATAAATGCAGACAGACTAGCAAAGGAAGGAGCGAGAACGAACCCAACAAAACAGGACATCGGTCTCTCAAACCCTCCCACAGCAGAAGTAAAAAATAGACTAAAACTAAACTCTGAAAAAGAACATCAAAAAATATGGGAGCGTCGAAAAGACTGCAAGCACACCAAATCAATATTCCCCTCCATAGATAGGAAGACCACAAACACGATGCTCAAGATGAGCCGCGAAGATCTAAAATTAATGGTAGGCATCATCACAGGTCACTGTGAACTAAACCATCACCTCCTCAAAACTGGTGCCACAGACAACAGCCTGTGCCGTGGCTGCTTCCAGGAAGAGGAAACTGTGGAACACGTGGTGATACATTGCACGGCCACAGAGGAGGCCAGACGGAAAACGGGATTGAAGAGTCTTATAGAGTCATCAAACCCGTCGACACCTCAAGAAAAGCTACAACAAAGCTGTAAATCTCCAAAAGTCCTGCTCCGGTACTTCAAGGAGCTGGGCTGGTTAGGGCCTGGTTAGGCAGGGGGATAATGCACAAAACACTCCTACGCGAGATGTCAGTGCAGATCCTAGTTCCCCCACTTAGAATTAGAATTAGAATTAGACCACCGGTCCTGCGTGGGACTGCAGCTCGGAGAGCAGCTTTTTTTTTAACCACACTCTTTTTGTCAGCCCAGAACTAGTAAACAAAACACATGCCAATGAATATTAGCCAACAATATATATTAAAAGATATGTACATGATCATAGAAAATAATAATCTACATGAAATGTAGGTACTATTGGTAAAATGAGTACCTACCTACTTACTTATATAAACATACCTTGGTCCACTGTTTCCAAGTCTTGACGCTCGCTCCCTCCCATACTATTGAGTTGGATGGCCAATCTCTCCCAATGCTTTCGTGCAGCATCCCTAGCACTGGCAACCTTTGAAAAACCCTTTGCAAGGCTGGGATGTTTTTCTAGATATTGGAGAAGAGCCTCTATATTTGTGCTCGGCTAGGGTGAGACGATCGTTCGTTGGAACTGTAATAGTAATTAGGTAATGTTTATTATTGAATACAGTAAGATGCTTACCTACTTATTACTAGATTGTCAAGGCAACTTTTGTAAATACGTAGTACCTAATTGTACTTACTTCATCTTCTCTTATAGTCATCAATATCCAAATTAAAATAATTTCACTTCACACACAGTGCACTCTTTGCTTTGTAAACAAAACAGACAAAGTAAAACAAGTCTGTCAACTTTTGACAGTGACACAACGAATGAGGCAACGACTTAGTGTCTATTCCACCAAAATAAAAATCTACTCATAATTTTTAGCAATTTTATTGATTTTACGTAATTTTAACACATCTTCGACCTTCTATTTACATAATATTACAAAAATAATGAATTTTCTTTCGTATTATTGTATAAAAACTAGCAAAAAGATAAATCGATTCGTCGATTATTAGCTGTAACGCGTAAGTTCAATCCCTAGCTCATTTCGATACTCACTTCACTTCATTTGTGCTTACAAACGTATACAGAATACCATTCTAAGGTGAAGTGGGCTTGCGTTCGAAGTGAGCTCGGTCACTTGAGTGAATTCGAGTTCGAATTCGATTTTTTACAGAATGAGTCTACTGACTCGAGATTTTTTTTTTACTTAAATTGTCTCCTTTACGTTTAAGAGAGGGAAAAAGAGGCAGAACAACAATAACAAAAAGTGGGTAGGTTACCAGATCTTTCCTTGAAAGATAAGCTTTGAAGAACTAAGCTGGGTTAGGGTGTCGCAAAAAGGGTCCCACACTTAGAAAAATTTTCATCGATTTTGTATGGGGCTGGGACTTAGAAAAATTTTGATGTATTTTTTTATATATATATAACATATATTTTTTCTTATGCCATCGTAAAGAGGGTCACTAGGGGTGCAACTTTGGTTCAGCTGATTGACCCCAAAGTTCTATGACCTCGGCGCTAGAGTTCAAACTGTGTCCGATACAGATCCAGATACTGATACAGAGCATTCCGATAAGAGTTGATTAGGTTCAATTTGAGTGGCGGATCCGACACAGAGTACCCCGACTCCACGTGGTCTTGTGCGTGGCGCCCCTAGAGTGTATATAATAAGCCGGAGGCGCGAAGGGAGTGCAGCCTCCGCCAGCCGTAATAAGGGACAGGCACCGCGCGAGCCGCAGCGGCTGAGGCTGGTCGCCGAAGGCGACCAAAAAGCCGAAGCTGCGGAGGTGAGCAGTGGTGCCTGTCCCTTGTTACGCAATGGCGGAGAGGCTGCACTTCCCGCAGCGCCGGAGCTATCGCGAACGCGATTCTTTACACTCGTCGTCGGGGACAGGCATCGATCAAAATTTTTCTAAGTCTCAGCCCCATACAAAATCGATGAAAATTTTTCTAAGTCTAAAATGAATATTTTTTTTAGTTTTTCCTGAAAATTTCTGCTATCTCTTTTGTAACTATTAAAATATTACTAATTTAAAAAAAAAAAAAAAAAAAAAATGTATGGGACCCTCTTTGCGACACCCCGACCCTAGGTATCTACTTAACAAATAAATCAAGGCTAACAATGGGTATCTTCAAAGAACAATAGTGTCAAACCATGTCCAGATTTATGTGTTAAATAATTTGAAATAAAGTTTATTGTCTCTTTACTTAAATACCTATGTAGCCACCTGCATTGAATTAACCAGCTGTTTGAGGGTAGCGATGCGGGCAAAACGATGGCGGCGGCGGCGGTGGGCCTTTTTTGGTCAGATGGTTTCCCTATCAATATAAATCTACTTATTGCATCCTGTTTACAGCTGTTGTGTGGTTAGCTTTTAAGAAACGGTAGTGATGATCAAATGGGATTATATAAAGTGCCGAGGTAGGAAGATCCTATAAGATTCCTTGATCTTTAGAAAAAAGAACTCTGGACCCTGCGTAAGTTCTGCATTTACCTATTCTTTTTCGAGGTATTTAGAACTTATGCACAGCTATCAGTATACGCTACACCGCCCCCTTGTCGTCATCCTCAAAGGATCATCAATCACGATTTAAATCTTTGTCAATCACAGCTTAGCATGCAAGTACCAAACCGTTCTTGAAAGTCTTAGCCAACCTGATCGGTATCTATAACAGCTAGTCCTCTCACTAGATAATGTTCAAAGTTCAGTAACTAACCTGATATCCTAAAATCTGGGTCCACCGGCAACAGAACTGGTCCTGGGGTCAGTTCAGGGCGGAGTTTCCTCAATCCGGCCACCACTCTCGGGGCCGGCGATTGTTCACCCACAAGCATCGCCTCACCAAAACATTGCATCAACACACACTCAACACCACCATCACAATGAATTCACTGAAAATCAACCTGTTTATTCACCGGATTTAATTTTTCTTTGACAAACTATAACTGTCAAATTCGTTTTTCAAACGTCGAAAAAGTTCGTTTTATTTTGCGCGCGGCTCATGTTTGCTCTATAGGGTAATCGTCAATCGAGTGACATGACAACTGTAACGCCAGCCGGCCGGCGCGACAATGAATGAATTTGATTTGCCGAGCGCACCATTCTTCCCCTGCTACGGTACGATGATTGGTTGTACGCGTGTGTGGGACAACACAATGTAAACATTACGATGACACCGCCATCTGTTATCGAGTAGCTTAGATTCAGATTGTTGATTGTCACTAATTCCCATGATATGAAAATGTATTAAGAGATTAAAAAAATTAATTAGTAGTGATAGTAGTATTAATGTATTATTTCGAGAATTAATAGCTAACGAATTCAAAACTTGAAACACTGTGTTCTTAATTAATTTGTGATTCCTTGAGAGGCTTTAATTCGTAAGGTACCTTGATTATTTTCTTTACCATGCCGCGTATCTTTTACCTTCCATATTCCATGACAGAAGTTTAAGAATCTTTTCACGATCGAATATTAATCAAACGTTTACCTAGGTATTGTGCTAATTAGAATAAAATTCTTATAAAAAAAATTTACTAATTTGTATTTATACTTCAAGACAAGAGAAGACAAGAGTCATCTAGGGAAATTATTTTTGTAAACAAAATTTTGTGGTAGCGTCACATATCAAATAGTTCAATATGAAAGTTCTAGATGGCGCTTCCTGCGGTAATCATCATAGATGGCGTTCCGAGCGCGGGGCGCAAGCAGCGCTATCTATGATGATTATTTGGAATCAATTCGTGCCTTGTTCTTGTGGTAGTTGAGAGCCGAACTGAAATTGGACGCCTTCTTTATTACCTATTTTGCTTCATAAAACACTATTTAGATGGCGCTACATGTACGGTTTCGGTATCGTTCCCAAAGTTCTGCTTGCATTTAGTATATGAAGCCGAGTAAATTGTTCAGCATTATTTATTTTAAATGAACTAGTATTCTATCCACGGCTCCGCAATTTGTGAAAAAAAAAAAAACAAATTTTGTGGAATCAAACTCACTCCCTGACTAATTTATTTGAGAAACCAGTTTAGCCGTTTCCTTGTGAAAAAGTATTGTAATACCTATATTCCTTTAATGCAAATACTAAGTCGCTTAGATGATAATACGGACGCGATGGTTTATAGTCAAAACGTTCAGAGTTTTGTGAAATAAATCTCTTTTATCTTATGTATCTAGTCATAGGTTAGTTATATAGAAAGTAAAGTACAAATACTTAAAATACATCCCATAGGTATTGTACCTACCCTACATAGTTTCTCCCATGTTAGTTATCATAAAAGAGGGATGTTTCTCAAATTTTAGCTCAAAAGTTTTGGCGTGAAGAATACAAACCTCCATCCATTCATCTAAACATCCAAATATGGCTACTAATTACCACTATTAATGCAATATTATAAATGTTGTATTCATATGAGTATAATATACCTATAATGTCGGAGTAGATATTCAATAAAAATAATGTTCTGATATAAAAAAGATTTATTTTAAAAACTTATCCTTAATAATAATCACAAATTTTAAATAGGTTTACTAATTTTAGGAAGACAACAAGAATTCGACGTTTTGTTGGAAGACATCGAGATCAAAACATGGCACTATAAAACAAAACGATTCTTATTTAGAGTTTTCATAAGATAAAAAGGCACAATTATATTTATCAACTATACTTAAAAACTAAAATAATCATAGATAATCTAAAACAAATTAAAGCTTTGTCGTGGAAGAGACTATTCATATCACAATAAGCAATCGTGCAACGCGGGTTCACCAGGGGCGCCACTTGTTCCCCTCCTCATCATGAGGTTCACAATGCCGCTCTCGCTTTGCGTAAAAAGCCTCCATTTCCAACCTCGCCGCCTCTTGTCTCTTCAACTCCTGGTACTCGATTAATTTCCTCTTCTTTTTAGGTGGCAAGTTGCTGTAATCCATCGGCGCCGGCGCAGGCGACTCGCACGGTTCCGGATGGATGAGCCGCGGTTCCACTTTGTTCTCCACTATGGGAGTCGCGTCTAATTGATTGGCGACGTGGTATGCGACCGGCTTTTTTGCCTCAACGGGCGGCTTCGTCGGCGATCTAACTTTCCTGAGATCTAAAGTATCGTTGGGAATGCTCGCATACTGATACTGTTCCCTATAGGGCTCGTCCCTGTACAAATATTTCGGCTCTGGCTCTACGTTCGCATTGTCGATGTTTTCGTTGCCGCGCTTATCCATTATGTGCTGTCTGATTTTTTGCAAGATAATATCCTTCGCCTCGGCTGGTACTCGGTTGAAATATGCGTTTCTTTGTGCGTTGACATGTCCGTTTATTTGTTCGGGCGCAGCGTGATGCGGGCCCAGTTTGTCGACCGTTGTGAGTAAGCCCGTGGGGGGTGGAGCTCTTTGGACCGGGCTTTTCCTGTTAGGTATCCATTTGGAGTCGCCGGAGTAGACGGAGTCTTCTGCGTCAGACGATGACCTGTCGTGGTCGCTGTAGTAATGGTGTCTGTCGGATACGATAGAAGAGGGTGAAGTTGGCGGCGAGAATGATGGTCGTTCGGGGACTTGAATACTGAGCGGCTCTGTCGTAATGAGCCTCGAAAGGTGGCCGATGAGATTCTGACTGACATTTGCGTCTAAGTCCGGCACAGACATGATAAACCGGCATGCTTCCGCCGCGCACTGTCCAAAGCCGGCTTGAAACTTTTTAGCTTCTAAAACCGGGTCTTTGGGACTGTGTAGCTTAGTGAGATGGTTAACGGTTAACTCAAGGATATCGGCCTTCTCCAACTTGCTCAGGTTGTCGTCATCGATCTGCGAACAAAAAGAATAAAGTTAAAAACAAAGCAGGTGCGAGCGCCGCTTCTCACGGTACGAGATCATAACGTCACATTAAAACTGTACAACTACAGGACAAGTAGTTCTTTAATGGAGCTAGAGCACTTTTATTCCTGTTTGGTGACGGGACGATGTGAGTCTGTTATAAACAGAAGGACAACCGGTTGAAGATAAAAATAAACGATGTGTGAATGGGTGATGGATTGCGTTTTGATGACAAAAAAGGCAAAGTCTTGTTGCGCGCAATTTACGATGATAGCAAAACCAAAAGGAGCGAATTAATGGCTTCTTCACGGGAGTGAAGTTAATTGGATGAGAAGTATAATAAATGTGTTTCTTACCTCCAAAGCGCCGACCATAAGGTCCTTGAGTTCGTCCAAACATCGGTTGATGCGGGCGCGCCGTTTTCTCTCAAGAAGTGGCTTCGTTATCTTTTTGTATTTGGCTGTTTTTGACAGCGGCGCCGGGTCGGACATTTTAATTCCTAAACAAGATAAAAATGTATATGAAAACTTCTGAATTTGTATTAGGCTTGTTATTAATTTTGAATGAATTTGAATTGAACCGAATCAATAAATTTCAATGAGTTATATATGATAGATTAAAACTAAGATGTAAATAAACAAATCTCTAATTTATTTAAATTCATTGGTTGTTTATAATTAGGTTCATTTGCAATATTTTTTTACTAAGCATCATAAATGTTTATTTAATTTAGGCCAATTTAGCATAACTTTGGTAAATTCTACACGTCAACCTCAAATTTCCGAAGCCAAATAACATCTTCAGAATCCACAAACAGTTCATTTAAATATTTTAAAATAATCTTACCTAGATAAACCTTGAACTCTCGTCCACGATCGTCGATCACACACCACACAACACTATGCTCTCGAGACGGGACGCTCGCGGCTACCTCCCGTCGCGGTTCAAACGCTACTGCCTGAAAAAAGCCTTCGCCACCGCCCCCGCACCTCACCCCGCGTCCCGGCCCTACCGCCCGCGCCCATTCATGCCCTTTGCACAGAATACGTAGCACTCAGTACTTTACATGAAGTCTGGCGTCTACACGTGTGGCCTAGCGATCGAATTTCCAGCATACTTTCCCAGGGTAGACTTAACGTTTGTTTTGCATGAATCGAGCATCAATTGTTTACTCTATTGTAAAATTAACCAACATGCAATGTTTGATGAATTGGCAAAGATTAACGGTATGTAACGGTAAAGACCATCTTGCTAATTCCGAACGTGATTTTAATTGATGATATCGCTTACGTAGGTGATTTTATGATCTTGACTCATTTGTGAATTAGACGACTCTACAATTTTTTTGTCTGCAGCATGGATCAATAATAATATTTATCGATTTGATATTAAACAAGTTTTGCAGTAGACGTTTATTTCATAATTTGTGACAAAAATATGTTTTATTATTATAAAAAAGTATAAAACTCTTGAACGGCTCGAGTTGTGAGATAAACGTATGCAGTTTCTATAAACATTTTGAAGCTCTCACATTATGTTATTTTAACACAATCTATTGTAATGATTTGAATGAGCACGTGCAAGTCTTATATTCTACTTAACAAGAGAGTTTTATCTGCAGTTATTTTTAAGAATCTCTAGCAAATTGAAAGAAGAAGGGACTTATGGATATCTAAATGTATAATACCTTTAAGCGGTGCCTCAAACAAATTCTAACATTTGTAGTATTGTTTAGAATTGCTTAAGTAGGTACCGAAAAGGCAGCCATAAAACAATTAACAACAGAAACAGTTATTGTTTTCCTAAATATCGCGGTGCAAATTCAGTTACTTTAAGATTTTTTGCTAAATTTAGTTAAGTTTGAAGTCGCCGACGATGCAGGTTATCGGCTTTACCTCGTTTGACGGTGATATTCTTTCAAAATAAATCAGGAACAAAAGGGCCAAAAGTCCAGAGTAATAAATGGCACGGACCCAAAACGGGGCACAAAATGGGGCACAAGTTATATGGGTATTGCGGTAAAAAATCAGGTAGAGACGCACGCGCATTCAAAGACCGCTGGATTCTTTACTGACAGTAATTAATTTAAAAATGTCTGCGTAATTATGGGGTGTAAAAATCGGATGGACGTTTGCACAAAATTAGTTTTAGATTTTAAACGTTCGCTCATAATTCAAAATCAAACTCAGTGGGATATGGCCTTTGTTTTTTCTGTTGATTGGATGCGTACTATTCAGACAATGGAGATAGGCCTCCCTAATGAGCACCATAGATGGCATTATTTATCATTTGGGGGTTCCCAACCCAGCTCGCATGCCCAGCGTGGGGATTATAAGACAAATGAAAGAAAGAAAGAAATTTACTCAGCAACACCCGTTTCGGATGGCTAGATAGGCAGTGAGCTAATTAACTACATCATAATCTCAAAATAGAACCAAGAATTACTAGAAATTTAATTCTAAGATCTGCAGAACAGCGATCGTCTACTTTGAGTTTCTGTCATGATGCGATTCTATCTTCGCCAACATGAATATACCCATTTTTTAAGTATACTTTGTTACCATTTGTTAATTTACCATTGTGGAAAAACCTAACAAAAAGATTAAAATCAAAAAGTTTTGAATTGGGACACTGTGTCCCAATAAATTAAGTCCCAATCAACAGCAACCCAGTTAACCGGACCTGGAGCTCTCGTTTTTTAGTACAAGTTTCGACTTATCAAGGGCGATGGCTTAAAATGCGTCCTTTCATACATTAGGTACTATATCAAACTGAATGTCTCCTAGGATTGAAAACTGATGTTGTACAAGACAAATAAATGATCTTTATCTTATTCTTATCTTTACCTTTTATGTACGTACTTACCTCTATCTCCAAATACACCAACTTTTAAGCCCCCGCTTCATCACGCCCAGATAACCTAAAAGCTCTGCACATGCCTTCTGCATTATCATTAGCAGACAAGGAGTTTCACATAACTTAACACGTGGGCGTTTTTGTTTATCTTTGGCACGCGTGGGAAACCAGCCCGCCGCGGTCTCACATGGATCTTACGACCCATCAATAGCCACTTGGAAATACGCTTTTTATTAAGATAATCGTTTAAGTGATTTCGTTTTGGGTGGGATTATAGAAGCTAGTGTTAATCTTACAAGATTCTGCTGTCGTTGGTTCGTATGTTTTCAAATTGGAATCGATTTACCTATGTATTTTATCTATGACAAGAGGTTGTGTGGTAAATGAGTAAGAGGTACCACCCTCCAAATTTCAGCTTTCTAGCTTTACGGGATCGGGCTGGGCGTTGTCCCCAGAAAATCGATGGTTGCATGATAGATATGATATGACAAGTTGCTTTTCTTCCTTCCTTTTCTAGATTTTACAATCGGTTGTACACCTTACTAGGTGTATAGTCGACCTTTTTATTACCTTGTCATAGTAAAAATCGCTTAAAGGTAGATTAAACGCCGTCGTATAGTCAATGAAATTAATTGCAACATGGTACTAAAAACTAAAAATAAATCGTTTAATCTTATTGAAGGTAATTGCGCCCTATGACTCAGGAAATTTAATTTGTATCTATTTCTCCTCGTTTGAACACATATGGGAAGTTTCTATGGTGACCAACAAAGTGGATGTTTTTTATGGTAAAACGATGACTCAGAGGTTGACTGCATTTGTGTGGGTTGTGTTTATTGGGAGTATGGTAATGGGTTAAATAATAATGTTAAATGTGCTGAAAATTCTTGATAAGGTGAATGAGTAAGAATGCTGACTGGTAAAATTTGTTGGAATAATAAAAACAAATAATATTGGTGAATTTGTTGTTAGATAAATTTATGGTAAACAAACGGTGACTCACAGGTTGACCATCTGAGATGGGATGTGTGTGGATTGTGGTTATCAGGAGATAACAAGAATGATAATGGTTTTTATGTAAAATAAGCTAAAAATTCTTGATAAGGTTAATGTTGAATAAGGTTAACTCTTAAAATTTTTGACTGATAAAATTAAAGATAAAGATAAAATTTCGAGACGGAAAATTAATTTTTACTGTAACTAAAATCAAGGAAAGTACGAATGCCCGACTTTTGTTGTTAGATAAACGCATGCCCAACAAGATTGCAAAATTGGTTAAACAATTTCACGGGGAATTTAAAAATAAAAAGTATAATAACAATCAAAGCCTGTAAAATAATAACCGAACTAACTAAAAGACAGCTGATGAACAAGAAAACATTTAAACTGTAATTTTTATTTGAACCGTGCCGTCTTTACGACCGAAATTAGTTTGTTGATTCACAAAAAAACAATTGCAAGGCAATAACCATTTATTCATTTGTTTGCTGAAACCATTGCAAAAGGTAAAATGGGCGGAATTGAGAAAAAAAGTTTGAAACCTCTTTAGGAACACGTGCAAAGCAGAATGTCTGGAACAATACAATTTCGAATGGCTGTTTTGCATTTGGTACCGTTAGGTAGAGATTAAGGGGTTTTACTAAGGAGACAGGTAGCTAGGACACTGATGTACTATCTTAAAAGCGTGTGCCAAGGCATAAGTTTATTTTATGTTTGTTAGATAAAGGTATATTTTATATGGGTCGTAGTTTTAAAGTATTTTCCATACTGTATTAGACTAATGCTGTCTAAAATAAATGAATTATTATTATTATAGTTACCATGACACCCGCTTTTCTGTAACATTGCAATTGGTTTTGGTGTAACGTACGTTCACCTAATTATATAACGTACGCACATATAACCTATTTTAAATTATAAATTTACAAAAATTAACACTTGCAAAATTTTGTAAAAGAATTTCAATGTGTCGCAGTTATAATAAGGCATAAAATCACAAAAATTGTGACACCATGATTAAGAGGCGTCTAAGGATTTGGGGGAGGCGTTTGCCAAGACTTCATGGAGTATTTTACGTATATACCTATAATTATGTGCTAACAAATCACAAAGTTACAAGTGTATATACAAGTTGTACCTAATCGATGTATTCTGCTGTAATTATTGTTATTTTCTTTGTTAGTAAATTCACCACAAAAGTTAGAAAGTACTATTTGCAAAATCGAACGTTTTCCTATTTTCTTTGTTTATTTCGCCGGGACATTTTGTAGTATTTTGAATTTCTGTTTAGTATCAAAAGCATGTGTATGTCTGTGAGTATCACTTTTCCAAGCCAAAGCAGAGGCGTAGTGCAGTGATCAAACAAGACTTGGATGGTTTACCGAACTCGTTCTCGACCACGGCGGCGCCCGCGCAGCTAATTGATGGAGAGATAGCAGAACAACTGACTAATGAGAACTTACGAGGAAGGCCTAAAACAGCATATCTTGTCTTGCTGATTTTGTAAGCCTAAAGAAATAAAGTTATTGAATCTGAATTTGAATCTTAGCTAGAACGCAATTAGGAGGGTAAGAAGATTATTTATGAAATCACAATTATCAGTATTAGAACAACTGATTTGTATTGGTTTTAATTTTGTTTCAAATTCTATGCTATATATCAAAGTTTTGCATTACTTTGACACACAATAAATGGCTGTTCGTCACTCTTTTGCAATATTCGAAATTCGAACAACGTCATGGAGTTCGAGCGTTGGATCTGGTTCCTTTGCTCTTTTAATGCAATTTGTAAGATTGTTCTACCATCAGTACCTGTGTACAAAGTGATTCTGTAGATATCTGTCAAAATTCGCCTCGGCCGGAAGCCTCTCCGTGAGAACCGCTGCCGATCGAGTTTCTCAATAAAATCAAGCCGTAATAAAGATAACCTACCGATACGTTTCCAACTCGCGAATCGAGAAGTAGACTATGAAAATCGGAGTGATTGAATTTTTGAGTTTGGAGTACATTCGACCCGCACGACTTTTTGGTTCGCGGTCGATAAAACCACAATTAAACTTTTAAATACAGTGAATTTGTATAAATACTAGCGGTCCGCCCCGGCTTCGCACGGGTATTTAACAAAAAAATAACTTTTTATACGGAACCCTAACTTTTTTGAAAATATTCTATAGTCTATGTTTATCACGGAAAATTTTGGATTTTAATCGTAAAAGAATTTTGCAAATTACAAAATACAAAAAAAAACAAACCATCAAATCTTTATATTATTAGTATTGATAGTTCAAGATTGTTATTTGTACTGTCTTTTATACATATATAAAGTTTGTCAGTTATCAAGGATACAAAGCACATGCTTTTATAAAATTAATTTTATTTATTTGAAAGTGTCAAGCATTTTATTTATTATTATTAAGAAGTTCGATCAGACTTACGTTAGGGCATACCATCAAATCACATTATAGCTCTAAACACAGTGACCCGCGAATACACGCGAGCAGGCATTCTCAGGACACGCTGTATAATATTTAGCTGTACTTCTACTGAAATAAATTAAATTGAACTCCTCAGTTAACCGATATCTGAGTAATGAGTATGTAGGTATAAAAAAATCGTAAACATTTCTTCAGTTAATTTCAGACATTCTTATAGCCAACTTTATTTTATAACTCTTTAATCAACTGTCAAAACAGTCTTCACATAAAACAAGTTTGGAACTTGCATATTTTTCGACGGATATTGAAGTAATTGACGTCAAGTCAAATTATCTTTATAAACTGTTTATTTACTTGCGTAGGCACGAAAATAAACATTTTTTGAAATGAGATCGTGGGTGTTAATGAGTGGTACTTTTAAGGTTTTTTTTCATAGCTCAGTTAAGATGCCAAATTTGGTGTTGTACTTATATAACTTCGATATACATTTTTAAATAAACTACTGGCTTTATATTCTTGGTGTTGCCTGAGATGATCGATTGCAAGATAGATTTGATTGAAAGTTAGCAGAAAACATTTGTAAATTTATAAAAAATACAATGAATAAATAAAATGAATAAGTATTGATTATAACCAATTCAAATAATAATTATTAATAAGAAAATTAAAATACTTATCAGAATTAAACAATTACTACTAGTATATACATATAATCTATTCCCTAAATATCAAAGCCGTCACCAGATGGCAGAGTGCCCTGAATGCTGGCAGCATTGCCATCCAAGGCAATGCTGATTCGTTGACCGAAATAAAAGCTAGCATTTCTATCATCCCACGATTTCGATCATCACTATGAGAAGGTAGTAGAGTATTTAAAGTAAGTAGAGTATTTAAATAGACTTACAAAATTACACTTGAATACAGCACAGAACACCAAATAGGTAAGTAAGGTACTAGAGTACAATCTTAATTTTAAATTAAAATAATATTGGGGCAAGTTTTTCAAAATAATTTGCACGCCATTCTTCTAGTCTATTAATTAAACCATCTTCACCGCAAAATACATGTTTAAAACCGCGTAACTCAAAAACCGCGACGTTTCAATCTTTTTAAACACCATAATGATGCTTTTTAGAACCCGTTAAAAATATTGATGAACTTCAAACCACCTTCTAATTTAATTTTATATGGTGCACGATATAATAGAGTGAAAGCTGGTGTTATGAATAATATTTTATTTGTACATACAAGGGAAGTCGACGTAGACCGTCACTACCTAAGTGATACTTTGTCACATTATACCTAACGGGTCAAAAGTATTTCATTAATGTTAAATTGCCTATTACATAATACAGTAAAAAAAAAATTACGTTATTACGAGATATTTTTTTTATTCTATTGATTATAAGAAAAACTTACCTCAGGGATAACAGCGTAATTTTTTTTTGTACAAATACGAAAAAATCTTTGTGATGTGTGCGCAAGTGGTAGTTTCCGTTCCTTATGAAGTTATGAGTATTGCGTACTCCCTTCCCAAATCATTTACATAATGTATGGTGTAGTAGTACCTCTTTCCAAAATCCAGGGGTTTATTATGTAATCCAAGTAGCAAA
This sequence comes from Eupithecia pulchellata, assembly GCA_963931895.1. Lineage (NCBI taxonomy): Eukaryota > Metazoa > Arthropoda > Insecta > Lepidoptera > Geometridae > Eupithecia > Eupithecia pulchellata. Next base: position 8,192,364 of record OZ007540.1, on the reverse strand, counting down.
AGAAGTTCCCGTCCCAGCCCAAATTATATAAACTTAAGACCTACAGCTCAATGTCTATGACGAACTTAAAATGGGCGGGGAAAGTTCATAAATACAGTATTTGATGCTCCCTGCCGCTTCTATAAAAGATAATTATACTTTGAAACGAAAGGTTTACTACACCTAATTAGTAATTACAAAATAATAATTTATCGGCTTTATACAACCTGAATTACTAAGCGAACTAATCATGGCTATGGAAATAAGATTCTAAAGATCAGCCACAAAAAACAGAATCTAGACTTTATAGGTGCTTAAGCCTGTATTTCTAGAATATCTGAATAATCGCCGAAAGTTCTCACAGACAGAACAATGTTACCAGAACTAAGATTGTTATCATAATAGTCATCGTAACATCATTATCTTGAATCTAGTTAGACGGGTATCACCTCGGTCTATTAAGAAAATGGATGTTATTATAACCCTATCGAATTCAGAAGTCGCCTGCGGAAATAATATATTAGCAGACATAAATATAGTAGCAGAATCAAACACAATCTTACATACAAAAATAAACTACCAATTGAGTTTTTAATTTCAGTGCTATCTGAAAATACAGGAGTCTACATACCTAAGTCTACGCACAGTCCATGAAGGTTGCTGCAATATGTACTTACTATTATATGCAGTGATTAATATTCTGTCAACATGTTGCCTGTCCGCCATCTTTGATTTTTGTTTAATTAAATGAGACAGCAACATCCATGAAATATTGTAGCAACATTAGTAGAAATATACGGGTATTTTTTTTAACGAACCTGGAATGATTGTCATCTCTGATGAAACTGTCAGAGCATTTGATTATGAGAACCTTCTGAGAATATTTTTAGAGTATATTCTCAAAATCCAGTATAGTAAATGTAAGATTGAAATGAACCTTCTAATGAAATCTTCCTCTATGGCCACAAAAACTCATGTTCCAAATAGGAATCAACGAAAGTCACGATATTTCGCAGCTCTCTTCCAAACTTGGCAGAGTAATACGGTAGGAAGGGAGGCGGGTATGCAAATGGCAGAGCTATACTTGGCCACGAAGCGACCAGTCTGAGACCGTGGGAAAACTATCGCCTGTGGCGAGTCTGATGCAGGAACGAACTTAGGTAGCTCACTTTCTAATGGTGGTGATTGGGATCTGAGTAGCATCGGAGCATCGTAGCATTATTGAAACCAAAATCAAAGATGGCGGACAGGCAACATGTAAATCTTCAAGAAAAATAGCTAAAAGACTATCTAACCCGTTAGACTCAAATTTGCGTAAATTTGAGTCTAACGGCTTAGGTAACATGAGAATCTTTTTTTTTGAATCCACTTTAATGCTGTTTATTTCAACCGGAACACCAGGGACAAATATTTGTCTCAGGCGGAAATAGAATCCGCAACCTCTTAGGTCGCAGGCGGACATTGTCTTGCGAGCTGAGTAGAACTAGAATCGTCCTTAGTCCGTCCCCTTGTCCTCGTGCAGAGCCCACGAGCACGTGACGACGCGACGTCGGCGCAGAATCCGCAACCTCCTCAGTCGCAGGCGGATATTGTCTTGCGATCTGAATAGAACTAGAATCGTCCTTAGTCCGTCCCCTTGTCCTCGTGCAGAGTCCACGAGCGCGTGACGACGTCGGCGCAGAATCCGCAAACTCCTCAGTCGCAGGCGGATATTGTCTTGCGAGCTGAGTAGAACCAGAATCGTCCTTAGTCCGTCCCCTTGTCCTCGTGCAGAGCCCACGAGCGCGTGACGACGTCGGCGCAGAATCCGCAACCTCCTCAGTCGCAGGCGGATATTGTCTTGCGATCTGAGTAGAACTAGAATCGTCCTTAGTCCGTCCCCTTGTCCTCGTGCAGAGTCCACGAGCGCGTGACGACGTCGGCGCAGAATCCGCAACCTCTTTGGTAGCAGGCGGACATTGTCTTGCGAGCTGAGTAGAACTAGAATCGTCCTTAGTCCGTCCCCTTGTCCTCGTGCAGAGCCCACGAGCACGTGACGACGCGACGTCGGCGCAGAATCCGCAACCTCCTCAGTCGCTGGCGGTTATTGTCTTATGACCTGAGTAGAACTAGAATCGTCCTTAGTCCGTCCCCTTGTCCTCGTGCAGAGCCCACGAGCGCGTGACGACGTCGGCGCGCGCCGCAATCACGACGCGCGACTTCTTGACGCAACCTCTCCGCCAATCACGTAACCACTGTTGATTTTTTTTCAAATGACTCACGTTGTAAACCCTGACCCTTCGCGCGTTAATTCTAAGTTAAGTTAGGTTACGCGGGATCAATGTTTTTGAAAAAATATTCCACGACTATTTCCGTATGTTAGATTTATCTAAACTGTGTTCGATCGGAGTTTTATAGTTACTGGTGTTAGACCTATCAATCTGTTCTCTATAGATATGCTTACTCCCGTTTATATGGGAATTTCGTTACTTCGACAAATCGATCCAGAAAATGGAGCAATCGTACATAAAGCAGAAAAAGAAAAATGTAATTGACTTTGAAATCCTTCAATCTATTTCTAAGCTGCTAATACATCTTTCAGTTTAATAAACCCGAAAATCAGTGAATCATCCACAATTTTATCTTGTGGATAGAATATTCTTTGAATTGTCCAGCATTATTAAAACTCGAGACTTTCCAGTTTGGGACTTCAAAACTCTTTTCCCAGCAGTGGATCGCTGAACGAGATATGCTAATAAAAGAGCTAACCAACAAGTAATTTCCGCTGTTATTTTCACACGATTCAAAAAGCTAAATCAATTTCTCAGTTCAATCAAGAGAAGGATGACGTGCAGATTCGGCCGTCCGTAGCCATTTCATCAAATTATTTATGCAAATTTCCGCTCGTCAGGCTTCGTCGTGCTTCCTATTCAGACTTTTACCTACAATTTAAACTAAGATATCTACAAATCATAGTCTATTTCGAATCTATTGTCTATTCAAAGTCATCATCATCAGACCATGTTATTCCACAGCTGAATATAGGCCTCCTGTTATAAGCGCCATAAAACCCTGTCTTCAGCTTGTCGCATCCAGCATTTGCAGCACGTGTTCTTGAGTGGAGACCGCGACTCGGTAAACGTAGTGTAGGACGCCCTCCGGCCAGGTGGGATGACGATCTGCGAAAGACTGCTGGCAGATGCTGGATGCGACAAGCCGAAGACAGGGTGCTATGGCGCTCATTAGGTGAGGCCTATGTCCAACAGTGGACTAACATAGGCTGATGATGATGATGATGATGATCCAGCATTTGCCTGCAGTCCTACACTACGTTTGCCGAGTAGCGGTCTCCACAACCAAAAACACGTTTACTCCAGTGGTTACGCGAGATATAATATTCTAAGTGACCGGTTCAAAGACGATAGTAGACAATTTACGCACAAAATAACTATACCATTGCTTATTCCATTTTATTTTACTGTAGGTACTATTCCATTATGTATTCGTGCAACCCTTCAATAAGCTTTCTGTATAAAATAAATAAAAAAATTAAACAAAATGTACTACCGAAAGTAAGATTTAAGATTTTGGCCCGGTATCTAGGATACCTGGTACCGGACCACGTATGCATATACCTTACGTCGTCGGTACTGTAGGTAGAGTCTACCGTAGGTGAACATTTGTTTTTTTATAACTAGTAGACCTCCGTTTGGTCACGATCTGACGTGATGGAAAGTGAAGATGTGGCCGACGGTCTAGAAGACACCTAGGTATTCACTTTTGTTTTGAAGAGACCCAGGTTGTAATTTGGCGGAAAAACATAAGCACATAAGTGGTGCAAATGATGAAGGTGGAAGAAAATGGCTTAGTATGAGTAGACGGTACATTCACCTAGTAGGGATGGTATGATACCGTGCGCCTGCCTGTCCTGGAGTAGAAGAGGGATGGTGAAATCAGGTTATGTAGTTCCTTTGAGCATTCTCCAAAATGTATCCTATAATAGACAACCTTGCGGCGGTGTCCGAGGCTTTGGACTTTAGTCTCAGCAAGGTACTCGTCAATAAGTCTGAAGGCTCTTCGTTTTATCGAGTCCAAGGCTGCGAGGTTGCTATTTTCTATTTCTTCTTTTCGGATAAAAATAATGAGATGAACTAAAGTCTTTTTTTGCTACAGGCGTTTGTCATAAGAAAATTATATAAACTCCAAATACCTATTTAATTCTTTTTACTTGAAACGAGGCAGTTTTTCAATTACTGATTAGCGGACACCAGGTCACGATTTTAATTAGTATACTTTTAACTCTGGAGAGTTAATTAAGGTACGAATGAATGGATATGTAGTGTACAGTCAACGTCACAAAAACCTGAACAGGACCAGCCCGTTGAAGGTGTTTGTAGATTGTTTACCTACATGGGAATCCCTTATAGGTGAAGTCGACATTATTATCGTCATTTCATTTTGCCAATGCAGCTTTTATGAGTAAAAAAAGAAGTTTTGAGGTTTACCTCATTGATCGTTGAGTGATTCTTCGGCATTTTACATTTATAAGGGATTCCTGAAAACCATTATTCCTTCGTTAAATTAAACTGAAAATGTTAGAAGCGCGTTAACGTCTTTTCCGTGATTTTTTATAAGATTTTTTTTACATTCTTACCTAAGGTGAGACTTTTTGCACTGAAGTGTGTGGTACTGAATTATTTTTTTGAATTTTATAAATTAGCATTAACATTTTTGTATTGTACTGTGTAATATTTTATTTCTTTATTTAAAACCCTTACCTTGCAGAAACAAGTACTACATAATTCTCGCATGTGGTACTAAAACTGGTACGGTTTACACCTTACCGTTTCGTTGCCTGACCTGTGCTTTACGATTATATCTCTCTTTGTTTTCTAATAGAAAGTTGATATGTAGGTATATAATTTTCAAAATTAGAGCTAATGTGCTGTCTGTTTTTGGAGTAAAAAAATAGACACGCAACTTGTGGTTTTTTAAACAATATCTCAATTTCTTAGAACTTATACAGTTTATATGCTATTTTATATGTATATGCTACACCGCAATCGGTGTAAAAACATGTTTTAATGGATACCTGTTTGTAAAATTTTATATCTAAACAATGTTTATGGCAATAAATTATCTTTATATAACCTTTAAGAATTCTCATAGGAGGAAATCAAAACGAAGAATTTGATAAATAATTCTGGACAGTTCACAGAGCATCATTCGAGATAGACCCAAGCTAAGCATTCGTGTGTTATAGTTACTGGATGACTGATATACTTACTACATTAAATAACATGGATACAATTTTTTTTATCATAAATAAAAAAAATCACAGCACCAGAGAAAAAGATAAATAAATAATGCCGGACTATCACTCCACACAGTATCATCTAATCCCAAGTTAAACAGAGCTTGTGTAGATGACTGATATACAACATAATACGATATTATTACTTAAAGGTATATACATTTTTTATTATACATAGATAACGACAAGAATACGCCGATCAAATATCTGAAGATCGTACAAACATACGTACGATTCCCGCTTCGGGTCAACCGAGGCGGGAATCGAACCCGCAACCTCCCGCGTCGCAGGTGAACCTTCGTCCACCGCGCCGCAGAGGTCGTCAACGTCACCAATATCTGCTGATCGTACGAATATTTGTTCCTAGGCTAAGATATATTACTTACATAAGGATAAGATAAATATTGATTCATCAACATCATCATCACCAGCCTATAATAGTTCACTGCTGGACATAGGCCTCCCCTAATGAGCGCCATAGATGGCATCATTATTTGGGGGTTATTGCCCATAATCCCCACGCTGGGCATGCGGGTTGGGGATCGCAGTTCGGTGTAGTTGTTCTGCAGAAGGCGCTGCTGCCCGCCCCCCGGTGTGTTTCCCTTAGTCGCCTCTTACGACACCCATGGGAAGAGTTGGGGTGGTGCAATTCTATGCCGGCACCACACGGCAAAAAAGTATCATTTGTTTATAATGATAAAACAATAACATGACAAAATCGGACGAAAATAAGCATGTGCTTTGGACTCGAATATTATCTGTTTTACAAAAAATAATTCAAAGTATTACTTGTGTTAATTAGTTAGTCTAAAAAAATTAAGTCATTGAAATCTGAAATCTAAAGCCAATACATAAACTTACTAAATTTCTATCAAGTACCTAGTTGGTAGAGTCACCGGGCGGTCCAAACGAAAAGGTCTTACGTAAAACCAGTAGCAGATCCGAAATAGAGATAAAAAGTACACTTTTACTTTTCAGGTTACGCTTTCGGACATTGTCCAGTCCAATTCCAATTGAATTCGACACAAATAGCACTATTATGTAACAAAATTCCCTTTAAGATAGATAGATACAGGGTTATAGGTAGATGATCATTTAAAGCTATGCATACTTGAAAATCTTTTAAAGGCGACTTGACTAGGGCTTGACTCTTGATCGAGACGAAATACTTTTGTTCTATGATTTTGTCTAATTGAATGGTTTTTTACTTGTAAAAAAATAAATTAGTAAATTTCCAGTTCTGATCTTCTTAGCTCTATATAGCCCGTCACAGATTAAAACCATAATATGAACGTAGCACAAGTCAGTAGCAGATAAGACAAGTCGATACATGACGAGGCACGCGGCGCCGCTTGTATGTCGGATTTAGCAACAGAAGAAAGGGGTTGCCTTAATGAATGGGGTCGTGTTGTATTACCTTTTGGCAAAAGTCAAAGAACAAAAGTTGTTCGTCCTGATCTACCCAAATCGCCTTTAAGAGGTTATTGATCATGTACCTATACCCTGTATATAAAATACTTTATGTACCCCCCAAATTAACAAAGAAAATTACAATTATCTAACTAAAAAAAAAAACTAGTATTTACAGTGGAAACAATTGAGCTAAGTACAGACTGTTGCGAAGAAATTAGATGTAGCTCAACTGATCCATATCAATACCAGTTGGAAGTGTATCCAAGATGCTGGCTGCATTGCCACGCTGTATGGCAATGCTGATGCACTGTGCCAGATATTGACCCGCTCTCGGGTCACATGTCGCTTCGACCAGACGCTAAGATATTTTTTTTAAAACACAGAGTGCCTCGGTAATAACCGCTCAAATAAATAGAATATTACAAACAGGCATACTTAAAGTAGAGGAAGTCAAAATCTAAATTGTAGCATACAGTCAAAGCAGTTGTTGTTTGAAGTTAGCCGAGGTTGTGGCTAGATTGTTTATCAAAGCTTCCTATGTCAAATCATATCATTTCAAATCAAATCATTTATTTTGCACAAGTACACAGGTATGATAGGTTTTATCGCTTCTTTCTACTTGTAAAGTTGTAAAGAGTTGTGAAGAGACGACAAACGTTAAAATCTGCGGCGTAAACCAAATCAATTTTCACACAATTTTTGCAAAGTATAAAAAAATTGGACGGCACTAATAACTGCGTTCTGCCAATTAAAATTGGACTACACTAATAAAACGCATAATTACTATACGCAATTTTGCGTAAATATGCGTGAAAAAAGTTGATTTCCCATGGTGTGACTATACGCACTTAGCTGTAAAACTGTAGCTAAATAAAATAATATTTATTGGCAGGTAGCTAAAAACTGCCTCAGTTTAAATTCATGGTGAACTTACCTTTGCAACTATATCTTATTTTTTTATTTTCCATGATAGATAACTAAGTACTGCTCTGGGCTTCGCACGCGTGTTTTCGGTATAGAATTTTCTAAGTTACGCTTAGAAGTACATTTAGAACACTAAATGTACTTACGCTAAATTTCATCTTGATCTGTGCTTTCGTTAAAATATGATTTTATTTAGCAACCAAGACCTGTATCATCAATACAGGTCTTGGTTGCTAAATAAAATTAATATTTTACAAACTTTAGACTTCATAACATTCGTTGAAAGCAGTCAAACTTTTTTATAAGGTAATTTAATTTGGGAAGAACTATGGATACACATTATTATGTGTATCCATAGTTCTTATTCGAACATCAGCCTATATTTAGGCTGATGTTCAAATAAGTATTGAGTTCTTCTTTAATTAGCATACCGCAAAATATACATAAATTGATAACTCCGATGCTTTCTCATCTCTTCAGCCTTCTTCACTAGCACGGGGATTGTTTTCTAGGGTAGAAAATAATGAAACCGCATCGCCATAAATTAATTACCACAAATTGAGTAGGTAACATTAATGAAGTTGAAGGAATTAATATGCTAGGGGAGCAGCTCCATCTTTATTCTAGTCTAGATTGGTTGATCAACTTCTTTCCATCTCAATAAGTGCCAGAGGCATTTGTTTTCATCATTGACATGGAAAGTGCGAAGCACTGCTAAATAATCGTTTCAAGATTTCAGATTTCAATAATTTTATTTCTTCATGCTTACATAATAAATTATTATTAAATATGACCACATTTTCTCTTCACTTAATTTTTGCCCACTAGTGGAAGAAGTTTAAAAGAAGGCACTAGTACATATAAATATCACCTACGTGTCGAATACATGTTTGTTTTGCCTAGTTTTAATATTATTTAGAAGTTACGACGTACGATTATAGTAAGAGGAAAAACAACGGTACATTACCGTAGACTCAATGACAGAGACCACACGGCCGTAACTAAATCCCAATAGTCGGATCCATGGTGTTTTCACCGGCGCTTCCCACGGCTGCGCGCACGCAACGCAACACCCAATTAGCTGGACTTAGGGCTGGTAGATCGGAAAGTCAAGGGCTACATTCTTAAAGTTATATTAATGTCCTATATATAAAAGGAAGCTCTTAACTGACCCCGTCTATACTTGAGATTTTCCGGGTGAAAAAGTAGAAAAATCTATACTCGCTTAAAGATTTTCTTGTAAAAATAAAACCAAAAAAATATTATTATAAAATATAGAAAATTCATTCACTTAACTCGTCTGTCGTCAGTTTTCGAACACGTACTGTTTTTACATATTTCAGTTTGTGTTTTGAGTGTTTGTTGGTTATCTTGTTTTTTTGTTTTGCTTCTATTGATAACAGTTCATTCTATGTTCATTCATTATGTTTTTGTGGATAAATTTAGGTTTATCTAAACAATATTTAAAGTAACACGTGCGTCTAGAACTGACCTAATTTTGAGGAACAAAGTTTTGTATTATACAATAAAGACACCATAAAGGTCCAATATTTGAAGATACTAACTTTACTAGATATGAAAATATTCCAAATGTAATTCAGCCTGTTCCTTTATTGATTGAATGATTCTTAATCTGAGTCAATAAATAATTCTTATTGCTTCTCCGTTCAACAAAGACGCTTTTTCGTCCATGGCTACTGATTCACATCTTAAAAATATGTTCTCTAGTCTCTTTTTATTTCTTTTCTCTTTTATGTTTAACCCCTCTTTAAGCACATTAATAGAAGAACGTATTACCGAATGGAAAGAATAATTTTAAGCGGCGGCAAACTGGAGAGTACTTAGAGAACTTATCGAATGGTAAGAATAATTTAAGCTGTAAGGTAGAATGATAAGAATAATTTTAAAAGGTAGTAAACTGAAGAGTTATTGGCAGCTAATAGTAAGAATAATTTTAAAAGCCAATAATTATGGTTGTTGGTAGCGATTGGTAGGGTGAATTAAAACGTGATGGTAAAGGTGGTAGCCCTACTCCGAACTGAACTAATTTCTACTTGCTCGTGCGCTCCCGTCCCCACGGGTTTTGTTTCGGGTACTTTGTTTCGGGCACTCTGATTATGCGATTTAAAGCTCATATTAAAATTTTATGGTTAGCCTTTATCACGGAAGGATGTCTGCCTCCGTTTCATAACATCTTTCTCTGTTTACGACTCCATTTCCTGATACATTGGCGGTATAATGGCTTATCAATTATCATATATTTCATTATATGTATTATATGTGGCCGTGCGGCGATTTGTGGCGGTATTTCAGAGTTTTGTCATCTTAGAAGCCGGTGATAAGATGCTTACAGGGGCCTGGCTGAAACGGCGCTACGGCGCGGCGGCGGCAGGTCACTGTTTTTGGTGTGTATGTATCACACCGTGTAGTTATTACTAATGTTTGCATTTTGTGACGTGTCCAAGACTCCTGTAAAGTCTAAAGGAAATAAAGCACTTTGATTTTTGTTGACTGTATGCAATATACTTAATGTTTTCTTTGGCTATTCTTTATGACCGTTTCGTTTAGCTAGGCTTACTTTCTAGTCGGATAATCAGTCGTTCATTTCATCAATATAAATGTAATAGGTACCTACTGTGTTTTCATTTAACTTTTTAGTTTTTGTTTAACGTAAATAAAATTTAAAAATGTGAATTGTATGCACATTTTATCCATATGTACGCCCATGATAATTTTCGCATGCGATCTCTATTTTTAAACATACTAACACTTTACATGATTTCCAATAGGATAATCTAAGTTTTAATTACACTATGATGATGATGAATAAATAAATAAATATTCAAATAAGATTTTGAGTCCCGATGAAGACAAACCATTTTAGCTTACCTATTACTATTACTCATAATTGTGTAGTTTAATTTGATATGTGAAGTAGAGGCAGCAATCAGTATCAAGAGAATTTTAAGATATTTTTTTCTTAAAAAGTCATTCTGCGTTGCTGGAATGTTAAATCTATTCTATTTAACGAAATATCGTAAGTACCTACTCACATAAAAGTTGCGTTTTGAGATAGATCTCTTAGCGCAGGGTTACGAGGAATTATGTAAAATAGAGCGAGTGGCCAGAGATGCGTTACCTTAACTGTAGCCCAATGTAATGTCTATGTACTAAAATCATTTACGGGACATGAACCATGATTTGAATTTTGAGTTTTCCAATATTTCGGCACAGTTCAATTCAAATTATAGTAAATATCCCGTTATAAATGACTTTAGCGTTAATAACCATGATAGTTTCAAAAGTTTTATATATTATATACCTATATGTAGTTATTGGGACAAATTATTTTATATAAGGGAGAACCAGAAAATTCATCAAAACAAAATATTTTACAAAATGTATTTTATTTCTTTTATAAGCCCATGCTAAAGGGCGACTACGATTGCGACAATCACTAACTACCTTATCTAACAATTATATCACAGTTAACTTACTACTACACCATAAATGCGGAAGACAGGATCATAACCTTTTGAGAAGTCGGTTAAAAAATTAAAGTAAATTTAGAACAAACCTTACTTTATTAAATTAGAAAACATCAACAAGCAAACGGAAAACCATCAACACACAGTTCTAGGAACGTTAAAACAAACAACAGATTATTTATCACACTGGTCACACTGTCCTTGAGCATGCGAGATCCTGGGGTGGTGAGCTGGTCACCACGGCCGCCACATGGACTGGGCGGAGTCGCTCTCGGAGGCGGGGCTGTGCGGCGGCGAGGGCGGCGCGTACGCACGCTTCGCGAGCGCCGCTTCCACATCCACCTCCGCGGGCCTCTTCAGGCCTCGCTCCTGGAGGACTGTTCTCTGGCCATGAGGCCCAGTTGGTCCAACTGGGGCTAAGCCCGGTTGAGGTGCTATTGGAGTCGGTCGCGCCACGCTCGGCGCGATCGGCTGAGGCTGCACCACCGGCGCCTCCAACCGTCTGATGCAATTCGTAAGGTGCTGCAGCAACCTGGCTCCAGCCTGAGGGTCCACGGGTCCTTGTCTCTGCATCGCGTTCGCGGCTAAAGTCGCGTTCGCTATAAACTGTGACACTTCTGTAGCACATTGGGTAAATCCAGCACGGAAACGTTCCACGTATGACGTTTCAGGTTTCAGCACCAGTTGGCCTCTTCGCTTCAGGCTGTGGAGGTGTCGCACTGTGAGTTCAAGGATGTCGGCTTTTTCTAGTTTGGAGACGTTTTCTCCTTCTGCTTGTAGGGCGGTGACCATCAGGTCTTTGAGTTCGTCGAGGCAGCGGTTGATGCGGGCTCGTCTTTTTCTTTCTAGCATTGGTTTCATGACTTTTCTGTATTGGTATGTTCTGGAGACGGGCTCCTCGTCTGGTTGTGCGTGTATCGGGGGATGGAAGGCGCCGTGAGGAGGCGACATGCTTCTAGCGGGTAAGATCATTGTGTCGCGCGCGAGTGTCTGTGAGCGAATGGCGCGCGCGCCGCCCGCCGCTCAGCTTTTATGCGCCCTACACCGATTGTGGCAAAACGCCCGTGATAAAACTAGGGATGGCGCGAAGGGAAGATAACTATTTTTATTTTTAATGTTTAAGGAATATTCTGATATTTATTTTGTGAGAGCTTGTAAAGTTTTAAAATAAATTAAAACTATTCCTGAAACTGAAAGCACAATGAATAAAGAATAATTTTCTAATCTTAGGTATTCTACTAAATCTTTTTAAACTTCCACGATTTTTTTATCGCATAGTAATTGACGGCAATATCTACGACTACGATAATTACGATACACTACACTGACCAACTGACAATGTCCGACTACAGAGCAGTGTATTTTTTAACATGGTTATATTACGACCCGTAACAAAATATTACAGTCATACCTCTATTTATTATACCTATATTAAAAATTTTGTAATATTTTTATTTTTTCAAGATCAATAATAAGCTCTTACTCAGAAATTATTACTTTTATTTAATCCTTTAATATAATCTACACTTCCATTCTATTTCATTATCTTTATTATTCTAACATAATTAAACTATATTTTTTATTTTTTCCTTCCTCATTATTACGAGTATATTGCTTTTTCAACGTACTTTGTTCATTATTTTTGTATATTTATTTATATAGTGTAATTATTGATTAAGTTTTTATGTTGTCTATGTCTATATTTTGTCATTTAAATTTAGAATTTGACATTTTACCCCCTTTTATACAATAACAATAATTTAATTATTACCAACAGTCATACATCACGACAGCTGTTCCTCAGCCCAACTGGGGCCCATCAGCTGATGTCACCTGGCCAGCACGCGTTCCCACGCGGCCCCTATGCGTATGCCTTAAGATCACCCTCCCTGACATTGAAGACAATGACGTCACAGCCGCCATTATGATTTTACGGTGACTCGTGGCGCTGAATTAAATAAAAGGGCTTTAAAGATGAAATTGCAAAAAAGATGCCTATTCCAAAATATTTCGAGATGAAAAATATAGTAGTCGCGGTTCGGTAACATAAAAATGACATAAATAATTTTATTAATGTTTTTAAGGTGTAGATCGTAGTATTTTGAAAATGCAGATACCTACATACTGAGAAGCTAAAATATTTTATGGATTATTATTGTTTTATCGGATTATACCATATTTTAGATAACGGTAAAAGTAAGCATAATTTTTACAAAGGAACATTTGTTAATTTTTTTCAGGTAAAGGAACAAAGAGTAATTATGGTGAAAATCCAAAACAATAACAAAACTTTAGATAAAGTTCCGCTAAAATAATTGCCACAATAAAAATGTATAGAAAGCGGCAACCCTATGAAGGCGGCAGGTCTTCGTTCATAGTGATTGCTGTCTAATCTGTGATCTCTTATCGCCATCGACGACGGTCAGACAAATAGAATACTGTTGCAGTTTTTACAACCTTACCTACTACTTGATTAGTGAGTGACCCACTTTGAAAACTGCAGTTTTATTAGATTTTATTTGTCACTGCAATAACATTCGTTATTCATAAATGTAACCATAATCTAGCAAGAAGGTACCTTCATCAAAGCTTATAAAAACAAAAGCGCTTTCTGCTAAGCACTTCTCATTAACAAAGCCGCAAGTGAGCTCAATCTTTAACAGTAATAAAAACATCCATCCTAATTAGTCAAAAACAATAAGCGTATCACCTTGCAAAGGTGCGAGTTCTCAGCACCGCTAGTCGAGTCGACACCGAGGCATTGTACCGGCGAATCCGTGACGCTACTTACTCCAATTCTGTCTCACACCATCAGACAACAAAACGTCCTAACTCCCAACATAGTCTTAAGAACTCAGTGGAGGCGGCACTTCACGCTTACCGCGCAGCACTTGCGACCTTACGCCAACAAAGGTAAAGACCGTTCTGGTAGAAAAGAGACGTAAGTCGTGAAGGCAGTGTGTGCAGTTAAGACGTTCTGGGGCGCTGAGAGGCGTCGTGGGAAAGCCCGTGCCAGGCGCGTTCCCACACACTCGGCCGGCACAAGCCAACCGATAAATTATCATAATTCCATTGTGACTGAGACGGTACTAAGAAATTTTATACTTCATCAATCGCCGCTTTGAATATATCAGCGCGTGGGCAAGTCGCTTTGTTGACGGTGCGAGGACATTCCAGTCGTTTTCAATCGTTTACGACTTACGACAGTAGTTCGACTGCAACTATCATTCGTTTATTATTCTGCAGAGATGCGTCATTTCTTGGGTTTTACGCTGATTTATAAAAAATGTCGTGGAAAAGTTTTCCGATTCCTACGCAGTTACTTACCTTACTTACGTCTTTGAGCATTGCAATACACAGCAAAGATAGTAGGTCCTACCTGCCTATATGTAGTAATTAGGTACCTACATACCCAGGTATAATAGAAAGTGCTCAAATTGCCAAGTACCTAGTGCAAATTCTGACCAAAACCAAATTTTACTATAGGCCGTAGTTTTTTCCACAAAAAATCTTCTGAACTCTATAAAAGAGATTTTCATTTATCTAAAAATATAAAACGCGCAAATGCAGTGTAAACTTTTTATAATAATTATATATCTTAATTTTTATACACCGTGAATAGAGCAGATAGGTACACCGGTTATAAAAAATACAGTTTGAGGATATTAATAAAAATTTACCTGGTGAAACTTTAAGACCTTTCTTTTCTCACACTATAACTGTATCAAAACAAAAAACTAGTTGTGCTTTGAGTTTTTAAGCGAGTTTAACATAAAAAAAATTGCCCAAAAAATGTTTGAAGGATTCTATGGCCTTATATTAAACTTTAGAAATCAACATTATTGTCATCAACATTTGGGATCAGTTATTTATCGGCGTTATCGATGACAATCAGTATTATAGTGATATAAGTATAGTTTATTGTTGTGGGGTCCATTGCGAGTTTCAGAAGAAAAGAACAGAATATTATTATCTCTGAAGATCCACAGAAATTGCTTTTGCTTGATTCTAAGTAAACTCTTCTGAAATATAAGATAAATCACTACATAGTATAAAGTAAAGTCGCTTTACGCTGTGTTTCTGTCCCTATGTGAACTTAGATCTTTAAAAATACGCAACTGATTGTGATGCGGTTTTTTAATAGACAGAGTGATCCAAGAGGTTTTTAAAAGTATCAACACTGCACTCGTGCAAAGCCGGGCGGTTTGCTAGTGTAATATAAAAGGTATAGTTACATAAATCTTGTACAAATATGAATAAAATAAATAAACCAGCGCGGGTAGGTGTCAAATAATTTGAACGCAGAAAACCATTTCCAGGCATAGATAAATAATTGATTACAAATATTTACTTCGAGTTTCGGGTGTAACGACCTCTTACTTACACGATCCTAGACTTATTTCGAGAGCCACAAGAATTTTTTACTCGAGTAGTAAATATAATATCTAAAAGGATTTTTCATCGGAAACCTAGAAATTTTTTACTCGTCTTTTTGAAGTCGCATTTTAGAATAGCGTTGCTAACTAGGACTGTGCCAACCGATTTGTTGAGCAGAGCCCTTTTAAAGTTGAAAAGTTTGAGAGGTTGAGTTATTATATAAAAGTTTTGAAACTATCATGGTTATTAACACTAAAGTCGTGAAGCGAAGCAACAATAATCGGGAACCTGGAAACCTGTGGTGACAATGTACAAAAACCGAATAAGTGATTTAGTACCAATTGTGCCATGTTCAGACCGTCATTGTTGTGAATGATACCGATGGTGGTAGCAAAGTTCGTAGCAAAAGAAAAAGAAAGAGTATAGATTCGTATATCTGCCAATAAAAACTAACTCGCACTGACTTCAGTTGTTCCGATTTTGGAAAAGTCACAACTCAAATCATGATGAATATGAATATGCCGTCATAAATGACTTTATTTACTCTGTAGTGTTTCAAACAGTGATTAGACAGAGATCATCAAGAAAAGGAAAATGAAAGGAAACTCACGGCTTGCTCCCGATCTACATAAGTACCTACAACATCGAAGTTTAATCTATAAAAAATCAACATTAAGTTGGTTAATATTGACACAGCGCACTTGATACGATTAATATCAGGTAGACTTACCTTATCGTCAAGTATGGAGAATAAACAGGTGGTTAAGGGCGTTTTAATGTCACTGCGAGCTGATCCGGTGATACTGTGAATTATAAGTACAGAATTATTATCATGCACCATACTCGGTTCAAGAATCTAATATATTTTGTAAATGCAAGGTCCAAAACTGACTGAATATTAACGAAATTTGTAAATGATTCATTGATGATGAATGTAAGTACTTACTCGTAGTCAAAATCAGAATGAACAATTTGTTTCGAACTTCTGCAGTTTACTTATGTTACAATAATGTCTTTGAAGATTTATATTCCTTTGATTTAACTTTCTTGGTTAACAATCCCTAAGGTTGCAAAAAAAATCTAGCATTCTAGAATCCAAACTTACATTCGCTAGATGGGGGTGGTGAAATTAATATCGTTCAGAAAAGAGCGGAAAACCTTATGTTAAGATATCTTTTCATATCATAAGACATCTTTAAAAAGCAGCTCGTAACCACAGAGCCTCAGTGTTCAGATCGCCTGTTCTGTAAACATCAGACGGCGGTGTTTGCACAACTCTATCGTGTTTATACAACAGACGCGGGCGTGGCGGTAGTAAGCCGTGCCTACTTCAACAGTTTTTATATTAGAGAATGCATTATTATTCTATTGGCTGGTAAATGGAGAGTCAAGTAATAGATCATGACTGTTGACGAGTTTTTTTGATCAGGAATGCTTTATACATTTTCACAACGAACTGGTCGTTGAAGAGATATTTCATATACATCAAATATCCAGAGGCATAAACCACACATCTGCTTAAGAAGACCAACCATGAAGTTATGCGAGTATACCTGGTGTATCTAACACCAGAAACTCGTATAATTTCAGAAACCTACTACAGTTGAATTGAAAATATATACTAAGACTTGACGCGTTTTGGGCTCAACTGCGTTTTGTGTCTTAGTGGTTTTGTTTTCATGGAATTTCTGGAATCTTCATGCGCTTAGTTCTTTTTTGGCGGAGACTTAGCATTCTACTGGAAAAGTTTAGATTAGACTTGCACATGACTGGCTAAGCTGGCTTGTGAAAGAGGAGGGCCACGCTCAGCTATGTGAAAAAGTGCTGTAGCCTCTCCAAACTCGCATATAAGTCGTGGCATCTCGTCAAGATCTGGCCTCGTTTCCGGCACTTTTCGAATTTTTGTCCTGCGTAAAGAGATTGTAGCGCTCGAGACGGCGCGCGTGTGGTTCACAGCCGGAAGGCCTTAAGGAGGCCTTCAGAGCTCCACACCAAGTTCCGCGATCATTGTGGGAAGATGAAGATGAAGATATACTGAAAGGTCTATGGGATATACTTAATTCAAAGGCTTGTCAATGTATGTATATTGACAAAATTTGGTTTCCTTACCTCATAATCAAGTGACCAAATGATTGAGAGAGCTATGCATGGTTCACAAGGAGCTGTTCAAGTGTAAACCAGAACCCACCTCGTAATTTGATACCGATTGCCCAGCGATGAGCGGATTTCATTAAATTTTTATGCATACGCTTGCTACTTGTGGTTCTCGATGGACAATTCGGAAGGAGTTTACCTTTGAAATCGAGGATGACGTATTTCAAGCGATTGGTAAGATACATTGATTTTCAGATGAGAGCCGTATACAAAAAAATTGTGTGGAAAAAAATTATAGGTAATTTCCGATAAACGCTGTCGACATTGTGGTACCATAAACAGTGCAGATAAATGTAGAAAAACAGCGTCTATAAAATAAAAATTATCAGTTTAAAACCGCTTACTTTATTTAGCAATCCTTTTTATCAATAAAGATTGA
This sequence comes from Eupithecia pulchellata, assembly GCA_963931895.1. Taxonomy (NCBI): domain Eukaryota; kingdom Metazoa; phylum Arthropoda; class Insecta; order Lepidoptera; family Geometridae; genus Eupithecia; species Eupithecia pulchellata. The sequence continues at coordinate 8,174,357 of OZ007540.1, read as the reverse complement.
TTCATAATTTTTTAATTACAAAATTTACCAAGATATCAATTATCACTTACGTAACTAACGATCGTTCGATGTCGACTTACGATTATGATAATCAATGACTGAGCTCTGTATTCCTAATACTATACTTAAATAAACAAAGAAATAATAAATATAACTATTACTGATTATGATGATTAATAGATATTAATATAAATATAAGTAAACCTTTTTTTAATCGTACATTAGTCTGTGATAGGTATACACTTATTAAGTAATTATGATTGATTATGACTCTAGGCAATGGCCAGCGATTTTCATTATGTTTATTGTAAATAAATATGGACTAGCTAATTTATCAATTGAATGATTTGAAATACCCAACCAGGAAATAAGAAATATCAACTTTTTCATTAATGCAAGGCCTGTGGTATGTGGCAAGTGGTTTGACTTGATCCATGTTTCACGCAAGTTTATGCTACAAATATTTTTTAGCTGCAGTTAAACAGAATTATTTAAGCCCGCGGCAAGAGTCGAACTCCCTACTACGGAGTAGTTTTCAATTATTTATTGTTTATCAATAAATAATAAAAGTTAAGCTGAAAAGTAACTGCTTTTTGACTAACCTATCACAATAATATATTCTGAAACTTTTACTCATAGAGACGAAAATACCCTATATATTTTCTTACACATTTCCCAAAGCACCACAAAAGTAGAAAAACAAATTGAAGTCTATAAGTAATGACAAAGTTCCAATAGTAAGGGCTTACAGGATATTCCTCTTGCTGCACGGTGTAACACCTAAAGTCGTGAAACGGGACACGCTGCTAAACAACCGGTTTGATTACCACTATATCGATGATGTGCCTAAAATCAGCGCTTACACGTTTGAAAATAGACCTAAAAGATTTATTTATTTGGGTCTTAAATTCACAATAAAATGTTTGAGACCTAGTTTATCAGTTTCAAGTTTCTACTCCAAGCTCCTTCTAAGTCTTTAGCTGAATCTCTGCTAGTCTTTAGCCTAGCAGAGATTCAGATGTTGGGGGTCTCTACTCGGTAATCACTTCATTGCATACCGTCTTGTGGGTATTTATTGACTGTTGCAATTAAGTTCTATTCTGCTATCTAAATACTGTTATGAAGGCGAAAGTTTGTGCTGTTGTGAGCTGTTTGAAAACTATTTCCTACTAATTTTGCACTTATATTGTTTTAGAACTGGAATATCATAATAGGGTACTTTAGGGCGAAACTCGTGCAAATTTGCGGATACAAATATATAACAGAAAGAGTACTAAAAATAGAATATACTACAACATTATAATAAGATGTCGTTGAGACCAAAGTTCGTTGAGACTAAAGTTCAAATCAAGTCTTTTTAAAAGTCATGTTGATGTAGGTCGAGAATTTGCAACCTGTTATTTTTTTCATTGTTTAAGGAACTTTGATGCGTTTTTTAGTATTTTATCAAACAATAAATTACCTATATCTAAAACAAACCAAATTATTTTAACCGCACAACTCTTGCGAGTTGTGTGGTTAAAATAATTTGGAAAACACCATTATTATCTAGGTTTACAACGATAGACAACGACTGATTCTTTTTTGTTTTTATATTTAACTACTTGTAACAATAAGGTATTTGAATGTATCAAATCAAAATGGATATTTTGCAGTGAACTTTGGACATTTAGAAGCATAACAAACACAGGCACGTGTGCATAGGACTTTGTATTTTAGTCGCGTGTTTACTGTTCTACATAAAATTGATGTGTCAGTTTTTGCTGATACACGTTTCGATATTGGTTAAGTATTGTTCTACAAATCTAAAAAGAAACAAATAAATACTTTATTTTTGTCGTTGACCTTGATATTTCGTGAATTACTAGGTAATTTCAGTTACATTTGTAGGGCGATGAAGGCGATTCTTCAACGTAATTTTCTTCGGAGTATTGTATAAATATTTGACGCGAGAAAAACTTTTCTTTAAATACTAGCGGTCCGCACGGGTAAAAAGAAATTCATGCGGAACCCTAATTTTCCTGAAAATATTCTATAGCTTATGTTCATCACGGAAAATTTTGCATTCTAATGGTGAAATAATTTTTCAAATCTGTCCGTAATTTCGGAGCCTATTCAAACAAACAAACAATCAAATCTTTCCTCTTTATAATATCATATCAGTATAGATTTTTTGACTCAGATTGAATTATTGACGCGATCGCTTGATTTCAGAAGTCACATTTCTTTCCTCAAAATATCAGTCTAAAATAGCAGTCGGTAACACAGAAGCTCTCACAATTTTGCAAAAATGTAAAATAGCCAGAAGGGTGAAATCTGAAACAATCCGTATCGAAACAACTCTATTTGCATTAACGTGTCGTATTGTAATCCCACAGAGGAATAACTAGCTGACCATGGACGTCTCTGCACTCTCTGAACCCCTTAAACTAACTAAACATACTAGTAATTATACTAAACTATGTTCCACATTGAGTTACGTAACCTTTTTCAGGATAAGGCTGTATTTGTGTTTTACGGGGGAGTAAGATGTTTATGCGTATCTTACAAGATCTTCATGGAAATTTGTCAACCCCTATTCCAGCACAACTGCTTATTGAAAATATATCCTATAGCAGATTTCCTTCTAACTGTAGTAAACGTTATGTACCATTATAATTTAATTAATATACAATATTCGTCTTGTCTAAGTGCATATTTTGTGAGCCTAAAGAAATATTGATATTGAATCTGAATCTGAATCTGTGCGTGGCTATACAAACTGAGTTTTCTATGAGTTTAAAATATGGGAAGTAGCCAAAAGTAGCCCAGATCTTGATCTTACTACTCCGCGGCTTGCATTAACGTGCCATATGTGCATCACTGCTAATGTCTTTATTGGCCAAATTGCCGTAAGGGCAGGACTAACATTTAAATCAGACTTAATGGAGCCCATTTCCATAAGTGCCCACACGATTGACTGCTGTGTAGAGGGGACTGTCTGTTTGACCGACTCATATAGTCTTCCGAATCAGAAGAGGTACTTGTTTTGTTTGTTTATTTATACCATATTTATACTTATGTGTAAAAGGCACAAAATATGCCATAATATTTCACACTAAAATAAAGCACCTCTTAAAATTCTAAGGAGGCTAGTGGTAGGTACTTGGTCCAAACTGTATTAATAAAGGAATTTAATAGAATAGAATATAAAATCATTTATTCAAACACATACCTGTGTTTGAATAAACAACTGACAAATAAAAAGTATAAAGTAAACGAACAAAAATAGTATAAAATGGAGAAGTACGAATATCATCATAATAAGGTGATTGACAAGCAGGTTCGAGGTCCATGGATCAAGGTACGATTCTTCAATGTCAAGGTGTTTGAAGTTCGTACCGAACACAAATAGGAACCTTAATTAAGGAAAAAATTTAATACTTATAAATATATGGATCTACTTATTATTCCAAAAGTAAAATCGTTGTTGCCACCAAATCAAAGGTGTCCTCAGAATCCAAGATGTTTTTGTTAAGCCAGAATTCTCGTGAACACAAATGGAGATTGTGGATCAAGCTCCAAGTAAAGCCATAAACTAAAGCAATATGTCTAGATCTAGATATGTATAGAGGCGGCAGTAAATATCCAGGATGTTTGAATACAAATATTTTGTCTGGCCCAAGACACCGGACCCGTGTTTGTGGAAGTATGCTTACCGACGCAACGTGAGTAATTCATAGATATAATTTTAGTCAGTTTTGGTCATGCTTTAATGAAATCTTATTTGTTTTTTGACGTGGGATGGTTCATTTCTATCGTTTTATTTTGTTCATTCAGTTTGTAAATAAAAACCTCAACGTTCCGTGTTGGGTTATTTCCATAGAGCAACACGGGCCACCGGCGGCGGACCGGGTTATTATTATTATTATTCCTATGAATAGTTTGATAAGATAACAAATATTTTTTTCTCAATCAATCAAGTCTGGCTCAATACTGAACTATTTATTTGGCAATACAATTATCAACCTGCTTTTGCTTTAGTTTCACAATTATCAATAACGCATCTGTCTCATTATTAAAACGAAAATTGTGTTTGTTCAAAAGGTTAATAAATTTTCAAACAGGTATTTTGCTACTCGTAGAAATTTCCTTGACACCCACAAAGAATGGGAATATCGGAATAAAAAAAATATTGCAATGTATTCTAAGCATTCCTATCTCTACATTCTCCTAGAATTGAGTTATCATGGTAATGTGATTTAAATTGGTCCGATGACACCTGAATCCATACTTCACTTTACATGTGCGTTATTGTGATCATGCAATACCTTGACCAATGCACGTATGCAAGTCGATTGCGTTTTTTGTACGAATTTGTATAGTTACAGCTGCGGCAGAAATTACTAGTTTTTTGAGAATTAAGCGTCATTATGCTATGCGTGTCTAATAAGTAGGCGATGGAACCTTGTTATATTATTATAATCAGATTGAAGATTTTTTTTTGAATTTACCATTGTTTTTGTGATGACCTCTTGACCTTTGTTTTTATTTATTACTATATACCTGCGACTTCGTCCGTACATAGAAGTCAAAAATGGAAATAATAGTTAGTATTTTTAATTTGTTCCTATCGTTAATTTTGTTAACACATAAAAATAATTTAATAAGGATCCAGATATATCGTGTGTTCCCGTCCTATCCCCGGAACATGTCACCGGGAAAAAAAAGTCTTCTATGTCCTTTCTCCCGGTCTACATCTACATTTATGCCAAATTTCATCATAATCGGTTCAGTAGTTTTGGCGTTAAAGACAGTCAAACAGAAAAAGTTGCTTTCGCATTTATCGCTATTCCAGGCAGTTTTTCTTAACATTGTTCTTGAGTTCACAATTACATAATGTATATACATGATTAGATTTCACAGGCCGCAATGCATAGTTTTAATATGGTTTTAGTTTTTTTTTAAAGATTATTATTTGATTATTATTATTGATTATTATTATTTGATTATTATTTTACTTCTCGTTTTACTATAACAATGGTACACAGTGACTCATTTTGGTACTCTTCAACTTCAACTTCTTTGGCGCCGCTTGCTTTTCGCTACGTCTCTGCCAGTGTCAGTGTCGGAGTGTCATAAACTTCGAAGTCAGAATATGATCGGTTAATGGAATAAACTCTGATAAATTTTGCTCCTTTGATGAAATACAAGCACGAAAAGTGACGCACGTCCAAACTGTCATATTTAAAACGGTTCTATGAATTCATCCGTACAATTAGCACCGCAAGTACTATTTAGATCTAGATACCTAGTACTTACCCTAATTGAATTGAATTGATAAATTTACGCTCTTTCTCTAAGAATTGACGAGATAGGTTACGATTATTTAGCGTAGTGATTATTTAGCGGAATTGCGTTCCAGTACCTACCTAATTAATCAAAGTTTGGTTAAAGAAGCCTCTGTAAATCGGATAAAAACAATGTAAAGCCCAACCACTTCCTCTCTCTCTCGTAGGTACTTGATATCTGGCGAAGGTTCACAGATATCGGAAAGCCTTCCAATGCTTAATATCCTCATTTTTTGCGGGTATCGCGTTGACTGGAAGGTGATACCTCAGGTGTAGATGACTTTTATTGCCAATGATGCATATTGATGTATCCACACAACACACATACCGCTGGCGGCATAGGCAGAAGCTGGATGTAAGTTTCAGATGCAGATTCAATAACTTTATTTCTTTAGGCTTACAAAATAAGCACTTAGACAAATCAAATTTCATACAGATAATTATTATAAAAAGAAATAATTTGTTATTGATTTCTGTTCACTTCATTTTTTTGTCCACTAGTGGAAGAAGTGGCGAAGGGTGACCAGTACTGTCGGTAGTCGGTACAGAAAGCCGGCGGCAATGGTAACGTCTGCCACGAGGTTGATTGGATTCATCATTAAACTATTTCTATGAAACGGCCGAGCGTGGCGCGATCGACCTATGTGGCACTGCAGTCTTGGCAGTGACTGTGTTAGCTCAAACGAAAGTGTGTTTGATTTCGGCTTATGCCGCCGGGCTGTCTCATTTAACTAGCTCTGTCAACCCGTCGGGCGTGGCGCGGCGACCTCGTCCCTCTGGCTGGGTGGCACTGTCAGTCAGTGTTTGGCAGTGACAGTGTTAACTCTGCTTTATTTCTTTAAGACAGTATTGTACACATACGTCTTCTCACTCTTTCTTTCATGCTCTCTATTCATTATTATTATTTCCAACTGATAATGGTAAAATTTTCCTATAACATATTTTATGTACTATCTTCAGGTTATTAAGCAATGCTAGGTCTTTGGAAAGATCACAACTACGAACAAAAAAAGTTAAAAACAAGTCTTAATTATTCTAAGTTTAAGTCAAGAGAATTTATATCGAGTTTTAGTTCCATTAAATATTATGTAGGTATTTAAATTGTTAAGCAGTAATTAGGCGTATTATGCTGATATGCAAAACGAGGGGTTCCAAAAGTCAATGTTCACTTTTGGGTTTCGAAATATCTTTTCATAAATTTATGTTATTTATACGATTATTATACGAGTATATACCTATGTATATATAACCGCATCCGTTGAAACTGGATTAAACATCAAATTCACAATCATAAAGTGCATAATTACAGTCATTCTCACTTCTATGACATTTATAACAACTTTAATTATATTATGAGATTTTATGAACACAGTTAATTAAATAAAATAACAACATAACTAAAAGCAAAACTCAACATTACGACCATAGTCTTAAAATTCAATTTTCTCTGCAACACAGTTTCTTAATACAGGATATTTCGTTTCCTTGCAATCTTGCCGATGAGGATAATAATGTGTATATTAATTATCATAAAGTAAATTGTTTATCCTTTTACTTGTAATCTATACTAATATTATAAAGAGGAAAGATTTGATTGTTTGTTTGTTTGTATGTTTGTATGTTTGTATGTTTGTATGTTTGTATGTTTGTATGTTTGTATGTTTGTATGTTTGTATGTTTGTATGTTTGTATGTTTGTATGTTTGTATGTTTGTATGTTTGTATGTTTGTATGTTTGTATGTTTGTATGTTTGTATGTTTGTATGTTTGTATGTTTGTATGTTTGTATGTTTGTATGTTTGTATGTTTGTATGTTTGTATGTTTGTATGTTTGTATGTTTGTATGTTTGTATGTTTGTATGTTTGTATGTTTGTATGTTTGTATGTTTGTATGTTTGTATGTTTGTATGTTTGTATGTTTGTATGTTTGTATGTTTGTATGTTTGTTTGTTTGAATTGAATAGGCTCCGAAACTACTGGACCAATTTGAAAAATTCTTTCACCATTAGAATCCTAAATTTTCCGTGATGAACATAGGCTATATAATATTTTCAAAAAAGTTAGAGATCCGCATGAAAAATTCAATAATTGAACCGCGCGCTGTATTATCAACCTCTTTTTCATTATGGCGCGTCATAATAGAAAAAGAGGTTGAATATATAGCGCACGGTGCTTACTTTTTCTCTACGGCCAGTGTCAGTTATGGAGTGTCAAGTCAATGTCAAAAACCCCAATAATGCTGTTAAAAAAAGTAAGGGATCCGTATGAAAACTGTGAAACCCATCGTGTTAGTGTGTATAATTTCTGAAATTTTTGTTTAATACCCGTGCGAAGCCGGGGCGGACCGCTAGTGTAATATATACATATATATATCTACAATATAATTATAGTAAGGAGAGAGAAAGATTTGATTGTTTGTTAGTTTGAATCGAAGAGGCTCCGAAACTACTGGAACGATAAGAAAAATTCTATCAGCAATAGAATCTTACGTTATCCCTGACGAACATAAGCTATAGAATATTAAAAATTAGAATAAGAGAATTGAAGAAAGAGGATTCGTGTGAAACTTAATTAACTTTAATAATGTAAGCCAACGTGGGTCATTTTTGACATTTTTGTTCAAAAGAATTCACTTACCTGTCAAACTGGCAATGATTAGCAAATAACTGTAAAATTTTGGGTGTTTTCCTTGCCTCCCATAAAAAAATTGGTAAAAAAGAAATAGTCAGACTTCGTCTAAGACAACTATGGCTTAAATGGTTCCAAATAGTCAACAATACCTTCGCCCACCAGCTTTGCACCCACCTCCCAATCACCCTGTATAAAAGTAGCTATCATCATCATCATCATCATCACCAGCCTATAATAGTCCACTGCTGGACATAGGCCTCCCCTAATGAGCGCAGAAGTAGCTATGTGCAGTTTGAATGAGGAAGTTGGGCTGTTCTACCAGTTAATAGGTTTTCGCGTATCAATCAATGCACGCTTAATAATACGTCACGAACACTGTCTATCTGTTACTTAAAAACGACTGACCATTGAAAGGATCTTAACACTTGCATAGCCCATATCACACTTACCCACCTGGTCCTTCGGTCCAACCTTCCGATCACACCTGGCTAGCAGTGAAGCGATACATGAACGCTTTCTCTGCCCATGACGTTCTTCACGCTGCTGTACGGCGATTGTTCTCTAGGGAAGAATAGACAATAATGACATCGCATCGCCATACATTGCGTACATTATTGAAGTTGAAGAAATTAATTATAAATTATTTAAGCATTCGATGACAAAGTGACGTAATTTTTGTCTATTCTACCTTAGACAAGAAAGCCCACTGACCCAAAGAGGCTACCGTAGGGAAAGCTACGGAAGCCTCTTTGGGTCAGTGGTATATCATACCCTGAGGAAGGTCAATGAGAAATGGTAATGCAGCGAGTTAATGTAAGTTTTTTTTTATAAAGCTTCTTTAGATTAGGGGTTCTGCATAAGTGAATTACTCAGGGCCCTCTCTTGTGTGTTGTTAAACCATTTTAACAGGTTTAGTTTCATTTATTCACCATAATATTATACAAGGTGTAACAAAATATGTGTGCTAAGCCGAAGGGGGAGGTTTCAGACCCCAATGGTGATCAGTTGTGGGGGGGGGGGAGATAATTAAAAATTCATATTTTTCGTTTCCCATGCAAAAAGTTTTAATTTCAAAAAGTAACAACCCTCCGTGTAACCTATACCTATCTTCGTAGAGTTCAGCTATGGCGGGGCGGGAGACTACCTAATCTATCTATCACTCTACATCTGTGACCATACTGTTGTCACAGGTACAAGAAACCGCTGCCTTTAGGGTTGTCACTTCTTAAAAAATCAGCATGGACAATGTTTCAACATGGACAGCTGATTTGATGAAGTTTTTTCCGATATACCGATCGAAATTACACGGTGTATATCTTAACAGGCATTGTTAATTGTACAATAGGTAAATCTTAATAAAATAATCTTATATAATTATAATAATAACTAATGGGAATGATTTGACACATTAATTTGATTTCAAATTATGTAGATGCCTAACATACATAGAAATAAGTTGTTCATCAAATCAATTCATAAATTCATTTATATTAACAAAACAGTTTTAAACTATTTTTGAATTGGTTGACCAATCATTTTTAGAAAGAACACTTACGTAAAAGTCGGGCTGTAGAAACTCGGTAGGTACTTTATCGCTGTCCATTAGCATGTCGTCAAGTAAATTCGCGCTGTTGAGATAAGCCATCCGTCGTGCCATCCTGCAATCACGACAATTGAAGTCGTCGATGAATTGCATTGAAATAAATGAAAGATCGTAAAAAACGCAGTTATATGGTCGTTAAATTCAATAACGCACCGTTTAAATCGTAACAGATGGTGTGTGTGATTTTCTACTTTGAATAATGGTGGAAATAATAAATTGTTTGCAGACGATGTATGATGTATTTTAAATAATTTATTTTATTTCTTTATCAGATATGGATCTCTTTGGCATGGTGAGCGAAGTTCGCCTGAGACGTAGGAGATTGTCCTTTGACTAGGTACTTTGGCGAAATGATTTTGAGTAGTGAGTTAACTACGAACCTATTTTGTGTTGAAAGAATACCAACGTTTCATCCCTTAACGAGGGCCTTCATCTGGGTGTGTGCAGCTCACTTGTGTGCCTACTCTTTCAACACAAAATAGGTTCGTAGTTAACCCGCTAACACACATTATGAGTTCATTTTTATTGGCAGATATAACGAGATACTCTCCTTTGAAAATAAAATTTCATCGCGTATACGCAATATCCAATTTCATAACTACATAGTACAAAACAAAGTAGCTCGGCGCTGTCTGTGTGTTTGTTTGTCCCTAGGTATGCTTAGATCTTTAAAACCACGCGGTTTATGCGGTTAGACAGAGACATTCAAGAAGAAGGTTTATGTGTATCACATCCACCCGTGGAAAGCCGCGGCTTGTCGCTAGTTATTTTATAAAACCGCGTAAAAACAACACCAAATAAAATATCACAGAGCACTATATGACACTTAAATTGCATTGCTGTCGTCATTTCAATACAGTTCTATGACCATATTGATGCCTTTGGTGCTTACTACGTGTTTTCAAAGATATTATTGATACCTGCTATGGGACTTTAGTCTTTGTGGCTCTTGTTATAAAGGTTATCGGTTGTTGTGAAAGGTGTGTAGTAAAGTGGTTGATAATGGGTGAGGAGCGATAGTGACAACACCTGCCCGCTTTTCCCACAGTGCGGTGAGCGGATGCGAGTGTCGTATGAAAACATACTCTTTTGGAGTAAAGTTGACGTGATTTATTGAGCGAAAGTTATTGCATTGAACTTGGGTACTGAGCAGCATTTGTTAAAAAAATTATAGCTCGAGTTTGGCTAGACCTATACTAATATTATAAAGAGGAAAGATTTGTTTTGTTTGTTTGAATTAAATATGTAGGCACCGAAACTACTGTACCGATTAGAAAAATAACTTCACTATTAGAATCCTATATTATCGTGCGAAGCCGGGGCGGACCAATAGTATACCATAAATAAATAATGCCGGACAATCCACACAGCATCATCTAACCCCAAGCTAAGCAAAGCTTGTGTTATGGGTAGGTACTAGACGATTGATATATTTTATAATAAAATATTTATGTATATTTACATACATACATTTTTTATTTTAAATAGAAAACGACCAGAACTCCCAGAACATATATCTGCAGATCGTACAAACATTTGTCCAGAGGCGGGAATCGAACCCGCAACCTTCTGCATCGCGGGCGCACCTGGTCCCACCGCGCCGCAGAGGTCGTCATAAATAGGTTGGTTTAGATTACATTTGTGATCATAATTATTATAAGCTGCCTGGACAGAAGCAGTCAGATAAAAAAAATTCTATTGCGGGCTTATAAACAATCAGTACCTTCTAAATTAAAATTATCTATTAGACGCGGAATGTAATGTTAAGATTACCACCAGTTCATCGTTTGAGAAAACGGGAGTAAAATATGGTTTTCGCACACTTCATGCTCGAAAAAACCGACTTTATTATGCCATGTTTTGATGGGGTTGCACACTCGTCCAGTAGGTTCTAGTCGAAAGACAATAAAAGATAGATAAGATAAGATTCTTTCTTCTCAAAACTTATGACTATGACATTAAAAAACTAAAAGTTAACAGAATTGGATAAAAACCGCTATGTTAGTCTCGTCGACCGAACAAGAGCCTACGCTCCATACTCGTGCTTGGCCTGTCTCGTGTTTGCGCGACGAGTGTGTAAACTCGCCATTATCCTATCCAGCAAGTGATTATAGCCCAGTGAAAAAGGTGAGGGTTTGACCGATTTGAATGAGATCTTTTAGTGCCAGACTCCTTTGTCAACATTTACATATTTTGAGATTCCGAATTCAAACTCAATTAAATTATGTCATAGTTAGATTGATTATGGAACATCAAAATATAACCAAACTTTTAACTAGGAGATCCGTCTAATGTGTTTTTATTCGAAATTTGATTTAGTATTTTCGATAGTTACCATTACCAACCTACTTTTACTAGAAAACACTTAATTTTATTACGTAATACATGAATTGAACATTTACGTAAAAGTAATATTAATTTAAGGTAAAGAATGCTTATCTTTAAGTTTGGAACCCCAAATACTTATACTATAAAACACCGACTTAATAGCAATTTTATAGAACAAAACTATATGGCAGTTCAGATTTACGAATATAGGTATTCTTGATCAAAATTACCTATATTTTTAATAAACAATCGCCTTAGAAGCAATCTTATGTCAAGGACATAAGGGTCAGGTCAGCAGTAGGTATGTGCCGGCCACGTGTGAGGGAGCCGTGGGAACGCGTCTCCCTCGGGAACTCGCCGCGCACGTATATTGTTTCTTGAGCACATGCCAGTACTCTGATATCATTGTGTGGATATGACTTTATAAATAAATAATTTTATTACTTTTGCGTTATTTGACCAAGTACTTCGCGTGACCTGAATATTTCATTTTATTAATTAAACACCTAATACGTTGCTAATAAGATTTAGTACCTATCTAGTAAATAAATAATGCCGAACAATCCACACAGCATTACCTAGCCGCAAGCTAAGCAGAGCTTGTGTTATGGGAACTAGATGACTGATATACATAAAACAATATATTACGTAGGTACACAGATATGTTAATTACACCTACATAGAAAACGCACTCTGACCAAAAGTTCACAACACCGCTACCGCACAGCACAATGAGCATCCACATATGCTAGGTACTTAAATTCGTAATCTTTATACATATTAGGTAAAGCAAGTTGCGTGTTCGATTCCAGCCTTGGAACAAATGTTTGTTCGATCTTTATATTGCAATGCTGTATTTCATAAACAACGACTAAAAATCGATATTTTTTTGATTTGATCTGGTCGTTCTCTACTATTATAATATATTGAAATAATTCATCTAGTACCCATAAAACAAGGTCTGCTTTGCTTGAGGCTAGATGTTGCTAGGTCCAACGTTGTATATACATATGTTATATATTACATATAATAGCAGATAGCGCGTCGTAAGCAAATTTTGCTAAATATATTAATTTAATAAAAAATATCTTCCTACAATTTAGAAGCGTATCCATATAAAGCTAGCCTAACTCCCGTTTGATTGAATACGCGTCCCGCATAAAAAGGAAGATTCGCCATCTGCCACTTACATCTTCAACGATAAACGAGCTATGTTCAGACGATTTTAAACTTTATTTCAATACTTTAAAGCTCTTATTCATAATTTTATATATCAATTAGAAGTAGGTACTTTGTAAGACCCTGATAAAACAAGGGTGTTTAGGATTTCAGTCGTTTTTTTAAAGGTAATTGGATAATACTAGTTCAATTTACTTTATAGTTAAAATATCTACCATTAATAATTAAGTAAGTAAGCATTTATTTAGCACATAAAACACACATATACAATTTATCAGTTTAATCATAAAAGTACAAAATTACAATAATAGCAACTATGTTGTAGAAAACTAATAAAAGTAGTTTTTGCCCCCAATTCCGAACAGTTATCCCGGTTTATTTAAAACTAGTTATATAAAATTACACAATCAAATTTAAACTTATTACTATGGATAAAGACGAAACAATTAAAATTACGCCTAGTTTAATCCCAATCTAGTCTCTATCTCAGTCGTTTCGGCTTGAACTTAGCTGATTTTGCATAAAATACATCGTCAAAATTTAATTGATTATTGATGATGCTGTGCGATTTTTCCAACATTATTTATGGCTCTATGGCGCTCATTAGGGAAGGCCTATGTCCAGTAGTGGGCTAACATGGGCTGATGATGATTATTATTATTATTGATATTGAGAGTCAGCAATTTGTCATTTACTCTACGCCAAACAGAAAGAAAAAGCTTATCTCATTTGAATATAAGATCGATTAAAATCGATACCGACGCCTAAAAATTACGATGCCAATAAGATTAGCAAATCCATAAATGCTACGAAAGCTCTACGCGCCCCCTACGGCGTAGACCCTCTACGACAGCCGAAACGAATAATTATATCAAACTAACGGAAAACATAATTACCCTTGTAATGCATTAACCGAAAGATGAGCCTCAAATCACAATACCCTGTCCGGCCAAACCAAAAGTCCTAAGAACTATTATTACCGGCCAGTAGGTAGCACGATCATAATTGTATTAATCATTCAGCGCGACCGGCAGACGTCGATTTTCTTCAACAAAGTGCTCTTGTTTGTTTTTTTCGTAAGGAAGTCGGCCGAAGGTGAACCGTGGGAACGACGGGCGGGTGCACTTCCCAAAACATCGACGCACGGCAGCGAGCTCGACATGCGCCTGCGCAAACGAGACAAAACACCGTCTCAAGATCCCAGCTAGAGCAGGACGCCGAATATGACGTGTGCGCGCCGAGCGACAGCTCACAATCGCGTGATCATCTACAAGAAATAATAAAACGGCAATAAAAGAAACACGAGGCAACGGTAAGCGGCCGCGGTCGCGCGTGTGAGCGGGACGGGCGCGGTGGCCGAAGGCTGCGCGCGCGCCGCTCGAGTTACCGCATTCGAATTTCAAAGATCAATGATCGATACGATAAGAGCGAGACGCGCGACAAGCCGACGCTGCTGTGGGATAGAGAGGGTCGATATAAGCTGTAAAGAAAGACAAGGACAGCGATATTGGTTTGGCTCGTGGCGTTTTCAGCACGGGCCGACGGCTTTGTTGCAAAGGCTGACACTAGAGGGCACTCTTTTTATTTTGAATTCCATGAAAATAATTTTTTGCTGTAGCTGAAATAGTATTATGTAAGTAATACACATTAATACAGTTATCTATGTGGACTTCAAAACCATGGTGATGGATTGCTGGAATACCTACTACGTAATAAACTGATTTTAAAGTTATTGAGTTTTTCAAAGATAAGTAACTGATAAAAGACACAAAAATTCATACTCGTAATTAAAAATTAAATACGAAAGTTTTAATGCCTTAAAAGTTACACTATACTTGTAAATATAAGTTTTTTTTATAGAGCTGCCTATAAAGTCGCCAGTCGATGCAGTTCTTACTGCAGCGCCACAATTACAGGCGGCGGCTATGAAAACTAACACTTTAGTTCCCTTGTATTTTTCTAGATGGCGGTAGGAGTATCATAAATCTACATGTTTCAAATAACTATAGTCGAGAATATTTTAGAAGAACATAATGAAAAGGTGTCTGAAAATATGTAATAGAAGAAATTCACTATCTTTTTTAAATACTGTAAATAATAGTAATATACCTACATAATAATAGGCAACTTGAAAACTCATGTCTCATGTCCTCAGCTTTTTTTCAGAATAAGTGAATAAGTTAATTCCTGACATTTATCAAATTCTGTCAAGATAAAATGGATACTTATTACTTTTAAATGTCAATGTCAAGTTTGCATCCAGTGGCTAGACCGCACCTTTATTACAGTCTAGTTACCGCATTAATTTTATCAAAAATCATGAAGCATTGTAGCAGAAAATTTGGAGCGAATTTTTTCCTATGACCTACTCATAAGATATTTTTTAATTATGGGCAGTCTATTACTATTATCTTCGTCGGACTTATAGGCCGTCAGTTTATTAACAATAATTACCTAGTTACGGAGTAGAGTAGACTTGATAAGTTTTACTTGATAGGTTGAAGCCAATTTCCGTTAGCGATCACTTTATGATGATTGTAAATGTTGATAGATTGAAAGGCAATCTCAGAATGTTTGTAAGTTTTTCTTATGACTTCGGAATTATGAATTAACGAATGTACCTGGCAGAGACGTAAAAAGCAGAATCTTTGCATCGAAAATATTAATTTATTCGGATAAGAATACAAAGCAACTTACCATCATATTTTATACATTTTATAGTAAAGTGACATTAGTGAGGCAGATTGTAGACCTATAAACATAACAAAAAAGTGTTGCAAACATAGATAAAACAATTTTCCTAAAAATAATTATAATTAAATCTTTAACCGTGTATTTAAAACATCGTACCTATAATAACAATTTACATGTACTATATCGTTATTTATTTATAGACAATTGCTCAGTATATTCGAAATTATTTTGCGAAATTAATAAACAGTTCAATATAAGACACTATTTTTGAATTCAAATCAATTAGACATTTCATAAAATCATATACTACATAGCAGTTTATAAAATAAGTTAAAAAACCAAGAAATTGAACTCGTAATTCGGGAGCACAATTTTGGCGAAGTTTTAACAGTTACTAACCATGAACAAAACAGTAGATGTCATCTATTCTGAATTCAAATATAAAAATAGAGATTAGGAAGGCGTTCACTATTCGCGGTGGGCCGAAACAATCGCTTCTATCGGACGGGATTGGCTGAGGCAGCGCCAATCACGGCAAGAGGCAAGCCTAGGCGTGTTGCGCTTTTCCGCAAGATATTTTGGGAAAATTGTGTGAGGAATTCAACCAAGTCTTGTAAGATTCCTAATTTAAAAATACATATATACTAAATCTCAGCGGGTATAAAATGCCCATAGATATTGGTTCGTCCTGCTTGGTTTTCGAATTAAATTTTTTACTGATAAAGTTGTTACCTGGCATTTTATTCACCTTCTGTTTATTTCAACTTTCATTACTTTTATTTCAATTTGACTTTCATAACTCTCGGGGCTTCGAAGGTCATTCAAATCTATAAAATATATTCAACACATACTCGCAAGCAAATCTAATCAAAGCTCCTGCTTATATATTGCTTTTTTGAAATTTTTTAAGAAAAATCTGTCAAAGCTGCGAATACTAAAAATTAGGAGATACTAAAAATCTTATTTGCATAATCTTTTTTGCAACTTATTAGGTCAAAAATTTATAAACCATAATATTCAGGTCAAGCGAAGTACCTACTCGTTCGTTGATCATATCATGCAAAATACTAAAATAAAAACACGCCTCTAGAAGTCTTTTATTGACACAAAAATAGCTTTACACACAATAAATAATGCTGGACAATTCACACAGCATTATCTAGCCCTAAAGATAAGCACAGCTTGTATTAGGTATATATGTACTTACATACGAGTACATAGATACATAATTTTTATTACATACATGAAAATAGAAAATAAAGACTTAAAAAGGGCTGAATTACTTTACTCAATCATTTTAGAAAATGTAATGTATATTTTTTTTTCGGTCTGCCCCCAAATCAACACAATGGCCCGGGGTCTAATTTCGCCCCATGCATATTTGAACTGCAACAGTGCAATAGTGCACCTGTGTGCTTGATATTTTTGGGTCATATATGGCACAAGTGCAAGCCAGGTAGAAGTTGAAAAACAGAAAAAACACCCTTTGAAAAAAGCTTCGATATAGTATGTCAACTTGATGAGATTTTATCGTCGGGATTAAACATCAAAAAGTAACTGCCCCCGCGTTTTCTGACATTTCTTTTCTTCCATAGGAACCTCCTATCAATAACAAACAACAAAAGTAATGAGTAATTTTCTCTAGAATAGCCTTTCTCATGATGCCGTGACCAAGGGAAATACAACATTGTGAGACGAAAAAATATACCCTCGGTTCCACGGTATATAAATGAATCCCGAGTTCTTAGCTACTTTGGAGTTACGTAGGTACTCAATTTTGAAAAAAAGTTAAGTTCTGCATTAAAAAGCGAAGAAATTTTTAAGTTTTTCTCGAAAAGTGAGTTTTATAATGTAGAATATATATATTCCAGTTTATCACGCCGAAACTGATCATATTTATTGCGCACGTTGTATAATCTGCATTTATTTCTTCCGGGTGTTTTGATTATTTAATAGGCATAGAAAAAATATTTACCTACGTAATATATGTACATATTTAATGAACTGTAATATGATGACTATAATTAACTAAATTAAATTTTGTTGTTAAATGAGATGACTGTTCATCTAGTGCCCATAACACAAGCTAGCATTGCTTGGGGCTAGATGATGCTGTGTGGTTTTAATTAATAGGTACACTATTACGCTGTTGATGCAGGTCGTCATTAATGAAAATGCTTTCCGATCTATAAAATTGGCTCAGGCTGAAATCGTTTTAAAAAAAAAACACCACGTGTGTTATTTTCATGCTATGAAATGTTTGCTAGTAGTCCTCAATAATATAATTATTTACCTATTTTCCTAGTTCATACCAACAAAATTAGCACTTACGTTGAGCTACATAAAAAATTAAAACCCCAATAACCAGTGTTAAACCAAAAAAGTTACATAAAGTATTCATGCACCGTTCGAAAACGGCTAAATTGTAAGGAAAGTGCGAGTTTAAAATGCAAAGAAGTGGTAAATAAAACAAGCAAAAAGCGATGTGTAGACCGTGGGAGAACGAAGCAGGTGGACGTGTACGACGTGTTTTTGCGAGAATATTATTGGTTTATAATTGATGCCTTGTATATATAAATGTGTTTTAATTAAACGGTTTTTTGGATGCGTCACCAGCAGATTCAATCTTAGAATGTTGGGATTGCATTTTTGATTTTGTAAGATTAAATGATACCTAATTATTTTGTTTGCGGAGGAGAGCGCTGATTTCGCTACACAGTTATCAAATTTTGTCTTAGTCAGCACATAATTGTACTCAACATTTTTATTAATTTTGCGTTATGTACCGGAGATTTTTAGTAAGTAAACTTGAAGTAGGTAAACTAAAATAAACTTTAAATATCCTAAATCGTAATCTTGTCGCCATCGATAAGGACAATAAATTTTTATATATGAAATCGATAGCAAAAAATTCAGCAATTTTTTTTAATAGTGTCTTTAATAAAAAATTAAGATGTAGCCGTAGATAAAGCGCGCTCTAATTCCAACATTGTAATGTAATCTACTTGAAAAGCAGACAAAATTATAACAAAAAACACACAAATTTGATCACATGCATTTGATCACCGAAGACAATAAGAATAAAAAAACGTAGATGCATGCGTCAAGTGACCAACTCAAACTTGTCAAAAAAGAGCAAAATGAGACCAGTCCTATCCACATGGCACCGGTTCTATAACGGTGCAGGAATAAGTCTTTTTTGTTTTTATTCCTTCTCATAGTAATTTATCGTACTACAAGCCCGCTAACTAGGGTTTCGATCCGGGGCTATTATCTATTTTAGTTTTATTTTAGCGAATATAAGGGCTTGTCTCTGGTCTCAATGTTTGACTCTATGGTTTTTTCGTCTATGGTTTCAAACGCTTAGTGTATGCTATTCGTTTTTTTTTGCAGTGATAAGCCTGAAATATGAATCAGAAAACGATGAGTTTTTAAAATAGTAGGACTAGTACTGAATATAGAGGTATTATACAAATCACATTTTTTTATAAAAATACGCATAGAATTCAGTAATCTATAGATATGCTAAGTACTAACTAGCAAAACATAGCTAGTAAAAACCTTGCTAAAAAACTCACTAGAATCCGCTAAATTTATGCAAAAAAATACAAACTTAAACTTTGCTGGCCACATTTGACAGTGTACCGCGTCCTTACAGAACACTATTTTTATCTCGTGCGTAGTTTTTATGGGACCATTATAACGGAGCCTTGTAAAATATAGCTTTACAGTTGCCTGGACTTTTATGGTGCGCACAGCTAGAATCGGTAAATGTTTTGTTTGTTTAATAAACTGCAGTCTGTTTACATTTTGTATCGAACGTTCTAGAACGACCCTCCTAACAAGGAAAGTTCTTGTTCGATTCTTTACCTTAAAAATATGAAGTAAACAAAAAATCAAAATTCAGTAGTTTTACTTGTGTGATTTGTAGTTTGTGACGTGTTGATGAAGAATCATAATACGGTTTAAAGGAAATAAAAAACCTTGATATTTTATATTTGGCCATGTTGCAAAGTTCAAATTACAATTTCGTTTCGTTTACTGCGAATGTCGTTAAACAATAATCAATTTTATAATGTCTTATTTTCCCACTTTTCCACCCTTCATTACATGACAATCACGTAGAATGCATTCTATCAATAAACCATAATAGATAACAATTGTTATTCCGGCAATGCATAGGCACGCACTTAAAAAACATTAGGGTCGTGCCACACTGATTCTGACGCGTGACGAGTGAGATAAGCGTGCACGCATGCCCATTGCTATCACTTGGCATGTAAACGCCCGAACTGTCGACGGCGCCCGAGTGTAGCCGAACGTACCCGAACGCAGCCGTGGGAAAACAAGGCAGGTGTTAGCGATCCAAAGCACTTCTTACTGAGTAAACACTCAGCGTATACAAAATTATAACCGCCTTGAAGCGTCTGTGTAAATGGAAAACATATTTTGTGTGCTTAATGATACTGCTTACTTTTTTGGTGTGGCTCGGTTATCAGACGACAGAGTTTTTTTTGCGACTTTTTGAGTCGTTTATTCTACGTTTTATTTCAGTTAAATTTATTGAGGCGCCCTTAATTGGTACTGTAAATGAAGTGTAGTCGTTAAGCTGATGCTCGACCTTCTCGATTTGGTTTGCTTTTCTGTTTTATGGATTGGCTGGTACTGTTATAAATGATCCTACACTCGAGCACTATCGTGATCATTTATTTAATTATTTTTACGCAAGCTTTTTAGTTGGGGTGTAATTTCGCGTGCAGCTAAACTTTATTTCAAGGCCGACTGGACTTTAAATTGCGTGAGAAATGTTTAAATCACGAAGTTGTAGTAAATTGCTACAATCCAGTTAAATGCACGAGTATTTGGCAGCGTCAGTGACCCACACGATATCTTACAATAATCTGTAACACGTGAAGGTCGTACGAAGCTTTCATCATCATCATAAAAACAGTACAAATATACCATATTTTGATATGATTGTAAAGTATTAACTACATAAACCTAATGTACGAAGTACTTCGTTAAGGGATGAAGCCTTCATCCCTTAACGAAGTACTTCGAAATTAGGGTGAGTGCGGTTTAATTTGCGCGCGTTTCACTTATAATTTTTCCAAATAATACATTTAGGAACATTTACATGGTGCTTACAACCTATTGCTACAACAATAACTGTTCAGATTGGGGCTAGATGATGATTTATGGAATGTCCAGCATCATTAATTTATTATTGGTATTCTATGAAGCCCGCAGTAGTTTTTAGACGAACCATCTCGCAAACACTTTACTCTCGTTACAGACAGGGTGTCGTATTGTATAAATCTTAATATATTTTTTTTTCTTAGATATCTGTAATTGATAAGTAATCTAGGTATATTAATTCTACAAAGAGGAAAGAATTGAGTTTTTGGTCGTTTGTTAGAATGAATGAGGATAGAATAGGCTCTGAAACTACTGGACCAATTAGAATTACCCCTACTGAACATTATAGCGTTCCGTATGAAAACTTCAATTGAAATTAATCATATTTAATAATGTAACACATAATAGGTAAAAAAAAATAGATTTTTTTATTTAATACCTGTACGAAACCGGGGTGGACCGCTAGTGAGTATAAACAGATAAAGTATGTAAGTACAATAAAACAATCATTAACGTAAGCTAGGTTTTAATTCTACTACTTATCCACTTGAACGTTCGTGGTAACAGTACCCGATATCATCAGGGTGCCATTGTAGAGGGTAATTCTACACCTGGCATGTAATCAGTGTTCTATTTAGAGACCCAACAACTTGTTGCACAAGTGTGTTTAAATATGTAAAGAAAAACACATTCGAAGCAAATTAGATTTTGTTGCTATTTATGACTCGACTGGAACAATAATTTGCAAAAGGAGGTGAAGCTATTGCTATTATGAGAGTATCACCTAGTTAAGCCCGTAGCAATTACAATTTTAGGGATTTTTAAGTTTTTCAACAGTCCACAATAAATGGTCTAGCCCCAAGCTACAGAGCTTGTATTATGGGTACTAGATTACTGATATACATAAATATATGAAATAATTAGATATTTTTTATAAAATAAAGGAAACGACCAAAACACCTTGAACCAATATCTGCAGATAATACAAACATGAATTTTTACATTATCTACTGCTATGTATACAATAACACTAACAATTCTACGAAGGGTTCTTAGTTGGTACTTAACCAACTTTATTAAAATTAAGTACGTCTCCTCAGTTAAAGTTCAATAATAATTTATAAATATTTTTTTTATATTTCTTAATTTTTTAGTCTCCTCAGTTGGCTGAAACCACAGTACCTACTGAAAACTACATAAATCCTAATTATATAATATTATAAATGCTACAATGTTTTCGGTCCATAGAGTCGTATTTCATACCATGTATTACCAGATACAGATTTCTAGCAGAACACTGTGAAGATTTTAAAAATAAAGCATAATTGCTTAGTACTTAAACATTATTACTGCAAGTGTTTAAAATTATATGCTAGTGAGGTTAATAGTAGGCATAACAGCAACCTGTAATTTCATTTCGCGTACTGAGTTTAAAAAATAATCGTAATTGCGAATACGAGCAAATTATAGCTGAAACAGATATTATTGTCTATTATTACCAGACAATAATATCTGTTTTAGCTAAAACTACGAAATAAAATTACTAAAAAATAGTATTTTGCTGCGTCTGCGTGTAAAAATTATACGGAAAACAAAGTTGCTTAGTAACTAATTGCTATTAATAAAAGCTAAATATCATGAAAAGGAAAGAAAAGAAAGAAAACTATGATTTGTAAGAATAAATAATAATTATGTTGTAAAAAAAATTGCATGTATTTTTTTCAGATTGTACAAATATGTTTACTAACGCGGTAAATCAAACCAAGGGTCTCAAGCCACTGAAAATTCCATCAGAATAAGATTTACCATACAGAGGATTTCAACGTCGTACAATAACTATAATTTAAAGGGTTGGCAGTTTTTAAGGGACAACTTAACAAGTAGGATCGTAAAATCAAATTACACAGTAACATTATGAATGGTTGGATGTTTGTAACTTCTTCACGCCAAAAGTAATGGACGTATCCGGCATATACGTAGCTCTTAGTAGAGAATGAAAAATAGCCTAATTTTATCCCATAAGACAGTTCTCATAGAATATAAACATAATACATGTTTCCATAGCAACAACAAGTTCGAAGCAGCAACATGTATACAACACACCAGCAAAGCACATAGTTTATCTCTAAATTACTACAGTGTGCTGTTACCATAAACCAAATTTATATCAGATACTGCATAATTACAGATCTGAGAATTTAATCATACAGTGGAATCGTCAATTCGTCAATTTATTCCTTACATGTACACTATCTTCGACTGTCATCGTAAACATAGGAGAAAAATATGTTTGATGTCATTTTAGGGTTCCTTAGATAGTGAGTGAAACTCAAAATCACCAAATAGCGGGAAGTGGATTTAAAGAAGGAAATTGAATTAAAAGCAGGATTTAATTTATATTTGGGAATTATGTTTTTTCTACGAGTTGTAAAAGATTCTACCCACTCAAGTCGGCAGCCTGACGAGAATACACGGTCGGTTGCTCATATTATTTATACAGTAATCATACATAAAATAAAGAACACCCAGGCTTGTCAGCGAATTCAGTAGGTATGTAGTCTAGTATATTCGTAGACGAGTTTTTAAAAGTTTTATGATAATTATACTTAGATTGGTTGCCATAGTTAGGAAAAAACTAGAACAACCAGTAGATAAGAAGGGTTATTCCCGCTCGTCCCTTCGCTTCGTCCCCTGAGGGGACGAACGGGAAGTAAACTTCCCGCTGGCCCCGATGGGGACGAACGGGAAGTATACTTCCCGTTGGTCCCCATTAAAATGAACGGTTTTTCTGAAAAACCACTCGAAAAAATCTCTAGGACCTACAAAACGTATTGAGAAATTAACTTCGGTTGTACTGTGAAAATACGTATGCTTCTTAACAATTTAAATGCAAGAGTTTCGACGGAAGTATGTTTATTTTTTCAAATTCAAATTCAAATATTCTAATTCAAATTTAAATTTCAAAAGTCTTGCGTGGATCGATCCGAAATGGCATAGATTTCGGTAGAACTTCATTCATAACGAATTACCAACCAAAACGACAAACTTAAAAAATATTTTTACCAATTGATAAAACAAATATTAAAAAAACAAACGTGTTAAGGATCTGGATTACAAGGAGGTTTTACTTTGTCTTTTTCTATTGACATAAATAGAGTGGAAAATAATACTGCTGTTCTGTAATGTAATTTAAAACAGTTAGCAGACCATTATAAATAAAGGAGCTTAAATGAAACAAATTGCAATTGAAAATAATACACTTTTGGTAGAAATAATGTGTGTAAAGCACCGGGAAGCACTGGACTAGCAATTTTTATTGATACGGAACACTCAACACAAACTCACCCATAGCAAACCGAGAAACCCAGTAGCAAGCGGTAAGTATGACAGGTAAATTGATGATTACCCCCCTACAGGCTATGGTCCTTATAATTACGTACAAAGAGAACAAGTTCGCGTAATTATGCAGTATCTGAAATGTCATTTAGCCTGAGGACAGCCCTAGAGCTGGTTATGGATTGGTTACTTGCTTCACTGATGTTGTTCCTGATTGGTGGTAATCTGCATGGGTTAGTTTGAAAATAGAATCTTCTTAGGTTTAGGAATGTAATCTTGAGTGCCTACCTACATACTTCGTTATATTATGTCACTTGGCTTAACCCACATTTTAAAAAATCTCGCGTGAGATTGGGGAATGGGGGAAGGGGTTGAATAAAATCTCACGACATCTCACTAGGGGGGAGGGAGGGACAGAAAATTAAAAAAAAACACAACACGTAATTTATGGACGCCCCCTAACTTTTCAACGATCAGATAAACTTTTTTCACAGTAGAAATTAAAAAAAAACCGAATTCAATCACAGTAACAAAGGTACTTCGTTTAAATGAGAAGGTAAATTATAAAATATTTATTTGACAATAATTTCTACACACATACCTCTACATACACACTGGATTATTACTGAAGTTCCTAACTTTTTTGATAATTTTCTATATTTAGTGTTCATCAGGAATGTAGGATTCTAATGGTGAAATCTTTCCAATCGGTTTAGTACTTCTGCAGCCTATTCAATCCAAACAAACAATCAAATCTTTCCTCTTTATTATTACTATTTATATTATTAGTCGGTTTTTCTTATTCCTTAATAGAAACCTGATGCCAAGCCAAAGATAAAGCAAGCCGAAGACAAGTCTCTATGGCGCTCATCAGGGGAGGCCTATATCCAGCTGTGGACTAATATGGGATGATGATTATGATAAGAATCTGTCGCACAGATTTTTTTTTCAGCCTGTTAACCATAACTGAAGCCTTCTCCACAACAATTGACAATAGGTAGGTACAAACTATTCATGCTTTATCAATTGAGATGCATGAAAATATCCAGAGCACTGCAATATAAGCTTATTGCTTATTACGCAACGAACGCGGCACGATTAAGTAGATTAGATACGCCTTATCAAACTATAATTGTACTCGCTTCAGTTTTAATAATCTTAACGAGTTCAAGAAGCTGATGACTTGCCGTTTACTGCAGTGGGCGGTGCCTTTTATGGGGATAGCTTAGAAAAAACACATTCTAGATACTTTTATCATCATTGATGATAGTTTACGAGGGCCACCCACAACATCGCTTCTTTTTCAGTTCAGCATTCGTTTAATATCGTTAGAGATGAAATTTTGCTATACTAGCACAATACTAATAAATAAACAAATATTTAACTTCATCATGATAAAATGTAGTCCCAGTTGGGAATAGAAATATCCTTTAAACGTTCCAAATAAACAACACAAGCAAAAACTGGTCTAAAATTTCAAAGCATGTATTTCGATTATCAATGTTAACTGATCATTTCCCTACCTTCATTCAAAAGCGTTTTAAACAAACAATACCATTGTTCGGCCACGTGACAGTCACGTGACGGACCGATCTCCATAAACGTTGGGGGTGAATCAACCGTCATAATGCACACACCGGAACAATACAAAAACCGGAACAAGAAGACCCTACAAGTGCCCGACAAGTGTCTCCGGAACCGGAAAGGTCAACGGGAGCGTGTGTCGGTGCACAATACCGACCGTTGGTTAATTGGTTGATGTTTATGGTTGTGTAAGGGTTCGAAATGAGTTATTTTATGCGTGGTTTGTCAACGGTTGCAAGCGGCCATTTATACTAAACTTCAATCGTAGTATGATGTCTACGGATCTTTAATTTTGTTCCACGGTAGATGATGACTTTGGGAAAACATGAGACTATAGACAATTAGAAGCATTAGAATTGATTAGAATTTACAACGGTAAGTTAGTTATTTGCGTCGGACAGTATGCAATACCAAACACTTGAAATTACACACCAATCGGCAAGGATGGACCATGCATGCTTTTGATTGGACGGAAATTAGATTGATAGCGTTTATTAATAAAAAGATGGCATTTTTATGGTAAATAGAGTCTTAAATCCTTTATTAGTTTTAACTAGGGTTAAAAAAATAGAAGCCAGGCGACAACACGGATCAAAACAAAGCTTTTGACATACTGTGTTAATTACAAATGAAGGGCTTAGAGTACCGTGTTCGCTGTGTAACTATTAATACACTGTGACGTAGTGCTTTAAACGGTCGTTAGTAACGGCAGTGCTTTATGGAGGGTGGAGTATTATCTAGTTAGGGGCTGGCGGAAATAACTATAGTTCTACATGGGGCTTCAGCAAACAATGACGTCACAATGAACAATAAAGATTGTTTTGTGACGTGTGTTAGTAATTTGTCAGCAATTGAAATGACGTGCCGTTGGATAGGTTTTTTTCATGTAGGAAGTTTTTGTAGAACTTCAGTCTAGTAGTCTGGTTATGTTTAAAAAAATCCTTAGATAATTAACGATAAAATAAGTGTTTATACTTACGTAATTAGATGAAATTTTAAAATTATATCCGAGGTCTCAGGAATGAAAATTTATGAACCTTATGATTTTGATTTTGTTAATTACAGTCCAAGTTATAACACGAAAGCAATCACTATGAATATTTTTTCTTATAGTTATCAATCGATTTCTTAAGTTCAGGATCGATTATCGACGGTTCTTCAAATCCAATCCAATTTAAATGTTTCGAATTCGATCTGCCTCATAACCGATCGATCTGTGAGAAGCATCGATTAAGCTCTTTTCTTACCCATCATTTTAATCGATTGTTTCGGTTAAATCTTCTAGATAAAACTAAATGGGCTCCCGTTTGTTACGTTGAACATTAAAATATAGCTGGGTTACGTGATTGTACGGGCTTCTGAGAATTATAAAATAATGTAAGCTACAATATTAACAGTTACGTACATTTTTGGAAAAGAGGTTTGTGTCTTTGTGTCAAAATAAATTGTATTTCATTAATTAGCCAAAATAACACGAAAAGTACCTAATCAAACCATTATAAAATAATTCATAGGGATTTTAGGAGCGTATTATAATATCCATAAAAATTAAAGTTTGTCATTTTTGACTAATAGTACCATTATTTTCACCTTTTGCGTTTTTTTCACCTAAATTAGTTTCCTATGCGCAAGTGTCCAAAACCGAACAAAATTTCACAAATGAATCCATCCTTAAAGCTCCCGTCTCCCGCGACAAAAAACTCCTTAACCCACGTGGTCACTACCGTTCATTTACTCGAATTATGCGTAGTACGGCAGGTGGCAGGTAGCCTGGGAACTCAGGGTTGTGGTGTGTTCCCACGACGCGTCATTCAGAACACAACACCTGCGCCCCTTAACGGAGCACACACGCCTGCCACGCGAAACACGATTAGACGCGTGTAAGGGGTTAGAAAGTATAATCTTCTTATAGATTCTTAAAATTTAGGAAATATAGGGTATTGTATCCTCAAGCACTTACCTCTTTTCTCTATGACTAAAGCCCTAAAAGTTTAGAAAATTTATCTGAACCTTGCACTCCTGCAACGAAATACGACGCGTGTCCCGTACACGCGCCTCATCGTATTTTGTGGATTAGAAAACCGAAATATAATTATAATGTATAATTTTTTGAGATTTCAAAAACATTTAAGCTTACAAAATAAGTAGGTACCTACTTAGATAATTCAAATTTCATACAATAAATCCTTTTCGGTCGGCAGAGAGATAATTCTATGCTCAATTTTTAGAAAATTTGAGAACATACGCCTGGCACGGATTTGACGCATGTAGGGGATTATAAGAGTGGGAAGACTTCCCACTCGATGGACCGACTATATTGTTGTAGCGGTCGCTGGGTTCATCCATCAACTGCTGGATGGAGGTGGCTTAGGATTGCTCTTCGTGGCTTCGTTTGGAGGAGGCCTATTTTTGATAACGGGATAACAACATTATTTTATGATGATGAGGGGATTATAACACAAATCGAACCTATATAAGTGTATTTAGTTAATATTATTTTAGTTTTAAGCTTTATGCCCATGTATCGTGTGTTCTACTCACTATAATTTCAGAAATCTAGAGAAGATTATTGAATCTTTGACTGAAAATCTATCGTCGGCGCGGGGGCGGGGAGCATAATGTACGCTCTGGTTTCTGAAGGCGGGACTTAAATACTTATTCCGTCATTTCCTTTGAAAGCTGTAAAAATGGATTTCACTACTGACCATAACCCCTTAACCCTTGTTGGTTGACCCTTAACCCTTGTTGGTTAACCCTCAACCCCTGGTGGTTGCACCCTTATGGTGACTGACCTGATCAGCGTAACAGGGCTTTGTGTAACGTATTGCCGTGAAAACATTAAGGTGGAGTCGCATCATAATGGTTTACAATCATCTGTGTGGCTTATTCCCACTGAAAATATTTCGGCCTTCACTACACACGCCTTTTCAGGGGCGATTACTGATCGCACCCCATATCGCGTGTTACAAGTCGACAATACTGCGGGGTAGTACAGTCACCAGCATAAATATATGACTATGGGCAGCGCTGCAAAAATATATGATCATAAATTGAACGTATAATTATGTGACGATAAGTAGGATGTAAAAATATGTGATGATTTACACCCGGCAAAATAATCGTTTGCTTTACAACAACATAAGTATCGGATCACGTAAAGACTGCATTAATATCTGATACAATTAACAGTAAGAAATATCTCAACAATCTGCAAGAATGAACTTTATATACCTACCTAAGCATAGAGCCGTGATTTGAACAAAACAGTATGACGCTTCTTGAAAAGAGCATCAATCTGTCATTGGATATCACCGCTCACGTCTTACGTTTGTTTGTAAGTCATTATTTTAGCATTTTAGTCGTCGGTGGCCAGTGTTATGTTATGATTATCTGCCTAAGGTCCGACTGCGTAGTAAACTGATGATAACAAGTGCGTCAAATAATGTAAATTTTAACAGTGTGTGATAAAACATGATTATATAAATCCACAACATATCAATTCTTATGCACGTTTATTGTATGTACGTGTATTATTTAAATGAAGAGTAAATATTATTTTTATTAATAAACTAGGAGTCCGCCCTGCCTTCGCAAGGATATTAAACAAAAACTTCAGAAATTATACACACTAACACGTTAAGTTTCACAGTTTTCTTAAGGATCCCTAACTTTTTTTGCAGCATTGGGGTTTTTACATTGACTCGACACTCCATATTTACACATGCATGACTGACTCTGGCTGTAGAGAAAAAGCAAGCAGCGGAGCCATAATAAAAGAAGAAGTTGAATGTATTTCGCACGGAATAATTATTGAATTTTTCATGTGGATCACTAACTATTTTGAAAATATTCTATAGCCTATGTTCATCACGGAAAATTTAGGATTCTAATGGTGAAAGAATTTTTAAAATTTTGTTTACTAGTTCCTATTCAATTCGAACAAACAATCAAATCCTCTTTATAATAAAAAAATCTTGTATTCATATTTATATTAGTACTAGCGGTCCGCCCCGGCTTCGCACGGGTATTAAGCAAAAATTTCAGAAATTATACACACTAACACGAAGAGTTTCACAGTTTTCATACGGATCCCTTACTTTTTTTAACAGCATTGGGATTTCTGACGTTGACTCGACACTCCATAACTGACACTGGCCGTAGAGAAAAAGCAAGCACCGTGCGTATATATTCTATTCTGACGCGCCATAATAGAAAAAGAGGTTGAATATACAGCGCACGGTTCAATTATTGCATTTTTCATGCGGATCCCTAACTTTTTTGAAAATATTATATAGCCTATGTTCATCACGGAAAATTCAGGATTCTAAAGGTGAAAGAATTTTTTAAATCGGTCCAGTAGTTTCGGAGCCTATTCAATTCAAACAAACAAACAAACAAACATACAAACAATCAAATCTTTCCTCTTTATAATATTAGTATAGAAAACGAAATCTGCTAAAATCATGTCATAAAACGTGAGACATCGATCCAATGACAGATTGATGCTCTTTTCAAGAAGCGTCATACTGTTTCGTTCAAATCACGGCTCTATGCTTAGGCATATAAAGTTCAATCTTGCAGATTGATGAGATATTTCTTATTTCTTACTGTTAATTGTATCAGATATTAATGCAGTCTTTACGTGATTCGATACTTATGCTGTTACAAAGCAAACGATTATTTTGCCGGGTGTAAATCATCACATATTTTTACATCCTACTTATCGTCACATAATTATACGTTTAATTTATGATCAGATATTTTTGCAGCGCTGCCCATAGTCATATATTTATGCTGGTGACTGTACATAGGTTAATTTTAATATTTATGTTAGACTAAGGTAATATATTTTATAAGATCTTAAGTTTTTAAGTTTATGTATTTCCATCTTGTTACTTAACTGCCGTTGCCTGAAATAAATGATTTATTTATCATCTATTTACTACGCCCCGTAAAACCGGTCAGTGCCTGGCTTGGATGTATGTATGTACTACACTTGTATACGATAAACATTCTATATAGTTTAGATACAAAAAAAAAAATACAAAAATATTTATTGGGAACATAACTTAATGTATAGGGTACAATTGTGGGCTGACTACCGCAAAAGTTAAAAACTGCGTAGCGGAGCCAGCGCCCTCCTCCGCAAACAAATTAATTATTTATGTTCCATATAAAAAAAAAAACAAAGATAAGAATTAACCTAGTATGATACAAAATAATTAATTTAATTTCACTGTGTGTAGCATGTGAATGAGTAAGAGTAAGTAAGATTCTCCTGAGGACACCGGTCTCAAAAGAGTCCGGGCAACAGGATTTCCTAGGTAGGTATGTGTGTTTGTATGTGTGTGTGTGTGTGTGTGTGTGTATGTGTGTGTGTGTGTGCGCGCGCGCGCGCGTGTGTGTGTGTTTGTGTGTGTGTGTGAAGGTTATGGTGAATATTTCGGATGTAGTTGGATCATTTTTGATACCTTAAAATTTCCTCAGTATCCTCGTAGGAAATTGATAAGAGCCAATCAGTGCATACACATTTACATTTAAAGATGGTGAGGATACTATGAACGTGTGCATGCATTTGATTTATTCGCATAATTATTTTACTATCACAGGAACTTGCCCATTTGCTTTGTTTTTATCGACGATCAGTATGATAAGTACCCGCACTGTTGCCATATTGAATTACAAATTACATATAACTCACATTTTATGTGAATTGACACAATTGGAATGAATAGACCCTGAATCTACTTTATATTCAACTTTTTTATTTGGATTTGTGGAATAATGTCAAGATAGTTATCGTGATGACTTTTTGCAAATAAAATTTCAAATATAGTCGGTCATTTCATAAGGTTTTATGACACGTCATGTAAGTATTATGAGTATCGCTTTCATAAAATGAAGCTACTTTATTCCCTTGCATATATTTTGATGTTATCGTCCATCTTTATAGATTCAAACAATGGCTATATCTTTTGATTGCTAACATAAATATTTTACAACACGTCCGCATAGAAACGAAACTCACTTAGCATTACAAAGTATTTCTAAGAAACATTTTTGAAGCACAGTGTCTATAAGTTATTAATATCCAATACAGATTCCAGCTTGAATAAAGCTGTGCATACAAATGCTGATTGAATGAACCCTTCACAATGAGCTGATAATCTTAATGAGTATCATGCGTCCACCGTCGACACGTGTATATGGGCCCTGACGTGTCTAGTACTGAATTACTGTTACAGTCAAAGTAAAAAAAATATGAACTCTATAGGGAGAATATGATTTTTTAATCCCATAGTTTACTCCGTCCACGCTTGTATTTTCTTTGACAAAAAAAAAAAGAATGCAATGTTCCATAGACTTTGCTTCTTTGCATATGAAACATGAACCTAACGGCTCGAAAAACATTAGGAAAGAAAAGCTTCGATATTTATCGACCTTACAGCTTAGTCTTTATAAAAAGTATAATTTTTTCATAAAATCAATAAAAATAAATGCGTGGACGAAGCATAAACGTAAATATTCAATTTATTTATTCTTCCTTCAGTATTTTCTGGTCATTTATATTATTTGAATTTATATTATGTGTTATTTATTACCGTTGTCCACCACCTCGGTATCCCTCACTATGGGACACTAAGATTTGTTGATAAAAACCTGACATCACGACTATACAACATACGGAGTGAAATGTTTTCATAAAAAAACGATAATTTCTTTTTTTGCAATACGCAGTCTCATTATAATTTTATCGCGACATATTTTGAAATGATTGAAATTTTAAAATGCATTCGGTAATCTACATATACATGATATGGATCAGTTGAGCTACCTGTAGTTTGTTTGCAATTATCCTCAGTTAGCTCAACTGTAAATACTAGCTCTAATTTAGTTACATAATTGTAATTTCATTGTTAATAAAGGTGAAAAGTCGGCAAAGAAACATTTAATAACGAGGAAGGACTACGACACAAGAGGGTGCGGGATCGATCCCCGCCTCCTGAAAATGTATGTACGATCTTTACATATTTTTCAGGCTATTCTGCCTATATGTGTTTAATAAAAAATATCTGTATAGGTATATAATATTGTCTTATGTATTCAGTCATCTGGTATCCACAACACAAACTCTGCTTAGCTTGGCGCTAGATAATTCTGTTTGGAATATACAGCATTATTTATTTGATTTATATACTAGCGGTCCGCCCCAGCTTCGTACACGTATTAACAAAAAAATAATTTTTCATGAGGATTCCTAACTTTTTAGAAAACATTCTATAGCAATCAAGAAAAATTTAAAATTCTAATGGTGAAAATTTTTCAAATCGGTCCAATGGTTTCGGAGCTTATCCAATTCAAACAAACAAATCTTTCCTCTTTATAATATTAGTATAGATTGGAGCACCTAAGGTAAAATACAATATAGTCCTTACATAAAATCTCTACATTCAGTCAGTGGCGGCAACACAACAATAGATTGTGACAATACTCCTGCCCGTGTCCTGTACTTTCGTCTGCGCACACGTACGTCGCGTGACCGCCACGCGATGAATATACACTCAATTACAATTGAATCTTTGTATTATAATGTATTTATTGGAGAAACTGTAAAACAAACTTTCAAACCACAATTTCTGTCATAAATAACTAAAGAGCATTTGTGATTTATAAGAGGAGGCCTTTGCATAACAATGCAATCTAAGGTGCTGATTATGAGATGAATAAAAAATAAGTAGTTCTAAATGGTTTATGGTATGGCAAAAAATATCTAATATTAAATTAATTTACATATATAATTTAGCTTTTGTCGTAGTTTTTTTAGTTTATTTAAATAATGATTAGTAATTAACGGGTATTTATCGCGTTTCTTCTTCCTCCTTTCTTCATCTTCTTTTCTCGACGTTTCAACAGGTTTGCACTCTGTCGTGATCACGAGATGACTGACTGAGTCATCTCGTGACCACGACAGAGTGCAAAAAATGTGTTCAGATCGCGTAAGTTTCAAAACATTACTTTATTTAAATAGTATGTACTCATTTACTTTTAAAGTTTTTATTTTTATATTTAATAAATGATTTTCTATTTTTTTTTTCAATACTTACGTAACTGTCAAAGTTACATAAAAAAATTGTAGCTACCTACCTGTAGCTACGCATAAAAAAAAGACTGAAAAACTTCCTTCCCATCATATTTTTGTGCAAAATCAAAAAGCCTGATATCGAATACTTCGTTTACGTCGATTGGACATGCGCATGTACAAACAAAATATATCTCAAAGAACAACGAAACCCTTTTTCAACACTTTCACTCAAAAAACTAAGACCATAGAAAATAGTTAATGGTCGAAAGAACTCTCCCTAAAGTAAAATAAACAGGATTTTAGTCGTGTGTGTCACACTTCACACACACATAAAACTAAGGTATGTCAAAAAGAAAAGTACCACCACGCACACAGATACAATAGTCAATTTGATATAACGTAATACAAAGATCCATTTGTAACTCTACCCTCTATGGAGAGGGGACAAAAAATGTTAAGATTTTATATTCTTTTTTCAATAATGCCTGCACGTGGTCGGGTTGTGGTCGAAGTTTTTTTCTTCGACGAAAGTATTATGTGTAAAATTCTTGAGAGTGTCAGTTACAGTGACTGGATGTGTGCTTGCGGATAATTAAAGTAACGAGTTTACAGAACAAAAACTAGTCTTGTTTAAAAATTTCTGAAAAAAAGCTTAAACTTACTTTATAGGATTTCGATCGTCTATTATTAATTATAAAAACGACTGTGGGATCATATACAACAACCAGAATCATATACAAGAAACCTTTGTTAGAGACGTCTAGCTAAGTATATAAACATTTAAAAAAAAACTGCAATAAGAAAAGTTTCATAGTAATAAGTGATAAGTATTTCTTCGTAGTTTTCTCTGAAATTCGGCACAAAATAAAGCAGACAAAGCGATATTACCAACAGTGCTGAAAAGATTTTTCCTTTTTCTTAATGAAAATTTCTAATAGAATTTGCTAGAATTTTCACGAAGTCTAACAAGAATTATAAACATTCCTACAAGATTTATATAAACTATAAAAACCTATATAAATTTCTGACAAATCATGTAATCCTTTCACCTTATGTAAATGTTATCTATCATCTACATAAAACTTATTACGTCCGTTTGTAATAATAAATGCAATCCTGGTAGTTAGAATAAAACGATGTTTATTTACGACGTAAGACAGAGCCCGTCTTTTTTATATCTATACTAATATTATAAAGAGGAAAGATTTGATTGTTTGTATGTTTGTTTGTTTGTTTGTTTGTTTGAATTGAATAGGCTCCGAAACTACTGGACCGATTTAAAAAATTCTTTCACCATTAGAATCCAAAATTTTCCGTGATGAACATAGGCTATATAATATTTTCAAAAAAGTTAGGGATCCGCATGAAAAATTCAATAATTGAACCGTGCGCTGTATATTCAACCTCTTTTTTTATTATGGCGCGTCAGAATAGAAAAAGAGGTTGCGCACTGTGCTTGCTTTTTCTCTATGGCCAGTGTCAGTTATGGAGTGTCGAGTCAATGTCAAAAATCCCAATGCTGTTAGAAAAAGTAAGGGATCCGTATGAAAACTGTGAAACCCATCGTGTTATTGTGTATAATTTCTGAAATTTTTGTTTAATACCCGTGCGAAGCCGGGGCGGGCCGCTAGTTATATATAAATCTATACTAATATATAAAGAGGATAGATTTGATTGTAAGTTTGTTTGAGTTGAATAGGCTTCGAATCTACAGGACCGATTTGAAAAATTCTCTGATGAACATAAGCTATAGAATATTTTCAAAATTAGGAATCCGCATGAAAAATTCAATTTCTGTTAAATAGCCGTGCGAAGCTGGGGTAGACCGCTAGTATAATAAACACTATATGCGTTGAAACTATTAAATTATATATAAGTTCAGTGTACATTTACAATTTCTTTTGATAGATCATACACCGGTATAGATTCTTATTGGATTGAACTTGTATTGACACAGAAAACCATTGTTTTTTGTTCATTAGTTTTAGTACAGTATGTGGATTCTCCATGTCAACCTTCAAATAGAGTATATAGATATAATAGCTAAGTGTATAGGTATTATAGGTTGAAATGGTGATGTAACTTTGCAAAAATAGAATGAAATTTAATAGCGCGTAGCACATGCTACGAATTTCGTAGAGCTTCGCAATGTAAAAAGCTTATTTCATTTTGTGAGTCAAACAATTTCTTTTCACTATTTTAGTTACGTAGCTATAGTTTGTAATGCTAGCAATTAATGTGTTGTATTTTGACAACACAAGAATTTCTAAAATAAAATGGCATAAACATAAAAAAAATATTATAAATAATATATATAACACACATTATATATCGAGACATACAAAAACCTTTTTAAGTTTCTTAACCTGATACTATCCCTTAAAGTCTTGCCTTACAAATAATTCTCGATTTATTCCCCTATCAGCATCAAATCCTGTTCGTCTTATAATCACAGTATCTAGAATTAATATAATTCGCCGTCATACGACGGGGAAATGATTTATCAGAGCTGTACTTTGCTGTGATTTGCAAGGCGCAGGCGCGGTGTACACCGATTTAATCGCAGGAAACGACTAGCCTGTGGAAATTAGCTTGCTCAGTTTCTGTTCACTAGGTTTTATAGATCCACGTTTTAGGTTTTTATTTGTAGTGAGGATAATTTTTTTTGTGCCTTCTAAATATGAAAGAATTAATTTAATTTACCGACATCTAGCTCTGGGATGTACGGATGATCATTATGAATAATAATAACAAATAACATAATCAAAACATCAAATAACAAAAACAAATACATACAACTATTTGTAAATTTTAACAATAGCTCTACTTATCCATATCGATACCAGTCGAAAGCGTCCCCAAGATACAGTCTGCAATGCCTCGCTGTATGGCAGTAATAATTTAATAAAACAATCTGGGAGAACGTTTACACAGTAAAACAACACTGTTAGAGATCGCTCTTGAGTGATAAGATTGCCAATTGTCACATATATTGTCATTTTATTTTGTTTCTTAATTATTTTGTACAGAATTTTCTATCTTAGACATGTTTATACAATGACGTTGATAAATCATAACACCGAAACTATACAAACAAATTAAACAGTTTACTCATGAAAAACTATTTAGGAACTAATCAAAATTGAACTTTCCATAACTTTCCATGAACTCTCCATCTACTCTGGCATGATTTTTGTGGAACCATGATATCTTATATTGTATGGAGTTCCTCACAATATAAGATAACGTTATCTACAGTGCAAACTTATTATCATTCACTTATTATAATAAGTTTGCCAACTGATCTCCATTTTCCAGTTCATCATCAGTTGATCATTCAGTTTTTGCGAGTATGTTAGCCATTCTCACGGGCTGCCTGATAACGTATTCAGCGGAACTTATCTATCCAGCGGCCAGCTGCCCGTGATTCATAACAGATAGCCCTGTTTATTCTGCCTGGATCCCGGTTATGCAAATCGTTAGAGGGCCGGAAACCGTATTGCTATAACGTTAGAGTCGGTTATTAAATGTTATGCAGTTCTAATGTTTCCGCCAGGATGTGATTGCCAAAGGCTCGATTGATAGGTGTCAGTCGTGTTGTTTACAGTTTTTCTTGGAGAGTTACATGTAAATGTTAAGGTAAATTTTGTTTCCAGGGGATAAAGTTAAATTTCCTTAAACTTTAAAGAAGCTTGCCTTTTAGCTACGTCAACTAACTCGAAGAACTTTAGCTGCAAAAACGTTTAATTCTAATTAATAGAAGGAAACATCGTGTTCATGTCAGACAATCTTCTTACGCATAACAGATAGTATCGACAACTATTAGAAATATATTCTCTAACGTAGATTTTGAAAGTTCTTAAGAGCAGGCTATACGAAAGTCATTATCATTATGAGATATCAAAAAGAAAATCACTTATATATAACGAAAAGGCAAGAAGCAATGAAACGGATAACAAAAAGTACAAGGCTAGAATCAGAAAACGAAACATAAAACCAACGTCATTAAGCTCTAGCAAGCACATCAATGATGGAAGATGATACTAAAAGATCATAATCACAAACAAGATCCATAGATTAAGCTTCTTAACATCAATCAAAACTCTATCACAGAGATGTAAAATAAAACTAAAACTCATTTTCAATTACTCCGTACACATCAATAAGGCTTTACGGGAGCAATCTCAGCTCTATGTAACGTCTAAGCGCGGTGCGTCAAAGCCTCTATTCGTAGAAGTCGTTGGTAAAACGGGTTTCTGAGCGCGCGCTACCGGTAACGCGTGCTGAGCGCGCGCCGAACACGCCACACAGAATATAGAATAATACCCTCGTCTCCCGGGCACGCGTTTGCGCTCGCGCTCCCTGCCTTCTATATAAACCCAGGCGCCCTTCCTGATTCAATCATTCCCGACTCACGCACCGCGCGCGCACGTCGTATCTCCCGCTCTTTACACTTTGTAAATACGTAGTCGTACGCTAGACTAAGTTCGTTGTAACTTGTAAATATAGCGATAGTTATCATGTGTTTGGCTAAGGATGAAACACAATCCCCGCCGAAGGAGGTGTCACCGCCGAGGTCACCTTGGGCCAAGCTTCTAAACCGACAGGTAAGTCATTTATATTTACACAACCTGTTTTTGTATGCCTGTATGCAGTAATACAGTTTTGTTTACATAAAAACCTGAATTCGTGTTTAACAAAGTGTCTAAAGTTCATCTTTCATCTTTACAGAGCTCTAAACCAAGGCTTCCTCGCAAGTTGACATCTTCTACGAGGGTTAATCTAAACAAGTGCTGGTCCAAGCTTGGAGAACTGATCTCCAACGCGGGTCCTCGCACCGATCTGCCATCGAACAAGACTGCCTACTCTGAAGAACCACTTCTTCTGCCCTTCTCTGATTACTTCTACCCTGTGGACCCGGTCAAACCGATCCCGGTGGAAGACAGCAATAATGCTGAGAACCAGAACATTCTGAACAACCGCTTCGAGCTGGTTGAAAGCTCAGAGGTCGATGACAACTTGGCCAATGAAGTTCGCGAGATCTGCTACACAGCAACACAGCACAACTGTCTCGTATGTAAACTCTTCTAACTCTTCAATTCTCTTTCTTTCGTTTCGGTAAAAGATGCAGTGAAAACAAAATCGTGTCTTCCACCAGTTAGTTATAGTGCGCGCAGTCGTAGCGCAAATCCAACGTCTTCCATTAGACTTAGTGATGTGATCCGTTGAGGTATTGCCTGGTTTGTGATTTATTTCTTAGAGTCGAGTCTGTGATTTAGTGTTTACCGAGGTGATGCCTCGCGGATCATTTTTAGTTTTAAATTGTCACAAGTTTTGGTAGACAGCTTTAATGAGATCTGCACTGTATAATCAACGCACCACTTTTGGCTATCTCCCTAACTTATCTGTATTTGTTTTGAATTTGTGTCTTTTCGTGTTTTCGATCGAACGTCTTCCATTAGTTTGTAATAGAGTTTTATGTTGACTGTGATATCAGAGAATATATTGATGTACGAAGCTTTAATTAGATGTTAAGCAGATTATATATATAATTATCGAAGAGCTCTCTAAATGAATTATATCCTAGGTTAGAAATCACGATGAAAAACAGAATACTTCCAAGCTCTAGTTTTTCGTCGTGTTTTGATATCATTGCATATCAGTTTGAAAGCTTTAATTAAATTTAAGGATTACTCTTTTGTTTTAGTTAATTTGTCTTAAATTTGTCATCGTTGCATGAAACCTAAATTAGTTAAAATTGTGTATTACTGTTAAGTACAAGTAGGCCGAATGTGCCAATGTAGTTTTAGTTTTTACATTGTTTAGATTAAGTTTGGTTTTAAGTGCCTTATTATGATTACTCTTTTGTTTTGGCTGAATTCTTCCATTGTGTCACTATAATGTTTGTTTAGCTTTAAGATTTAGTTTAGTTGATTTAATGTACTTTTAGTTTAGACTGATCTTATTAAGAATGTCATGACTTTCGTTTGATCTCTTATTTTGATCTAATTCAATAAATGTATTAAATAAATTCACATCTTTCTCTTATGTACTATCAAACCCAATCCAACCCATGTAGTTGTGTAAGTAAAATACCTAAGCAACTTACATAAAGAAGAAATAAAGCGGAACAAAACGTAGCTAGAGGTAAAGTATAAGAAAATAAAACTTAGCAAGAAGAATAAGGATACCTACTACTATTATAAAATTGTTAGACTGTGGAAGTAGTGAGCATGTTTTTTATTTAGGATTTCATAAAAACTATGAAGAATATGATATAAACAACGAAGTAGGTAACTTAGTTCGAAAAATTTAACAGAATTAGGAATGGCTCAAATCTAACGTACGTACATGTCTAGCAAAATGTTATTATTCTAATAAAACCCCGCGAAAACGACACAACATAGCAATTGTCGAATTAAATACTAATGAAGAACAATCAGGCCTTTATGATTGATAGATCAGTACCGATTTTTTCATGCTTGTCTCAACGGCCATGTGCGCAGTCATTTTATAGAGCACGAGTGTGTGCGCAAACACAGTGTACCGTGTGTGTGTTTGCGCACACACTTGTGCTCTTTCTAATATTCTGATGGAACGGCAGACCGTGACGATCGGGGAGAGGTCAAGTGCTTGACCTCTCCTGACCGATCCTATATAGTCACATTGAACAAACATTGATAGAGCCGTAATAAACTATTATAGGGTGTAATGAACAAATCAAAGCTTTCTTTCATAAGTCCATTGATAGGGCCATCAGGCTATGGTACAATTTTCAACTGAGACGATGCATTTACTTGTTGGCTGAGTTAATTTAATTTGACTGATTTAACACAACCCATAAGGCTTATCTATTATTATATTGCATTAAACGATCATGTTTGGCTCGTGGACGTTCACAGATGGACATAAGTCACACATTTCACAACAATGAACGGTTCTAAGATGCCCACATCCTTGTTGAGTGTATGGCGATAGCAAGTTATATAAGCTATATATTATGTTCACTTTACCTCCCTGACCAATATCAAGCCTTTCTAAAACCTATAATCGATGAAGCTGAAGTATTCGAGCGAAGATTCAGATTCAGATTCAGATTCAATAACTTTATTTCTTTAGGCTTACAAAATAAGCGCTTAGACAAGTCAAATTTCAAACAGATAATTATTAAAATAAGAAATAATTTGTTATTGATTTCTCTTCACTTAAATTTTTTGTCTACTAGAGGAAGAACATTTGGCATTAACTTTAATGACTTTAATTTAAGCGCGTAAATTAACCTACTACCTTTTTAGAGTTAGAAAAACAACAATCAGCTTACACCCGTAATGAATTTTTCAAAGCACACTTCATTTCATGCCAGTTTTTTCGGTAGTGTGCCGAAAACACCAAAATATCAATTTCTGGTCGTGCTTGGAAATACCGCAGTATCATTTGGATTCCTCAATTGGAAAATTATCCGACAAAATGCAATGGAAATCAATGTAAACTTTATTGAAAGAGTACCGCTACATTGCAGTCGAATTACCGCCATTATCTCAAGTTAATCTCGCGCCTTTGATCACTTCTTATCTCAAAAGGCTCTCAATTTCCGATCCTTACATGGTTTCTGATAATGAGCTAACTCGTTAGAAGCTTATTTTGTGTCATTATACAAAGCCGACAGATATTTTGTGTCAGGAGTGTTTGCAATAAAAAGTTTGAATAGCCTGTAGGTATTACACGTACTTTTGCCTGAGCACAAGTAAAATAAACAAAAAGTTTAAATCGGGTATGGTCTTGCTTACTTCAGAAAAAAAATTACTCATAATGCTTATATAATAACGCTATAATATAATGCTTATAGAGGTCTCTCTACTTTTCTCTACTTTTGAAGACGTGACAAAAAAAATTTCGTTTTGTTCTTTTGTCTAAATGCCACGTCTTCGAACATCATAACTTCTGAATAAGGGATGAAATGAATAAAAAAAATTGATAAAATTTCAGGAATGGAGGTATCCAAGGTGATATGGTGATGGTTGCTGAAAAATCACCTAAATATATATACATAGTATGGAAGATACATATGCTAATATGGTAGAAAACAAAGAAAAGGTTTTGTTTTTCAAGTAAACGTAGTAAAGCTCTGCGTTCATTATCAGGCCGTGAACTTTACAATAGACTTCCAGTTCTCTCTCTCCTAAAACTAAATACTGAAGCTATCTCTCTTAAAACTATATACTATCGAGTTGAGTTTGGAAAGCTTTTGATTTTTTTTTTCGGAAACTGTTACTATTCTATTCGTGATTATAATTATTGACAACGGTCAAACATTTAGCCAAGATAGTAAAAGTTGGTATAATTTAAATTAATTTAGGCATTTAGGAATGTTGTGTTAATAATTATTTTTGAAACCTTTACCTAAATTTGTGTTAGCATATTATCTTAAATTTATTTTAAATCTAGATTTAATTGAGTTTATTTATATCTTTTAATATTACCAAAAATTCCGACACAAATGTAAGTACATTAGTTTATGAATAAATAAAACTAAAGGATGGCCGAAACAAACTGAAATGGCCACCTCGGAGTCGCCACAGGTCTCAACGGCCACATATACGTGTACGTGTCAAAGAACAGTACTAGTACGTGACATTTGATAAGGACCAGGGATGTCCATTCAAAGGGACAAAGCCAGCGCGGGCAACGTTTAAGAATGATAAATCGGTCTTATTCTAAGTCCAATTCGTTCCGATCCCGCGGAACGCATAAAAGTGCGACACCTAGATGTACCTTTAGCTATAAGTCGAAGGTAAGTAATAGGGGACCGTGAAATCGCGGCGTATCGAATCGCAGAAAAATTTCGGTTTTTCGGTTATTTCTTAGGGATTTGTACGGCCTTTCTGCACCGATTTGATACGCTGAACGGGTGTCAGTATTACAAACACATGTCTTTTGATTTAGCGTTTGTGCTTTAGAGACGGCTTTTGGATTTCGCGACAGATTTCACGGTCGCGACGCGTTACATTGATGTTGACTTACCTTCCGTCACAGATGGTGAGGAATTATCGTTTTCTTGTGTTTTTTGCGAAATCTTAGAAATCAGAAAATGGATTTTATTGTATGACATGTCGTTAACATTGCAGCTGTCTGATCCAGAATCACTAGGTACTTACATAGTATTAAAAAAAAGTCGCTTACCGCTGTCTGTCTCTAGATCTTTAAAACTACGCAACGGTTTTAATGCGGTTTTTCTTAATAGATAGAGTGTTTCCAGAGTAAGCTTTATAAAGCTAGCTTTTATTCGGATCATAGATATCCAGGTTGACCTATGATCACGACACGACTATAGTAATCAAAATAAACGCGATAACCAAAACACTCTAACGTATATTTTCTCTATCTGCACACTGCTACCTCAATATCTTAGCTTATAAAACTAACTTTACACAGTTTCATAAACACAACATCCACAAATCCTATTAATTCCATTATCGGCCAAGTTCCTTGAAATGTTACATTAATAGTTAGTAACCATTCGATCCGCGATTACACGGTGTCGAGCCGTTACATTGATGTTGACTTACCTTCGTCACAGCTGCCTGAAAACTATCATTCCTTTCGTTATTTGTCGCAGAATCATACAATAACTAGGTGGAATAATGATGGAATACAATAACTAGGTGGCATACAATAACTAGACATTGTGTGACCGTGTCTAATCATCCTAATCATTCATCTTGGGCATTTTGCAGCTGCGGCGTTAGGAAAGTTTCAGTACTTGTAATAACTACTGTGAAAAT
Source organism: Eupithecia pulchellata (assembly GCA_963931895.1). Classification (NCBI taxonomy): domain Eukaryota; kingdom Metazoa; phylum Arthropoda; class Insecta; order Lepidoptera; family Geometridae; genus Eupithecia; species Eupithecia pulchellata. The sequence continues at coordinate 8,130,669 of OZ007540.1, read as the reverse complement.
GCTCCGAGATCAATATGAAGTAAGTACTTACATCATTTTTATGCAGACGTATTCAGAAAATGTATCTTATAATGCGCTGGTTTTCTTACAACAAACTAAGTTTGTAGTTAACCCGCTTACACTCATAGTGAGTTCGTCAAACTACAAATGTTTTTACAGTAAAATATTATACCTATAAAGATTTACGTGAATGATGAAAAAACTGTTGCGTTTTTGAGGTTTCAGTCTACATATTGTACTACAGTACTTTAGTATTTTAAGTTTTGTAAAGACCAAGTGCTAGTTATTTTCGATGTCATTCTCATAAGCACGTGTATTGAGTGCGGCAAATCAAAGGATATTTATAACTATTTGACATTCCCTTGAAGATGCCGCTGGCGGGGCTCCAATGATTTCGCATAAACGGGGCGGCTTGTTTGAGCTCACGAAATATTGTTAATAAAGGGCTTTTATAGGTGATTTTATTTTAAAGTCAAATATTTAATACTAAGTAGAGAACTGTCTGTAAAATTAAAAAGTAAATCAGTCAGGATTCCTCAATAAAGTGAGAACAAAAATCCTTTTTACGTAGGTTCGGGGTTCCTCAAAACCTAAGCATCCGTAACTCATTCACAAGAATCCCTACAATAGCATTAAATACAACCTCAAACAAATCCGGAGAACCGTGAAAACCAATAGAAAACCGCCACTTGCCTTGTTAAAATTCACGAGTCCCGAATACTTTGTACCCAACCCGACATCCGAAAAACAAATAAGTGTCGCGTGAAATTTGGATTATTTTGTTGGTAAAACTGTCAAGCACCAACTTATACTTCCACTTGTCATTACTTATCCATTCAAAATTGATCTTTATACCTTCGGGTCTTGGCTCATAATAAGTGGTGATTATTTTGACGTTGACATTGACATCTTGTAAAATAAAAAGAGTTCACGCCTCAAAGTTTCAGAAAAGGAACGTTACCAAAGTGACGATATTAACAAGTTTCAAATAAGGTTTTAGGTGCCAATGTTCACGGTGTATTTATTTATTTGAATAACGTGATGATAAGGTCAGTGTGATTTTTGGCAAAGGAACTATGTTGATACAAAAGTGGGATTTGCGAAAAGCAACAGCTGGGCAGGATAACATAATTATAATAGTACGGATATCTTAATCTTATTCACAAGCAAATAATACATGATAATGTTTGCGTAGATATTTTTTTGCGACGGCATAAAATACACTTTGTAGTGCTAGTATTGAAGCGAAATTATGGTAAGATAATGCCCTGCTACAAATAAAGTGTTTTTATTTAAAGCTTTGATTTTAACTACTTTCTGCAAAAATAAAAAAATACCATAACCAGATTATAAACACCAAGAAATAATTCTTTTTCCTATAAAATCAAAAGCATGTGATCAGCATAAGTTGCAAACTAAGCCAAACATCGTAAAGTCACAAATTCATCGTCATAATACAAAATATGAATGACTTTTTTCGTAACAGCTCGTGATCGTTTCATTTAGAAAACCGAATAAAATTTTATTGCATCGTTGATGGCATTTTCTCAGCAAAGTTTTTACCAACTATATAAAGTCTGATTGTCCATAGAAAGTCCGACCAGGGACATTTTGGCTTCAATTAGCGGTCCTTTAGCAGGAAGAGCCAATTACTTCGCTCTTCAAAAACAATATCCTGGGCTTCTAAATTGAACCCGGCCAGTTTTTATCAGCACATCCTTTAAGGAAGTGCTAATTCTCACAGCATTTAAGTGACCATAAAAAGCTTAAGACATGAAAATCGCATTTTGGTAAGACAAGTGTTAAGTAGTTTTAGCTACTTGTGCTTTGAGTGCTACAAGCTGATATCTTATAGGGAAATTTAGGAGCATGGAGACTTTTTTCAGTCTTTTAAACTACGGTACGGTACTGTAAACTACTATTCTAAAAGTTTTATTTGTTTTTGCGTAATTAATCAGCATCACACTTGTCTTATTATGAATGCCAATTTAATGTAATTGTAATCATATTTCTTTTACTTGTCATGCTCCCTTATAGAAGGGATCAAGACAGTTAAAAAAAAATATGATTATATGCTATAATTATTTTAATGTACCTATGTAGTTCCTATTTTATAAATTATGTTTTATTTCAAAATAGTAACAGCATTATCCATATATTTTGTCCCGGAATTAAACTTAGATTGCTTTTTATCCCATAAAACAATTCCCATGGAAAAGAAATCACCTTGAAACGTTTCCATAGAAACAACGCGTGCGAAGACGCGGGCAGAAAATTAGATAAAAAGTATTTTTTTATCAGCAGTCTCATGCATAATAATATTTAATATGTAACTAAGAGTAGCTTAAAAAAATATTTCTTTGTACAATCCCTTAGCTTTTATAATTCATAGTTTCCCATCTGTTCTCAAATGTATGTTTATTTCTCATACATGTGTATACACAAATGTATGAGGTAGCGCCAAGCCCAATCATATTTAATTTAGTTAAAGCCTAATTTAGCTAGCGGCAACATCATCTAACTAATAGGTCCATAATCGAGGACCTCTTTTTTTTGACAATGGAAAACGTCTTTAGAATGCCATTTCAATATGTATTCAGTATTTAAAATGAAAACAATAAAAATGCAACTACAAAACGGTTGTATTTGATTTGATTTGATTTTATTTTTCGTTTATTTTGGAAAATAACCTAAAAAAAATATTTTTTTTACTAATCCTGTGCTATTTTCGCACGCTTTAGAGGATGTAGTTTACACACCAAGAAGTTTGACACGAAAATCGCATTTGCTAAGTGCCCCTTTGTCTATGGCCCTTGTCACTATGGCACTTGGCACAACAGGTTGGAGCCACGGGAAGTGATTATTGGTCACATAATTAGGTGCGGTGTAGTAACACTTAGCTGCTTCCGATGAGTAAGGCGGTAGGGTGGCAATTTCACCGGTATTGCCAGGATTTAAATACCACATGATATGACCTTTAAGCTCTGCTGATCGGGGAGAATAGAAAGTCAATGCTCTCACATAAAATAACAAAACTGTTACAACTATAGAAAATAATGTTTAGACTATAATAATTATCGTGTATCTATAACCATAGACAATGGTGTTTGTTACTCTCAAAGCAATATTTTTTTGTTTTTGTATTTGTAGTTTTGTCTGACCGATATCGGGTAATCAGACAGGTTGGTCCTATAAAATATTGGGAGTGTTTGGACTTGTCATAAGCCTATTCTAAAATTAGTAATTTGACCCAGAAGGTCGCGCGAACTCGTGTGAATCGAGCGAGTTCGAGCGAGTTGACGAATAAGTCGACCTTTTGATAGCAAGTTATACAGATAGCCTAAAGATACCTAGGTAGGTGTCAACTTGGCAAAACTAAGTTGACAGTTCTCTAACGTACTTAAAAATGGTAACAAGAGTCGGATATGGAAAGAAGAACACTAACTACCTACCTACCTTATATAAGATGGGTATAAATAATAAAAAAATACTCATCAAATCTGTAAATCATGGCAACACTAAAAAGTGCGGGCGCCTAACCTGCAATATTTGACGCAATCAGCGGCGGAAATGTGGCGATAACACGCACTCATTAGGCCCAGCATGCACCCAGCACAAATCACAAACACGTGGCATACGACCCTTATGAAGAGCCAAGGGTGAGTAATGCTGTGGAACCATTTAGCCTAAGCAATCTACTATTAAATTCTTAGATTAGTATTTTCAAACTTACAAGATGTAAGTAGTAAATTTCTTACCTATAAGTATACTTTAAAATTAAGTTAGCTGACGGACTTTATAATTTATACAATTTGTTTATTATCATTGAAACCATTTATTTGTTTTGATTGTGATACGTGATAAATAACATCATGTCTTAAATATAATTTTCGGTCTAGACAGTCTTTCGAGAATACAATTTTTTTTATTTAATTTTATTGCATGCTGTCATCAATTTTTGTATTAACATCATAAATTATTTACCATGAATTATTTTAAAATCAATATGCCATATTTAGGATTTTTATTTTTTGATAAAAGAGTGACTTCAATAGGTAATGTAACAACGAATCAATAGGTATGTCACTCCAATAACTTTGTGTTCGGTATTCTATTCCACATGAGGTAACCAAACTAAACTGGGTTTCATATATCAACGGAACCCCAAAAACTTCCAAATCAGTAAAAACTTGCAGATCCTGGAATGTTTTTTTAAAGTTGGCAACATTATGAAAAAGTATTGCACGTGTGTAACGGCAGCAATTTTGTGCGGTTTTAAATTACTGTGCATTCCAGTTTTTTACCGGAAGCCGCGGATTTTGGTCGGCGATTGAGGACCGGTACATTTTTGGCAGTTATCTTTGTTTTTTGTTGCAACACTTGATTTTATCTAATTTTAGTGTTGCTGAAAAAGCAGCAGTTTTTATCTGAACTGTGAGTTTGTCAAGTGGTTACATTTTTAGTGATCGAAATTTACATTTTGCTCCTGAAACATACAACTGTTCCTGATACTTACTTCATTTATAGATATAAACTTTAGATTAGGAATTTAAACTAATCTACAATATCAAGAGATTTAAATGAGGTCAGGTCATACCTATTTTTTACATAAATCACCCAAAGATAAAAACTTTATCACCAAAAAAGCTCGAACGCACGTGCAAACGGCCTGCACACAAAAAACCATCGGCTACTTATCTTTCGCCAATGCGGCTATTTTTAACAAAACCTCCAAAAAATCACCATCGATCCCAAAACTTTTTTCTCAAAACCTTATCGAAGTTTAAAAAAATCCAACCATTTTCAACTTTGCCGGTAACATAATACCTACCCACTGACCGAAAAAGAAAAAACAGGCCAAAAAATTTAATTGTATCTCGCAAAAATTTGGCCGAAATCTTAGCCTCAGGGTACAGGAAATGAGCGGCAAAAAGCTCAATAGAAGTCTACAAAACGTCTTCCAATTGATGGATAGCTGTAACACAATCATTCGCTACGAGAGAATTTAGAAGAGCCTTAAAGTGCCCCTTAAAAATCAAGTGATATTCTTCTCTTTTATTGCCATAATGGGTGCGCATTTATCTATGGTGAACTGTATCCAAAAATGAGCACAAATCTTTGCACTATAAAGACTAACTTCCTTTGTAAATAGCTTCATACTTGTGCTATTTTAAATTGCAGCCCCAAAATCCAGTTAATATTTTTGCTGATTCATTTTAGACTGTGTACGAGTATCTTCAAAGTGTATATTCGAGTTGACTCTTTTCAGGAAGCATTTTATCATGATTCTAGGATAACAATGCTTTCTGAACACGTGTAGATGGCCACTAGAGGCATTCGAGCTTGTTTATGGCTATCTATGGTAATGGCCTTATCGACTTTGGTTGCTGTTTAATTGTAGCTTTTTTTGACACACTGATAAAATATGATAAAATATGGACAAGGTAAGTGAGAAAGACTTTCATCAAGATAGTTTTCTAGTTTGTTTCTTTAAATAGATCTTCGTCTCTAACACTAAACCCTATCAAAACGAAATGCGAATCAAAAACAGTAGGTATAGACATTTTTGTTATTTACAGGCGAAAGCCCTTTTATTCAGTATTGACTAGTCTTACGTTTATCTTATTTTCTTTAGTTCAGTATAAAATACACGTCTTTACTGGTCAGCCATTTTTTGTAAGTATAGACAGTAGGTACGTAGAGACAAAAGAATGTTGCTAAACCAGACGATACCATCTTCCGTTAAATTTTATACCTAATGCCAAGAATCTATTTTATTTCGCCAGACAGCACATAGGTAGCAAAAAAAAAAAACACTGTCGTTATTGCAAAATCTTTAAAAACTTTTGAAGACGTTAACAATACTTTTAAAAAAGTGGGCGTAACTTCTGCTGTCATTTTATTCAAAAGTAGAATAGTCGGCGGGCCTTCGCTCGCGCCGCTCTATTATCTATACCCCAAAAAAAGCTAAATTTGAAAAAGGAAGCGTAGCCTTGCGAATCGGGGCAATAAATTCCTATTGATCGAATTTCGGACTCACGCTGGGCCATACGGGCTCATTATAGTCCCAATAATTTTATTTTTTATTTAAAGTTTTTGGCGGATTTTTTTTAATGATTTTATTTTATAACGATTATTGCATTATATTGTTATTGGATGCGCATCGTTGTCACAGACCGTCATACCTTAGAATTGTAATAGGAGCGCGTTGAAATCTTTTGTTTGTAAGATTCACGATCGTAGCACATTTTGTATGATAAACCTTACTTATAAAATAAAATGTTGGATAAAAATTATTTTCTCAAATAACATTCCACTCAGATTTGGTTTACCACGTTTAGTTTCTTTGTCTCGTTTTAATCCCAGTTCTATACAAATCTGCGTATTAAGCAAGATTATTTAGAAAGAGAAACCAAAGTATTGCCCAGTTCTCGAAACTTCTTCGGAACTCCTTAATGTCAGTTACGCGAATTATCATGATAATCGTAGAGGCATTTATGCTATACAAGCCATTCTACTCTACGAGACTCATTCATAACTGGAGGATCTTTGCATGGCCGAGTTTATGAATGGACAGGGCAAGCGCAATCGATTACCCAATATAGGGTAGCCATGCGTCTTGTAATTTCTGAAATTGTAATGAGAGTCTCGCAATTGACATTGTATACTTGTGTCAGTCAAGTATACAATATTGACAATTAACTTGATGACAAATTTGATAACTTCTGTGGGCTAAGGTCCCCCTGCAGTTTGCGGTCTGGGAAAAAATTTTGAAACGATCTGAAGATATTTGTTTAGAGTGTTCTGGTCGTTTTATGTATATCATAAAATAAAACTTCTATACATCGAATATCGATCGATGTAGTCAGAGCTGTGATTAGCTAGATGGTGTTGTGCGGTTTGTCCAGCATTATTATTACTATTTATTTATTTATGAACAATAGAGACAAGTAATTTTTTTCATAATTACTTAGAATATGTTTTTAGGGTTTTGCCATCGGTTGCAAAACCCTTATGAAATCGCTTTGGGTCTGTTTTGTGTTTTGAATCCTTAATATCTCAGAAACTACTGCAGCTATTGACTTGAAATTTGAAATAATAATACATTTTGTGCGCCCGCACATATTTATAGAAAAATAAATGAAAATAAATGAAAAATCAAAATGAAGATTTTCCATACAAATTTTGAAATCGAAATTTTAAATGGAACGTACAAAGTCGAAAGTGGTATCAAATGAAAGGTACTCGTTTGTAGATTTCAAAATAGTTTTTGAAATTTCGGTAGATTTCATACTTTTTAAAATATTTTGAAAATGGTCAAAAAAATGACCGTTCCCCCCCCCCCCCCTATCTCCGAAGATTGCAGAGCGATCGACGTGATATGTACCAAGTGTTTGTAGGTATTGATCTATATTTTATAGGAAAAATATAGAGAAGTCTGTAAAAATAATACTTTTTGAAATATGGTCAAAAAAGGGCGGGAAAAATTTCTAAAGGGGTGACTACCCCCCCGAGTTGGGTATCAAATGAAAGGTATTAGTTTGTACATTCCAATGCAGTTTTTGAAATTTCGATAGATTTTATACTTTTTGATATATTTTGAAAAAGGTCGAAAAATTGACCGGTACCCCCCCTCTATCTCCGAAGATTGCAGAACGATCGATTTGATATGTACCAAGTTTTTGTAGGTATTAATCTATATTTTAGAGGAAAAATATAGAGAAATCTGTAAAAATAATACTTTTTGAAATATGGTCAAAAAAGGGCGGGAAAAATTTCTAAAGGGGTGACTACCCCACCGAGTTGGGTATCAAATGAAAGGTATCAGTTTGTACATTTTAATGCAGTTTTTGAAATTTCGATAGGTTTTATACTTTTTGAAATATTTTGAAAAAGGTCGAAAATTTGACCGTTCCCCCCCCTCTATCTCCGAAGATAGCAGAGTGATCTATATAAAATGTACTAAGCGTTTGTAGATATAGGTCTATATTTTACAGGAAAAATATAGAGAAGTCTGTAAAAACAATACTTTTCGAAATATGGTCAAAAAACTAATTTTCATACAATGGGGGCTATTTCATTGAGAGCAATATCAAATCAAAGGTATGGATTTCGACAATTCAAAACAGGTTTTAAAAATCGTCTAAGTTTCATACTTAGTGAAATACGTAGAAAAAAGTCGAAAAAATTATTGTAGGTACCAACCCAATTACTTACCCACTAATCTCTGTAGTAACTGTAATAGTAGGGTTCCACAGCGCCACGAAACCGTTGTTCTCAAAATTTTAAAGTCCATACCCAATGTATTCCACTGCGCTCGAAGAATATTTAGATAATAAGATTATTAAATTAATGAATTCCACCGTGCTCCAAAAAAATATGAGAAGAGTAATGTATCCTGGATAATCCACACAACATCATTTAGCGACAAGCTAAGCAAGCTTGTGTAATTCGTACTACTACGATATCTGTTATACTTAATAAAGTATATATAAGTATCACATTAGATGATTTATTTTTGTGTACGTAGAAAAGGACTAGAACACTCGAACAAATAATCTGCAGATCTTACAAATATTAGTCCCGAGGCGGGAATCAAACCGCAACCTCCTGCGTTGTAAGCCCACCGCGCTAACAGGTCGTCAATATACGTACCTACCTAAACGACAAAAGTTCAAAACCCTCGGCGCGCGAGTTACACTCGCACTTGTCGTACTTGTTTTTTGTTTATTAACGAATAGTCATTACATTTGAACACTTTCTCAATACACTTATGGTCACCCTTTCCAACGGTCTCTGGTGAATGGCGGAAAACTTTAAAGGCTTCAACTTAAAATCACTTCAAACTGCCTTAAAAAAAAGTTTACACTTTACCGTGTAATTCACGTTTCCTTATTATCTGCTACTTTATGGACTTATTCTTGTTCAAGTCATTGTACTTAAACTTAAAAATGCTTTAAGTGTTGTATAGATTTGATACGCGCACGTTTAGAATCTGTAATGCTTTCAAAGACATCTTATAATGCTCGCATCAATGCGAATCAATGGACGGGAGATATGCTTTTCGCCGGTTACGCTTAATTTTATGTAGGTAAGTATTATTTACCTGTCTAGTATTATATTACGACGACGCCTATGGCGCGGTGGGCGAAGATTCCCGCCTCGGGACAAACGTTTGTAAGATTTGCTGATAACTGCTGCTAAAATTACATGTGGTATATTAGTGGCATATGAATCAACGACAATATTATGTGCTTGTGCACTATAGGTGTGTATTAAATAAGAAATGAGTCTAGTATTCTCAATTCTTAATTTATATAAGATAAAATTTTCAAAAAAATCATTAATTGTAAAAAAGGCAAAGGCTAGCTTAACCCCAGCATTTAACGAGCAGCATTCCAAAACCAAAAAAATCAAAATCAAAGTGCTTTATTTTCTTTGGACTTTACTCTTGGACACGTCACAAAATCCAAAATCCCCCCTTTAATTTTTGCCTATTAAAAATAAGTTTAGGCAATAGGTAATTAGCATAATATGTAGGTACAGTTACCTGGTACATTATACAACTTCCCTATCAACTAAATAAAATATGCTAAGGTACATACGATAAGCTTAAAAATATGTATAAAAACCCCAAAACGTCATCCAACTAATCAAAGCAACCTCTTCATGCAGAATAGCCATCGCAAACACCTCGCCCGTCGAATGACGCTGGGTATTTCGTACCCCATATTTACCCAGCCCCCGCACTTGTTTGCAAAGATAACAAGAAGTCAATCCCTAAAGCTCCAAACAAAACAAATATGTGCCGAGCTCTCCGAGGAATTGTTTGGTTTACTAAAATATCTTACGGATTGGAATCTGCTTATTTTTATAGGAATACTTTGCGATGGATATTTATTGGTTTCCTTTTTTCTTGACGAGGGAATGTTTTCAGTTGGTAATGAACTAAACACTCATGAAAAACAAATAAAATTACAAAAAACTGTTATTATAAGTAAAAATAATATAAAACTATTGTTTTGGTTGCCCTGAAAAGTGGAATACACCAATTAAGTAGATGTTAAAAATCACTTGTCTTTAATACAGTATACGTTATGGCCGATAGTTTCCATAAGGTTTCAATATTCGCCTTAATATTTATCAATAACAACTCCCCCAATACCACCACAATTTTAATAAATTAAACAAGATGACCCTCATAAGGGTACGCCCTATAATTCAATTAGGCGTCATATAAATAGCGATGTCAAATCCAAGATCATTCCTAAGGGCCCATTGAGGGCCTATTCAGGACGCACGTGGCCCAACAATGGTCTAACCCGCCGACAAACTCTGCGGGTCGCCGAGACCCAAAGTGAGAAATTTCACAATACTGTCAAACTATTGAGCCTAGGTGTGACGGTTTTGAGTCCGACAATACCTCAGTATGAGGTTATTGCTGTCTTTTTATATCGTCTCGGAGACTTTGTGCTTGAACCATTTAGAGGACAAAGGAGTTCGGTTGATGCGGGTGTGTATGATTAGATCGAGAGTGAATTGGCACTTCTAAGCGATCCACTGTCTATCAACTTTAATGAGAATCTTGTTGCTGCACAAAGATGAAGATTCGTTTCAGTTGATGTTTTTATGAATTTTAACGTCTCGAGGCATGCAACATTAAAGTGTTTTCGTGTTGTGCGTTATGGATGGGTGATCTGGGATGACCTCTGTGGCGTGGTAGGCGAAGGTCCGCCTACGACGCAGGAGGTGCGAGTTCGATTCCCGCCTCGGGACAAGACTACGATCTGCAGATATTTGTTTCGGTTACTGTGGTCGTTTTCTATGTATAATAAAAAATATCTATCTGTGCAATATATTGTCTCAAGTATATCGGTAATCTAGTACTCAACACAAGTTATGCTCAACTTGGGGCTAGATGGTGCTGTTTTGATTGTCCAGCAATATTTATTATATATTTATCTGGCCTTTATGATCATCACTACAGTTATCCATTTGCTGATCGTATTTGATTATATCTATGGCTCAGCGAATCAATTCCTCCTGAAAGCTTCTCGGATCTGATTGGTCTCTTGTTATTTAATAGTGACGAGTTCGCGGAGATTGGCTTCTATTTCGTTAATCAAGTCTAGGTGACTTTTATTTTATTTACGAGTACCCTCAAAATGTTATGTTTTATGATTTATTTTACGATGGTTGGCTGACACTCTTTATTACCTCCATGCACATAATCAGCTAAATCGCTTTTGATAAATGAGGTTGTAAAAGAACTACCAAAATGTTCGTTTAGTCTCTTAAGCTCAAAAATTAAAGAGCTAAAGGATGGAAGTTTTTATAGTAATACATTTTTTTGACTCTTAGTGTTGCTGCTAATATCGTACATATTTTTACTACTGTCTATGTTCTTGTATCCACATCTCTAGTTTAACCGTTGATGCCGTAGGTAATTTAAGTTTATCCGTATACGAATTGCAAAAGGCAGTCAATTATGCTAGCTAACAATGTCCCCTCATTGATGCCATTGTATGCGCCGTTATGGTACTAAGAAATAATGAGATTAATAAAGGTCCATTTTGCTTATTTGACAACTGTAATTGCATATGCAATTATAACCGCTACATATTCAATTGCATATGTAAAAAGTTACTAAATTTTAGCTAAGAATATAACTAACCAATCTTATTTGGTGAAAATATTCTCCTTTGCCTGTTAAGATTATTAACACTTAAGTCAAAAATAATTTTTGTAAGAGTTTTGTTTTGAGTTTTGAGTGAATCATGCTAAATATCCCATCATAAATGATTCTATGGACGAATTACTTAATTTATTATAGCTCTTTCATAGCAATATATCAATTTATATTATAACACAACCAATACACCAACTCTATTCCAACATAGCCCGTAAACCATAGTGCATCATAAACTAAACTTACTCAGGTGCCTTTGAATATAAAGCAGGGAGAATTCCATCACGAACCGTCCTCACGGATTGTTTATAAAAGCACAATATCAATTTGAATACTTAGAAGGAAGTGATAAACCTGCTAACGACCTTGCATCCTGTGTAGATAGTCTCGGTTTACTCAACGAATACTTGTGGCAGGTTAGGAATGTCAACGTGTGGTAGACCCATTAGCAATAGCTTAACAAGTGATGCTATAAATCTTTAATCGCTTTTCCATTAACAGCTTGAAGAATTAATTTATTTATCGGAAAACAAGAAGCTTAATGAAACAGAATAATATTAAGAGATTATATCCTAGAAAGCTTAAATTAAGGTTTTCACAAGTAAAAAGCAGTGTAGCAACAATTAATATAACTATGAACATAAATCAAACTAAAAAACAATAAAGGGTCAACACAAATCTCACTGACGGTAACAGGTTAACAATAAACATATTACTATACATCTCACTCTACATTTAGCTTAGAACCTTGATGTTAGTTCAATTTAATCATATTCTCTTCCTCGAAAAAGTAACTTGAAACAACAATGCGCCAGTCAGTGCCAAAATATTGACAATTCAGCATAAATTGCTTATTTTTATACCGAGAAATAACATTTCTTCTGCGTAGGCCGTGCTGCGTCGCTCGTGCTGTGAATTATTTTGTTAAGGATTATAAATAGGGCAGATTGAATAAATAACTTGGAGGTGGTCGATGGTAGCCACCCGTGGAGCCTACGTGGTGTAAACATTCTCGCCAAATATTTAAGGTGCGGCTATATGTGCGAACTGTGCTTTAATTATTTGTAACTTGTAATTTAAAAGGAACCTCATTGAATTTTCTTCTTTTAAATTTTTAAAATTTCTAAGTAGAGAAGCAAATAAGGTTTAAAGTTACCATGGTATTTGCGATAAGGGAAACGTAGTAGATTCAGCTTCAGTAAAGTACAGAAAAGGTTTTGGTGTGCCCGCTTTTATTGGATTTTTATCAAATATTAATAGGTGTTTTATAAATTATGTTATAGCGGTGTGTCTGTTGCAGTCATTCTACAAACTAGCTGATATTATCCGGCGGCCATAAGTCGCTTCTGTGAAGTTTAACTCTATATTTAGTCATAATTAAGATAACACTTTATACATGGTTCAGCAAACTTCCCCTTAACATTGTCACCGCAATTCACAAGAAACCTCTAACTGTTCCAACGGGGGCATTGTTCTTTCATTCCTACGGCAAATATTGGGGCAGGCTTATTGTAACGTTTGCAAACATTGGACCCGCTGGGTGGCGGCCAACAATGCCCAGCAACCATCTTACACAGGTGGACAAATTCGGAACTAAATCTGATACCTTGAAATTACGCTTTGCGTCCTCAAGAACAACCGCTGCTAGCGCCACTGCCAACTGCATCACTAACCTTGCACAGTTGTTGGTGGTTTCTTAGAAGCTGCAGAGTCGTGACAACACTTGAAATATAGTGATTACAGTCTAATTGTCTACGCACCTGGACTGGTTAAGTTTTCAACGTCAACAATGTTGTTGGAAATGTCAGTAATTGATGGCTGATGGCTTACTGTGCTGCAAACATGCGAACATTGATTGTTGGCGTCTTGAGTTGCTTTGTTTTATTTGCAGCTGGTAACACCACATGCTAGGTATTGTTGAGTGGTCTTCGAGTGGTGAAGGCCGGATGAACGTGGACCTCCTGCTTGGATTTCTGTGTTGGATATCAAGGTGGCTTAAAAGGCTGTGACTGGCCAACTTTAGGTGCATTATGACACCATAAACATCATCTATCTATTTAACATTTTGAGCTACCGCTGCAAATATTACAGTAAGTACCAACTCGACTTGAGGTCGAAAAGCTAAGATAGTGGTTTATTAATTCTAGTCTAGCTATTAGATACTTTAGAAACTTTTATTCTTCTTTCTCCTTTTTAATGTTAGTAGGTTGTTTTCTTTAGCAGCCACTTACGTTTCATAAAGGTGTAAACGTAAACTTGCCTGCATCAAAGTTTAAACTAAGTATATCCGAACCATGTCGGTACATGCAGAAGTTATTTAAAAGAAATAAAAATATAAGAAACTCTTTAATCTTACGGAGTACATTAATCCTCTCGACACAGGTGTATGTATAACTATTGCTGCATTATCGTTTTCACACAATTCAAATTGTGTACTTTGTTCCAATAAAGATTTTCTCTCTGGTAATCAGCCCGCACATGTCAGAGAACCGCAGTACCGTTGTTCACTGGAATAAAAAACCATATACCCCCGCCAATTATGTTTCCTCAATAACCAGTGTAAGTGGAGAAGTGCAGGTTATTTCATCGACAGTAACCGGAACAGGGTTATGAGAACATTACTGATAATGACCGCGGTAATGATAATGATATGCTGGGCTCGAGTTCTGAAAATACAGATAAAAATCTCGGAATAAGACCTTTTTGGTTATACATATATGGTGGTATGAATACTTATTTAAGTCTGACAAAAAATAAAAAATAACAGTTGGGAAAGAATACATTGATTATGCTTACCGCATCCTGCGGCTTTCACACTCTTTTTCGGGATAAAAATGTTATCCACAGATATCAGAAATAGAACTCTGTGTCTTATAGCTATCCCCGGGATATCGGTCCTAATTTCAAAACTTCATAATTTTTAGTCATTTAGGCGTTAAAAAGTAACATAATTGCTGTCACTTTTACCTCTATATTCATTAAAGTAGGCATTGTTTCTTGTTTCATTTATCACCATTATATAATAAAACATACCGGGTATGTCAGTTATACAATATTAATCTTAACTTATAAAAATATTTTTACAAAATAGGTACAAGTTATTTTAAAAGTTATTGATTTACCTTGCAAATTTTTACGGGGTCATAAGTATTGGCAAGTTTGAAAAGACTTAGCCCCATATCTTTAGTCGTTAACTCGACCTCAACTCAAACCCTACTCAACCTCCAAAAGCATTTCAGTATGCTCATAAAAATATTCTCCACTCGAACTAACCTTAGAAAATGTTTTCATACGAGTGGAGAAATAAATTGTCACCTAAAGGTACCTCCCGATCTACCTCATAAGAGTTTGTTGTTTATATACAGGATTTTGGAGACTATCTCGATAACATTTATGACGATGAAGCCTAATAATGGTGACACATTGATGAATTCAATCTTATTCGAATAGATTTGACCAAATTGACGACCGATCATACCTACCTCGAATGTTTTGAAGAAATGCTCTAGCAACCCAAATTTAAATATACATATGGGGGTAAGATTGATTGTATTCATAATATTTCCTTAACACCAAAGCAGCTCCAAATCTCAAAGTCAACGTTTAAAATAGCAAAGTTGGATTTAATAAATAAATAGCACATAATATTTGTAGCTCTACATCACAGAACAGGACCAACGACTTAAAGTAACACAAAATATTTTTTTGATATCTCAACAATGACAGCGGACGATCCTTTCTGGCCAATGTTTGGTTAGCTGCGCGCGCGCATTGTCGACTCCGAAATCAATTTACGTTAATTGTCATTTATTATGGAATAAATATGATGCTTTATCCTGTCCCCTTTTGTGATTTTGCCCCCAAAAGGGGATTCTTAGATGCTCTTTGAATTTGCTGTATTGAGCGTATTAAATTTTTATATTTTGCGCAGAAAGTCATCCGAGCGTGCGCATGGCATTTGACAATAATTATGAAAGGAATACCTTGGAAGATATTAAGCGGAATGTAAGAAATTTTTCGCAGCTTTAAGCAGATGTTTGAGACATACTAAGCTAGGTTCTATATGAAGTGGGTGTAACGATGTGTAGCTTTTATGTCAGATATATCCTATCGTGGATAAAATTATCCTCACATTTACAAGTTCATAAAATGCTTAGATGTATGTTGATATTGATTTATTGGGCAATGACCCCCAAATGATAAGTAATGCCATCTTCTACGCTCATTAGGGGAGGCCTATGTCCAGCTGTGGACTATTATAGGCTGATGGTGATGATAATGATGCAATTAATGCAATCTTCACAGGTTTTTATAAAATCAAGTATGGCCTAAAAATAGGCTGACAAGTTGTTTTGACAAGTACATTACTAGGATTCAATCTACATCAATCCGCTGTAGTTTAATATTTTACAGAGTTACTAAAGAAATTTAGAAAATAAATTACTGAATATTAGTTTTAAACTTAATTTCAACAAAACATTTTCAAATAGTATTTACACTTTATTTCTTGAAAATCTAAGACGTGGCCAGAATGCTGGCAGCATTGTCATGTTTAATGGCGATGATATCTCGTTGACCAAGCAAGGAAATAGATAAGAGGATTGCTAATGAATAGACCGGATCTTTTATCCGGTCTTTCAAGGAAATTGTCAAATCTAAAGACCACAATATGGCAACGAAAAGGAAAGTCCTCAATGCCTGTATTCTTCCATGCATGTGCAAAACAGTAGGGTAGGTATAGTATTTTTACAAAAAAGTTAAATTTCAATAATTTAACCAATTATAACTTGGTTATGCATAAGAGTTTAAAATTTTTGTAAGATACCCGCACGAAGCCGGGCGGGCCGCTTGTATTTATATTTTCATGATTTATTTCTATACATTTTACTCACTAGTTGAGTAAAGTGTATAGAAATAATGATTTTCTTCTAAGATAGCACATAAAAAATCCAAAATGTCACTTTTTGATCCTATAATTTTTATGTTTATATTTATTTATTTCTTGGAAAACCAAAAGCTTAAATTAAACGGAATAATATTAAGAGATTAAATCCTAGAAAACTTAAACTTAAGGTTTATAAACTATACATATTATAACGATTATGATACCTTTGTAACAATCAGTCAATAATCGTCCCATGATATGTATTGTTCGGGATCGATTGACAATGCTTTGAAATTGGCTTTTAAATCGAATTTGTCTCCATTTTAACAGCTAAAAGGTCCATTAAATTGCCCTTTGTTGACTATTGATTTGTAGTTGGCAACGATGCAGACCGTAAAATATAACTACAGGGTGTTTTATAAACCACTAATATTAAATAACGTAAACCTTTATTAGCATAATTACAAATTATACAATTAAATACCATAACCAAATTAGAACTAGTATTTACAATAGAAATAATTGAGGTAACTGTGGACTGTTGCACATAATCTACAGGTAGCTCATCTGATTATATTAATACCAGTCAACGCGTCCAAGATGACTGCTTTGCAAATAATATTATAATACGAAAGTTTTCATTATAGCACATAATATTTATGCCCTATTTTAATTCGCCAAAATACGCAATCGGTTGTTTCTTTCTTTAGTGCAAATTCAATTCAATTTTCAATTTTAAAAGATCTTTATTCATGAACTTAACAAATAATAGTAATATAAATCCAGTGTACATTTTTCCTAGATAATATTAAACTTAATTTAAACACGTTTTAAGCGTTATGCGCTTTTTCAAACTTATAAAAATAAACAAAACGAAGGAATAAGTATTAGTTATCGAAAGTTTTGTGCAAATTGGTACTCTAATTCGGAGTATTCGAATTCACCAATTAGCCGAATCAAATCACGAAATTGACTTGTAACTTCTTCACGCTAAAACTTCTGAACGAATCGGAATTTGAATACATGTAGGGGGAGAAGTAGACAGAGGATATATTATTTAGATCAATAGTCGAAAGATTTTGACATTTGCTGACAAGATCTGTAAATTTTCGGTTCCAACTTGTAACACCCTGTACATTATAAACCGTTTACAGAGTTATTGAGCGACTAATGTGACAATGGCTGTATAATAACTTTCGTCTTCAAAATGAATCGTCCTCTCGCATCGATGAATCCTTTATTATTAAATTCATTTTATCATCCCTAAGTTCCATATTAAGAAATAATGACATCTTTAAAACACCTTTCCTAGATACAAAAGGATCTTTAAGAGTAATGTTAGTAGTTTTTCATTCATGCGTGTAAAATTTTACTGTACAATTAATATACCTATATTATTTTATTGTTAGTTGCATATGTTCGCCTTTACTCGCTTCATGGACAATAGAATATCCATTATTCATCGCAATAACAACGTACCGAATGATAATTCCAAAACTTAAGTCTTTGAAACTCATGATCTACCTATTTCTATCAAAGCATCTTGGATTCCATTTAAGTATGATACCAAGAGTAAGTAATATTATGGCTAGAAATCGGTAAAACCTTTTTTTGATTATCTAAGTAGAAGGACCTAACAGAACATCTAAAGAATTTATTACCCAGTTTTATTTATTAAAATTTTATGTTTGATTTAATAATATTGTTCACTTTTAAATTTAATTTTCATTGTATTTTCATTATTATGTATTTTAAATGAAATCTTTGTATGAGTCATGGCACTCGAATTATTATTTTTTATTATTTATTTATTACTGTCGTAAGTAAGGCGCGTTTTTGAATCGTAATGTAAGGAAATTCTAGTGTCTAGATCTTACCATAAAAATGTCATCTTTCTTATTAATAAACCCTATCTATCTATTTGATTTAATCTCTAGCTGCTCTTTTTGTTTTATCTTTGGATGATTGACTAGATTTTTTTATTAAGTCTGAAAAAACAAAAGCAAATCATCGATCCTCAAGTCATGCCAATTCGTCTCCAAAAGCCCACGTGTGGTATTGTCCTTAGGATTACGGGCCCAGATCGGAATCCCGATAACACGAAACCCAATAGATGAACAAGATAAGACGCTATTGTTGCTATCTTACAACGGTATTTCTCTAGTTCACAGCGGCGCTAGTGTCTTCGTCGTTTGGAGAGTTTAGTATCGAAATCAGAAGTAAACGCGTTAGTTCCAAATTTGACCACCTTAACAGATGATTTGGAGTCCACAAGCGGTAAGAGAAAATTGAAGTCTTGCTTTGTTCTGGACAATCTTTGTTCCGAGAGTGTTCTCGAAAACAGGCTACTGTTCATTGTTCTTTTGTTTAACGGTATTTGGAGTGGCCAGTACCCCGCTGGTCAGTAGAAAAGAGTGCTTAGCGCCGGGTGAAGAGGTTTATCGATGTTTTTTACAATATAGATTTACCTATATCATACTTCAGAATGTATGAAGATCGGATTTGCTGATATCAGGGAGCGTGAAAGTGTAGATTTGTATTTCAGAAAAGTTATTAAACATTCAACAGCATCTGTAATTTTTTTCTACAGAAATGTAATTTATTGTGGTCTATGCAAAGCACCGCCGAATGCCTTCTTTTGCCGACACTCTTATAAAATCAGGCCCTTCAATTGAAGTGAGTAACAAAAAAAAACAATCTTGTTCATAAAAGGTATCTTGACCAAACAATTTAGAATTTACCCTCACCCGCCCACAAACGCGAAGTTTCTCGCCCTGGGCGTGATGGGCGGAGTCCTTGGGCGGAACTAGCTCTGAACTATTTGAACTTATAACAAGTTCTTAGAACGATGCCAATTTGCTAAGATTAATTCCTTAGACGGCTTTTGAGTTGCCGACGCAAGGTGTTATGTTAAAAATATCATTGAGTGATTAAAAAAATCGCTGAAGTGCCGACTAAGTTTTTGGCGAATAAAGTGCCACTAGCCCATTAGTGCTATATTTTTTTATTATTCAATATTTAAATTTTCTCTTCTCTTTAAAGTTGTACCTACCATAGGTCTTTCCGTATAGATAGTCAATGAATTGATAACTGCACTGAAATACCAACATGAGAAAAATTTACTTGTTAACGCAAAGAAGTCTAATATATCCGATAATCATCATGATCTTGGTTGTCTGGTAAAGATCGCTCTTGAGCGATAAGACCCGCAAATTGTCACAAATATTGTAATTTTTATTTTGTTTTTGATTGTTTTATTAAGTGTGCAATAAAGAATGTTCTTATCTATCTATCTTTAATCAATTCTTTTAAAACCGCATTAATTTCGTAACATCATTCTTTACATTATACCTTATCAAACAAAACAATCAATAACATCGTAAGAGTAGCCCGCCCACTTCTTTAGCTTGTTACGTGTTGCTAGGGCGGATCGATCCTTGGGCGGGGATATACAATGACCTATTTTGTACAAAAAACAAATTGTGTGCAGATGATCCACTCTATTCTGTGTAATTAATTTTGTAAGGCGTGGCTAAACAGCTGAATCTTTTTAATTGTGGATTTTGTATACCTTAAATTATTAATACTTAACAATTTTTTCTCGGGCGTCGTTGCGGAAAATGACTGGTTTTGGCCAGAAGTGATGAACTATAAAAACATTTATTATACGAATAAATATATTGAGAAATATCTGAAATATATGAAGAAAATTAAAGACGAAACCTAGAAAACTATATAATAGTGAAAATTCAAACGTTTTCACTAATGTCGCCTAGGTAATAGTTAAGGTAATGTTAAGTTTGTTTTATACATGAACAAGTTCAAGAGCTCACTGTCCAAATAACCATAAAACCTAATTCACTAAACTAGCCTCATCCATTGTAACAAATTCAATAATCAAACTTACTCTAACCATAGAAACTTATCGCATAAATATTGAAATAGAATTAAATCCATTAGTTTCATACAATATATTTGGAACAAAATAAACCCGGATCACAATAGCCCTTATTTACCGTAACTCATATTATAAATGTGTAAAACCATTTAAATAGCAAAGTATCAATAGATTGAATGTTTCTTTGTATTGGTGAACCAAGTTGGCCGTGCGTGATGCTTCACGCACATTTTATTACGAGATCAATGTAAATCTACAAAATGAAACCGAACCTTATTTCTATAATTTTGAAGTTTTAAATCCAAAAATTCAATTTCCATATGATTTCAGTTTTATACGAATGCAAAACGTGCCTTAGACCTGTTATAGAAGGTTTATTCTCGATTGAAGTAAAAGCTAACAATTTTATTCCGAAATCACAAGGAGGCTTTGAAGGCAGCTAAAAGTATCTGCATTGTTGATAATCATTGAAGCAAACACTTGTTATTTTAAGAGATCATCCAACCTTAAAGCTTTGAATTGGGCTCAACAATGAGGTGTATAATGTATTATTTATAGGACACACTTGGTAGGCATTCGGGGTTCTGAATACCCCAGCCCGGGTGTAATTGTATTGGAGACGGAATCATCAATCAGAGGTATTTCTTGACAATTGAATTGCAATATTGTATGGTATGTATGGTGTTGGTGAGCTAAATCGTCTACAATTTCAATGTATGAGGACACGGAATTAGTTTTTAGCAAGTTTTTGTTGCTCCGAAATAATTCAACAGAATAAGTTTTTCACTAACCTTAAAGCGGAAATCGGTAGGTAATTTAAGAAATTCTTATTCACTTTATTTTTTAGCTTTGGGATATTAAAGTAATACGAAATGGAAACATAAATAAAATTGATCGGAAAATTATTCAAACGAAGCTGTATAATTCAAAAATCAATTTCAAACGACAAACCCTCGCAGCGATTTAAAAATATTATTATGGGCAAAGTTTTTTCATCGTTGCATTGGCCTATTTGTTATTTATTAATATCATTGTCACGAAATTCACAAAAACCCTCGACGGGGTCCCAAAAAATGGCTCACAAAGGCGACACGCTAATCTACCGAGGCCACCAAAATGCCTTGTCAAACGAAAAAGGGTCCATCTTATACTTAGTAACCATTAAATAAATTCAGGTCGCGTCTCAAAAAACTTGGTAAAAAATCGTCCATAGGCAAACCACTTTTAAATATGTATTTGTGCACATATGGCTTCCGGCTATTTCGAGTGGGTTATGCTAAAAAATTTAGAAAAAGAACCTTTTTTGTCAAAAATAACAATGAATTTGTGCCCTATGATTTATAGGGTTTGTGAGTTGAAAAGATTTCGTAGATTAGGGACGGTCCACATATTTAGGAGTATAATGGAAATATTAATCTGGATATATGACTGACACGTCCAGCTTGAAGAGCGAAACTAAGACGATTGTGGATGTATCCTTTCAAAACTCGAAAACCTACTTAGGCTGGCCTTTTTCAAAGATGTAAAATGTACGGAAATCGATGTCCGTCGGATTATTTTTTCATCGCCTTTAATATATAAAGCAACAAAATTTATAGATTCACTCACAAAAAAATTCAAAAAACTGTTATATTCAGAAACCATACAAAAAATACAACGTTATTATTTGCATCAGGCTTATACATTTCGCACATACCTGTTTGAAATTCCGTTAATTGGAACCTACTGCAAGGAGGAAGCAGGTAGCTCTGCCACAGAAGTGCAAAATATCACAACCCTGCTAGGAAATCGTAACACAGTGAAATTCAACTAACATGCTGCCATCAAAATTAGAATCCACGTGCTAATTAGCAACTATGAATTTGTAATCATAATCAGCCAGTTTGAAGCATTGGTCAATAAAATGGCAATTGTCATATTTAGCGGCAATTATGTAACCGTAGGTTTATTGGGTTAAAAGCTGTATAATTCAAGGGTCTAACTCACATGGCAAGCTTTAATATTTAGGCTCCAGAATAGGGAAATTTACTAGGGGCGCCCATATGTGTCCTAGGCAAAGGCAATCAAGTGTAAAAACAATGAAAATGCAAAAGCAAAACCTTTTCACATTTCATAACTTCGTCGAGACAAATTCAGTTGCAAACGTGTAATAAGAATACAAAAAAACAGCATTACATTCGACACACATGATCAATCAATCAATACACTTGCGAATAAAGCGATGCAAAGATAACGCGGGCCCCAAAGAGCCCAAGGCGATATAAGATCCGTATCTAGTAAATCCGAACAGGAAATGCATTGTAAAACAGATGCGAAATTCCTTACCGTTGTAAAGAATTGATCTGCACTTCTGGGCGTGGCTGGACCATCCAACTAGGATGATTTAGGTCTAACGTACCGGTGGCAGTTATAAAAGCTTTGTCGAGTCTAGAGTTACCTTTGTGGCGCAACTTTTGAGGGATAATGTTTTTGTCAATTTGAACTTTTAATGGGTCGTCTTCTATTTACAAAGATCGTGCGCCAAAGATTATGGGTCTATATGCCTCCACTACAAGCCCGAACGCACACACCCAGTGCGGTGATAATGAACCCCGTAATGATAAGAGCCGATATGGCGCTTTTCAGATAGTGGAACAATTAAGGCTGATGAAGAAACAAGAAGCGTCTTTCTAAGAGATCTGGCAGTTTGTCGTCTCTTAGCTACTTGACAAATTAACATAAAGCAATAAGATATCTTATATCGCTTTAAAAAAATTGCCATTGTTTTGCTTTGATGTTGCGCCAATTTCGTAATCTCGTTTTTACCAAGCCGTGCGTAGTTCCTTCAATCATGTTTTGCAAATATTTTGCTTGAATCAAAAACCTTCAATGCCCTGACGAATCACTCTGTCACGTTCATAATGCAAAAGGAAATAGAAAAAAATATAAAACACGAGCTAAAAAAGGATCAAAATGGAGTAAT
The DNA here is from genome assembly GCA_963931895.1 of Eupithecia pulchellata. Lineage (NCBI taxonomy): Eukaryota > Metazoa > Arthropoda > Insecta > Lepidoptera > Geometridae > Eupithecia > Eupithecia pulchellata. The sequence continues at coordinate 8,107,235 of OZ007540.1, read as the reverse complement.
TCAGGCGGCAAATTGATATCGAAAGGGATTTTCTACTGTTTTGAAAATAGTAAAATACATCTCGCACCGCGTCGGCACACTTTGAGTAGGATTACGTTCGGGTTGAGCTTTTTGGATTGTTTTTACAGCTTACGGAACCCTTTGTCGGGTTTTGCGGGGTATTGGGAAATATCATAATGCATTTCGGTAGGATTTGAGGCTTTATTGCTAGCGCCTATTATACGGTCCTTGAATGGGTGCTTGCATCCGTATCCTTTACGTGATGCTGTATAGGCTTGTTTCTGTTTCATGCTTTAGACCTCAAAAGGGCGCATTGTAAGGCCTACGCTGAAAGCTTTTGTGATGAGTTTCATTCAGTTGGTCTTACTTGGAAGTTAAATTATCTTTCTGTTGAACAAACGTTTTCGGAAATTGCTTCTTTTTAGTGGTAATAACTGTATATTGGATTCAACGAGCAGCAAAAGAAGGAATTATTGTTCACATCTTGGTTGCAAGGTTTCTTTTTGTAACATTAAAATAATACTCTGTCCAGTGTCACACGGCTTCAGAAAATCAGAAGAATATGAAGTAAATAATGTAAGTAAGTATGCCATCTATGGCGCTCATTAGGGGAGGCCTAGGTCCAGCAGTGGACTATTAATTATAGGCTGGTGATGATGATGATGATGATGAAGTAAAACACGCAAAAATACTCATAATCAAAATCAAAAATCAAAATTTATTTATTTATAAACGGCAAAGAGGATACACAAAACGCACATACATAGGTATAACGCATGCATGACACATTATAATGGTCTGTCGAACATTCAGTGTTACTTTTTTGTACATTTTTTTATAAATATCTCAGTTTTATTACACAAGCTCTGCTAAGCTTGAGACTATATTATTATTATTATTGTTTTGTTTATATTTTTCTTCTTTTTTACTTATGTATGCTTGTTTTTGTATGAGTTGCAAATAAATAATATTCTATTCTATTCTATTCTATTCTACTAGATAATGCTGTATTATATGAAATAAGAAATGGATTAAATAAAAAATATTATAGAGATCGAGAAAAATATTGGCTTAAAAATAAATAAATTAAGGTAGACAATCTACATAGTATGATCTAGCAACAAGCAAAGCATGCATCCAGCTATGGATGGATCATGACGACTTATATACATAATTATAATATATTACATAAATATATACAGGGTGGAATTTTGTAATGCCACCTGGAGGGAAAATACTCTTAATACTGTAGTTAGAAAATTGTACTCAAAGAAAACATTCCTTTAATTTTGAAAAGAAAGAAAACTGCATTCAAAGATTTTCGAAAATTCGCTTGCCACACCCGGGAATCGAACCGACTAAAATCTGTAAAAATTACACCCTGTACTTTTATTGCATAGATCGTTAGGGTCAATAATAAGGATGAAATCTTTCTAACAAACTTAATAAATTAAATGAAAGGAAAACCATGAAATCTTATATTATTTTAATTATTTACAATAAAAAGTCAGCTAACTAATTAGTTGCTCGAAATGGGCTCCATCTTCTTGGATACACAAATTTATTCTTCTAACGAATTCATTTCTAGCAACTTTTAATAACGTGTTGTGTTGTGGTGAATAAGTATTATAAATCGTATTCTGAACTTCAACTCTCAACTCGTTTACATTCGCATAAGATTTCATGTAAATTAGATTTTTTACATATCCCCAACCTCATACACGCAGTTATGTTGCATCTAAAAAAGGAGTCTGCATTAGGTACAAACACGTGCAAATTTCAATCGTCTATCTAAATATTAATTCGTCATTTTTAATGGATAAATGACGACAATGATAATTATTAATTAATTACTGACACAAGTAAACAGAGAAATTGCTGAACTTGACCCATTCAATTTATAATTTAAGATTTCATGGTTTTCCTTTCATTTAATTTATTAAGTTTGTTAGAGAGATTTCATCCTTATTATTGACCCTAATGATCTATGCAATTAAAGTACAGGGTGTAATTTTTACAGATTTTAGTCGGTTCGATTCCCGGGTGTGGCAAGCGAATTTTCGAAAACCTTTGAATGCAGTTTTCTTTCTTTTCAAAATTAAAGGAATGTTTTCTTTGAGTACAATTTTCTATCTACAGTATTAAGAGTACTTTCCCTCCAGGTGGCATTACAAAATTCCACCCTGTATAGGTATTATACTATTTTATTGGTGATGCTGTGTGGATTGTCCAGCATTCGTTTTTATTTATTTACATTGAAAAAGACCAGATCACCCGTAACAAATATCTGCAGATTGCAGGTTCAAACATTTGTCCCGATTCGGGAATCGAACCCGCGTAAGGATTTGCAACTTCATAAAGTGCTCCATCAGACCCATCAGACCACCCCATTTGCTCCTCATCCGACATTCCAGCTTGCCCGAAACTTCACGGCCTAATTATGAAAAATAAGACATAGTTCGCTTCACAAAAACTAAGCCGTTTACAGTCATCTCTAAACACGTGCTCATCCTTTTTTTCACGAGCAATCTTTTAAAAATTAATTTCGTTCGAAAACTCGGAAGCAAAAAATACTAATTGCTTTTTGTGGATAGGTTTTTGCGTTCTGTCTGAGCAAATGTGGGCTTTGTCAGCGAAAAGTGTCAAATTACTGGCACGAGATGGTAGATAACGCTAGGGCTGCTACTGCGATCGTAGGAAACAATACATATTAAATTATACTATATTTGATCTATTCCTTTTTTAATACCAAAAACATGAACAAAAAGTAATATTTAATAAAAGTGTTTATTAACAAAGAAAATTACTATACAATAAACAAATTAGAACTTGTATTCACAATTGAAACAATTGAGATAACTATAGACTGTTGTAAACAATCTACAGGTAGCTCAACTGAACTGTAATACACTTTTAAGTTATACTTTATCAAAATATAAACAGGAATACAAAAAAAATATTATGTAAGGTTCACATAAAGATCAAATATCTATTAAATAAATAAAATCGCTCGTCTTATTCATTTTCATGTTCTTCCGTACGTAATTACGAATCCTATTTATAATATAGTAAGACCTTAATTTATTCGTAAAGAAAAAATTTGGACAGCCCTGAATCTTCATCTGACATCGTTGCGTTTTTGCGCGCATCCATTTTAGATTTCGTAAAGATTTTGTAGTTAGATAATAATTTACACTGTAGGGCAAAAGATCCCATCCACGCTCCAACTCACAAAGTACAATGCACATTAAACGTGACTAGGTAAGGTTGAATTTTAAATGGTGGTTGGAACGGTTTATACGTAGGTTTGCCAAAAGGTAGACAATAAGCAACTAAACGGAAAGAAGCGGTAGATAAAAGGCCGACAAGTTGGGAGAAATATTTTGGAAATATTTGTAAGTGAAGCCGCGACCGCCTGAGGGCGGGCGGGGGTGCATCAGGGCGGGAATCACCAAGAACGTGACATTCCTTCGCGTACCTTTTTAAATGTTTAGTTATTCTTCACATGTTTTCTAATCCCTAATATACAGAAGTAGATTTTTTTAATAATGGTTTTACCCTTTACATTTAAATAACCAAATTAAAACTAGTATTTACAGTAGAAACAAAATTGAGCTAACTGCAGACTGTTCCAATCAATTATCAAAGTACACGTACTGATCCATATCAATACCAGTCAGAGCTAGTTGTATTTCTCTTGGAGTAGTCTCTTAATACCTTGAGTTTTGTTTTAGGAATTCTTTTTTATAAGTGGGCTGTGAATATTTATGACGCATGCTCACGAAAGGGCATTCTTCGAATTGAGGGAATGACCCTTGAAATGTTTGTGAGTCATCTTTCTCTGTTGAAATTTTTAGATTTCGGAACGAAAACAACCTCTGACAGTTTGGATAGATTAGGTACAATAATATTTAGAAAATGTTTTTTTTTTATAAAATTATTCTTGTATTAGTGATTTTTGGCTAATGTGTATTATATAAAATTTATTTTCATCAAAATATTCAAGATCTATAAGATCTAAAATATATCAAGAAAATCCTAAAAAAATTCTCTAAGATCACAATATTTATGAAAGGCAAAAATCCACAACAAAAACTGCCAACGAAATAATCTCTGTACACATTTTCATTAAAAATAAAGCTCAATATAAAAGCGGTGTAAATCTGCGCGCGCGCAAACTGGGCGGGTCTTAAATCCTTCCTTATCTCCTAGACACCATCTCCGGTGTTCTGTTACAATGAGCAGACTACCGATAAAACCCATACAAAGTCATACAAACCCATACAATAAACCTTATTTCTAAGGTCCATTTGACCCGATGATGCAAAATTCACGGCTGAATTAATTTCCAAACAAAATCCTGGGCTTTTTGTAATCTGCGAAGGCTGTCGATGTATTAATAAAAAGGTTTTTGTGAGGATCTTGCAACGTCGTGTGATGTTGCAATCTTTGAGATTTGAAACGAACATTGATCGATCGCTCGATCAAACTTTTATAAAGTAATTACTTATCATCTACATTTGAAAGCACTTTGCAATAATTAATTACAGATTAACATGAAGTAAAAAGTCATGCAGCTTTTGACGGGGCTTGCAATCAAACTTAATTTTTTTTTCAAAGTATAGATAATACTACTTTGAAGACATTAGGGGTTATGTACCTCCTTCCTTACACTTTTTTAAGTAGGTTTTTTGTCATTTATTATTATTTACTTTATCATTGTTTATTGGTCTGTATATATATATTTTTGTTCTGTGCTATACTTAAGTAGTTCAATAAAAAATAACCAGTTCTGCTTGTTTTAGGTTAAAGCAAAAAAGTCTAATTCTTACTTACAACCTTACTACATACAACACCTCCCAGCCTTCCTCGCAGACTACGTTTACCTATCAGGAAACTGAACGTCCACTGCTACAGCAGTGGACATACTGTCCCCAAATGAGGATTTTGCTCCAAGTGTTTTTCCACACTTGGCAAACGTATTGGTAATTTTAGTCGAGGTAAAAATGTACTTGGGTAGTAGGAAATAACTGAAGAGATATGTGACGAGCCGGGTGGTGCCGACATAGAATTTCGCCACCCCCACTCTTCCCATAGGTGTCGTAAAAGGCGACTAAGGGACACCGGGGGGCTGGCAGCAGCACCCTCTGCAGAACAACTCAACCGAACTGCGATGCCAGGCAGCCTGTATCACCATGGGGATTATGGGCAATAACCCCCAAATGATACATGTGCTCTATGGATCTTATTAGTGGAGGCCTATGTCCAGCTGTGGACTATTATAGGCTGATGATGATGATGTGATAGTGATCAAATTTCCCGCTTACCTGAACCTTCCTGGACAAGGCCCTCACTAATGCAAGGTTTGACAAACAAACAAATATTGTCATTCCCATACAAGTTTGCACAATATATGTGTAATCCCATCACGGTACACTTGACGCCAATAAGGCATTTAGAAAACCTTAGGGATTACCTCAGATAACAATAATACCTTTAGATGTTTATCTATATTTTTCATACAAATATTTGGGAAGACTAACAATGACAACATAATATTTATATTGTAAAACATAATCTCTGTATTGTGCGACGTCTTAGCGCAAAATTTTGCATGACATTCGATTTTGTTGTTCGTTGCATCTGTTTTGATTATGATAAAAGATAGTTAATGTTGTTATTTAATATTGCTGAGTATATCAAGCAGACACTTGGATAGTGTAATACAAATAACTGGGTGAATTTACAAAAACAAGTTTTGATCACTTATAATAGGTACTCAAAACAATTATTGCTAGATAGCTTTTGTCTGGTTTCCCATTATCTTCTTCGATACTCTTTAAAGGGAATTGATCCAAAAGAACGCTAGATTTTCTTATAAAAGTATGTTTTGCTCTAGTTTTTATCGCAAATGGATTCTAATAGCAGCAAAATCATAACAAATTGGAAGAAAAGTTCTTTATTGTTTATTGTATAGAACATGCTTAAGAAAAATCAAGTCTATCTCAGTAACCTATACATAAAGCACTCGTCCATAAAAACGTGTGGCATATCTTCATGGTCCCTTAATCTTTTCAGTGGTCCATTATTAAACACTCGATACGCCCTGGTCATCATTCAAAAAGGAGCATTAAATACAATCAAACCGAGTCCTATCCGACAGCTCTCAGCCCAGCCGACCAGAAATTGGTCCAGACTCGAGATAACTGAAGAGCGATAAGTTGTGAACCGACCGTAGGATCTGATAAACTTCCACTGATATTTCCACTTAGCTGTATGCAGCTTATGAAGATAAAGCTAGATTACTTCATGCGATGCGGAATACAATAAAGCCTTTTAGTTCGCTGTAAGGATCATGAGGAACTTGCTCCGGCGAACTCAGGATATGGAATATGGAATAATCTCTCTGCCGAGTTAATCAGGATTACCACATGGGGTCTTTCAGAAAGGGCCTTCTAAGATATTTAAGGGATCGGCAGCGTGAAATGTCCCCGAGGTTGCAGGCGTCCATAGGCTGCGGTAACCGCTTCACATCAAGCGGCTCGTATGTTTGCTTGCCACTTTGATAGTATAAAAAAGCTCTATTTGAAAGAGTATTCAAGCTGAAGAGAAGTTGTACAGAATCGGGATATGTACAGAAAAGAAGAGTAATAATTCTGCGATTGTACATCTTATACGACATGACAAATTCTTAAGGAACTTAACTGAAGGAGTAAGGAACATAACTGAAGGAAAACAACTAGAAGGAGAACAACCAAAAATTATCTTTATGAGACATGAGTCAGATAAAGTGATAGTTGCTGTTATGTAAAGAATATAAATAAAATAATAAAATAAATAAAAAAGAAAAGAGGAAAGTGGAGGAAACCGCTTCATTACAACGACAAAAGCTGGGCTTAGGTACTTATAATATTATTGTCAAATAAACAGGATTTGTTAGGTAGGTAGTTAAATTCAGTAGATAGATAGAAAATACTTCATATACAATACAATGAAACATTACATTACAAACAGACATGCTAACAGTAGAGGAACTATAAACTCTTCTATCCTACTTTTAGTTTATCCGTCAAAAAACAAACGCATAGTTACTTTCCAGTTAAATTTACTTTGAACTGTACCAGCTTTTCCCCGATGACATATCCCAAGCTCGTCAATGTAACTAACACCATCGACGCGACACCGATTGTAGATAATCGTCCCGTGGGGGTCCCATTTGTTTCAGTTTTTTGTAATTAAGGCCTGTTTTGTTTATAGATAGGTTGAATTTAAATTGAGGATATTGTCTTGGGAAAAAAACTCCTTGACACTATGGACCTTGAAGAAAAAGAAGGTTCTTCTTGTCTTACTCTTTTTGTAGGTGTATTTAATCAAGATGGACGTAAAGTTATGTTCATTTTTAGAACGTGCAGGAATGTCGTTACATATCATATTAAAGGGAACCCAAGTTATTCTGCCTCGGTGAATCTAAGTGACACATCGGGAAACGGGATAAATTAAAAAAAAAACGAAGAAGTAGTATATTGCTTCAGCATATAATTTTTTTCAAACGTATGTAGTAAAGGACCGTAAATACCTGATAAATGCTACAAATAACTCAATAACAGCAAATCATCAAGATAAAATGATTTATAGATAACTCAAGCGCACCAATATTAAGATTCGTTTCGAGGTATTTTGTCAACTAATTTTAAATTCCATCTCCACTCCACATGTCTTCATAATCATCAATTAATCAAGAAACACGACCAATCATTAATCACAACAAGATCAGACATTCAGAAACTACAAAAACAAGTCCCTTAGGCTTTGGCAGAATACAAGGACCAAGACAACTTTTCAATGTAGACTTTTATTTGATTAGGAAACTATTGCGATAAGACGTTTCATTCTTAATTACCTAGTGAATAAATGAGAAATTCACTTTCAAAGAGTGAAAATCTTGTGTTTTACCATATTATATAATTATTCTGTGGTTCTACCAAGGTTCTTATTCTAACGCACTCTGAATAAGAGGTAAATTTTAGTACCGATTTCTTCCACCTGAAAAGTTAAGTTGGTGTCGCTCTAATCAAATTAAAGTTAAGACAGTCTGTCATCGGCGACAATGTTTGCTAGTCGTCTGTCTGGTGACTGATGATGGTAAGGATTAATGACAGGAAACCGGGTCAGAACGACGACGTCTGTTGATATAGTTTAGTTTTTTCTTGACGAAAAACATATAATTTGGTTATTTATTGGAATTTTCTTTGTATATAATTGTCATTGTAAAATATTTTACAATTTATACTTTTGTTTGGTAGTTCTGTTTTAAGCGTGCCATAAAAAAAGTCATTCAAACATTCAACGTGTTTTTGTGAAAACATCGTCTGCCCTTTATTTGACCTAGTTTTAACCATCACTTTATCTAGTTGCACCAAAGGGTAGGGTTATAAATAAAGATAAGATAACCCTACATATGTGGATACATAAACATTTGAAGTCCCTTAATCCTATCAGCGTAACCTTATTAAAAATTTAACCTGTCACCCTTATCCTACGATAAGGGTTATTTTGGATAAGGATATTTCTTACCCTTTTTGAGATAACTTAGTCCTATAAAGTGGTGTTTAAAGGATATTTTATTATCAGTCCGATAAAATACAGCACAGCGGTTTCATTGTGTTTATCTCCGAAAATCTTTTTTATTTGCCACTTTATCATCGTTATTTAAGGGCGTGATAAAATGAGGTGACTTTATTTTTTGGGGATAAAGTTTAGGTGGATTTTTTAAGCTGCTCTACCTGACCTGGGTTTATGATGCAATTACTCAAATTTATTTATATTCATATAATTCTAAGTATGCTTAGATCTTTAAAACTAAGAAACGGATTTTGATACATTTTTTTTATAGATAGAGTAATTCAAGAGAATGATTTTTCTACCAGCATTGCACCCGAGTGAAGCCGCGGCGGGTCGCTAGAGTAATATATTCTAGAAGCACCTCAAGCGCCTCAAACAATGTTATCTCCGGCATGCGTCTGAACGACCCTAATCATTTGTTTTTGTTTATAATTCCATTGTTTTGTTTGTTACAAATCTTGAATGGTTCTTGTGACAATGGAATTATGCATGAATCTTATCTCTATTGACGGATATTGTTGAGGAGCAAGGGGTACACAATGGTATTGTTTTAAAAAATGTAGTTATGGGTTTTTTATATTTTTATGACGGCTCCAATTTCATTTTTTTTTATTATGCTTTATGCTGCTGTATTAAAAGAATTTATTGATATGTTACCTTTTAATAATATTTTAAATTGGCCAGTTAAGTAGGTACTTATTTAACTGGTCTATTAATTTCGGTAAAAGTTTAATAACTGAAAAACCTTAATAATTATTCCGTAGTTAGGATGTTATGACATTTATTTGACCTAAAAATGCGGCATTTTTTGTTCAGTTCGCATCCAGGGAGGACAATGTAAACCCCAATAACTATTGAAAGAAATTATCATTCGATTCAGACAATTTTTCATACCTTATTCATGGACAGTTCTCGTAAGGTTAAAACCCCATCATCTTTAATCCGCCATAGCATCAAAAGTGAAGATTCACTTCCCAAGATGAGTCACGTGTTAACAAAAATCAATAATTAATTAAAAAAAAACCCATCAGCGACTTATCCAAGCTTGCTCAACTTCCTTACTCTATAAACATGGGAATCGATTATACATAAACCTGTAAAAACAAAGCCATCATCGATCATCGATTAGGCTGTAGAACGGTCTTTTGGTAAACCGAAGCCGTGCTCCGAAATTACAGACCTATGAAAACAATAAACTAGATAATGCTGAGTAAAGCTCTATGTTTTGAGAGTTCCGTAGTATTTAACTATTCATAAAAAAACAAAATGGCTCACTATTTTGGTGATGCTCGTTGCCTTAGTTTTTGTTAATTTCTTTATTATTATTCGTTTAAAAAAATCCACAGTCCTTATACTACTTATACTAATATTGAATACAAAACTTACGGCCAAAAAAGAATTTACATTTTATAAACTTAATAACTTACGCCAAGTCTTTTTTAGGTTAATTTTCTATTCTCAATAAAATACCTACGAAAGGCTACGAGAATCAGTTGAACAAACCATGAACTGACCTGACTAAATAAACTACAGAACCCTACAAAACAAAAAATCAGTTCCCGAAGATTTATTTAAGGGAGCGCAAAGATCTGTTTATGGTATGCGCTGGTAATTAAGGGGAGGGCAGCACACGTGCGCTCTCGCAAAAACGTAAAAGAAAAAGTTGTACCTGTTCGAAACTTTGAGACAGGTCCGCTGACACGCTCTTCAGAACTGAGGGGTTCTCAAACTTTGTAACGCTATGACGATACTGTTTACTGGCTCGTGTTCTTTTTTACTTATTATAAATATGGATTGTAAAGAAATAACGGAAAATAAATAATGCTGGGCATTTTCACTTAGTGTTATAGCCCAAGCCCTGCTTATTTTGTCGCACGACGAAATGATGAGTGAAATGGTCGAGCATTTTGCTTATTTTGCGTACGTGCCACAAGATTTCACCGCAACTTTATTTTAGTAGTACATATTATGTAGGTCTATGGATTACTTTAGTAAAATACAACCCATCCAATGTAGTGCATTCTGACTAATTTATGCTGAAGGAAGACGTGACAGCAAAAAATGTATCAAATTCTATAAAAAACTCAATATTCTGTATATAAACAAATCTAATAACTCAGAAAACTTTGAGAGTTACTGCACCCGCCTTCCCTTAATGTTATCTTATTAAAGCTAAAATGACTTCGGTGTTCAAAGATAATAGCTGGAGTCCGGGGTTCCACACACCATTTTTTACGCAATTTTTTCATTCCAAGATAATACTTTTAGATATTCCATGTTAGGATACGATTTCAGTGTTGTAAAGTTGACTGTTAAGTTTTAACGATTTGCGAGAAGATTATATAGGGGTCGTGAAAATTGTGAGTTATATGTATATTATTATATTTATTTATAGATCGTGAACAGAGGTTTATTTCTCACCTGATCTTATGATGATATGTAGGTTCTTCTGAGTTCCATTTGAAAAATAGTAAAAAGTCCTTGTAGATTATTAGGTCATTTTAGAAAGTAACTTTGTCGATTAGACTAGCATAGATAAATAGATAGATAGACAAAGATTTTATTTGATTCTGCAACACACAGTGGTACATTATAGTTATGGGGATTGTCCGGCATTATTTATTTATTTATAGTAGTGCAACGTCGACAGATAACACCCTGATGCGTCACACGTCGCCGTACCTATTGTGTGCTATTTAATTAGATTTTATATTTGTATGATGAATGCTATGGCGCTCATTAGAGGAGGTCTATGTCCAGCAGTGGTAACTAACATAGGCTGATGATGATGATGATGATATCTGTATGTTTGTTAGTATGTAAGGTATTTGTTGTTATAGGCCCTAGAATAAGTTTTTTACCATACATAATTTATGGTTTGTATAAGTACAAACATTTTGACAATCAATGAAACAGCTTGAATTATCATAATAAGTAGGTACAAAGAAATGTGAGCTGCAGCTCAGCAAAAAGGCAATAGCTCAGCATAGATGATGACTTGTGGCTTGTCCAGCATTATTTATTTATTTAATATAAAACTATCCATTATATGACCTCCTTATTGACAGCTGACAAATAGGTAACCTAAGTAGGTTCTACTTATTAAATCTACATAAGCATTATATCTAGGCAGAGGTAAAAAGAAAATAATGTGTCTCATCGTAGTAGGTACTACCTTCTTTTCACCTGACTGTACTCAACAGTTTCAATAACTTGACGGTGTCCGTATTGACAGTAAAAAAAATATTAAAATCAAAAGTGTCAGAGGGGACATTGTGTCCGAATAAATTTTGACCGAATCGACAGCAACTCCTTTTCTTATGGTCTACGAGCTGTTTTGTCTATGTAATTTAAGATGCTCTCATCAAACTTCGGCAATAAATCCATGAAATTAAAATCGAATAAGCGTTAATAAACCCACTTAAACCAAACACATTTACTAAACGAGCATGTGTTTCCAATTATGAGAAAAAATGGCGCTGTTGCCTAACAATCATCAAACGGTCGGCGTTTGAAAAGCAAACTCATAAAAACCTCATCAAGGAACACATAAATTTAATAAATAGTAAAACTAATGTGCGTCAATAAGTTAAATTCTTAGTAAATCGTCTTAGTTAAATTCTTAGTTTAGGGATGGCTTTATATTACCGGACTCTACATTACTGACTTATTCTTTACTCGGCCAAAATGAGTTTCGATTTTAATTTTGTAACAAAAAAATTTAAACTCATTATTAAGAATTTGTACCTATGATTGCCGACATTGACATTTTCGCTTACATGACAATAGTGCGATATTTACGCGAAAACGCTTGCGCAAGAAGATTTGCGAGAGTGGACACTCGAACTTCTAACTTAAAAAACTAACTAACTAACTTTTAACTTAACTTCTTTTCTTGAACTTCTGCGACTTTTTCCTTACTTCTGCAACTTTTTTCTGGTTTTCAGTACTGCCAGCCCTATCTAAAGATAATCATTGAAAATCACCGTTGCCCGCACGGGCCGCCATTTACAGCTGTAATTTACCATCATTAAGACAAATCGGTACGACGATCGCCGGTAATTAGGTATTCCGGGCCCACATTAGCGCAAAAAGGTGTTATATTCATGAAGTAAGCCTCTGCCTTAGGCCATAAGAGGTACAAGAACCTACTGTAAACTGATTACGATTGGGACATCGTGTATATAATGTTACATAATATACAACATTTTCAATATATTTAAATAAATAATGCTAGTCAATTCACACAGCATTATCTAGCCCCAAGCTAGGCAGAGCTTGTGTTATGGGTACTAGATAAATGTTATAATATAATAATATACTAGTAGGTACTAGTAAAAAATTTATTTCTATGTACATAGAAATATTTTTTTTACTGCACATAGAAAACGATTAGAACACCCTGAACAAATACTAGCATTTCGTACAAATATCTGTCCCGAAGCAGGAATCAAACCCGCAACCTGCGTCGCAGGCAGACCTTTGCCCACCGCGCCACAGTGGTCGTTGTAGCTTACGTTTAGCATGCTTGATCTAGAATAGTTTTTTAGAATCGATTTTTAGTCTAGAAATTAAATGGTGCATGTACCTGAAGACGGTATTTGCTCATTGGATAAATATCAATAATAACAATCCTCAGTTAAATAGTCAATAGTGAATTTAATTAAATAACTAATTAGAACATGTATTATAATGCTTGGTAATTCGTGTATTTATCGCGTTTTCTAAAAAGCGTTGTAAAAAAAAAAATTAAAACGCGATACATACCCGTTAATTACTAAGCATTATGTGTTCAGATCGCGTAAGTTTAAAAACATTCAGAATATGTATTTACAACAATTGAGCTAACTTCAGACTGTGGCAAACAATCTATAGCACAATAGTTTCCTAACTATAAAACTATATCCAGCTGTGGGCTATCCATCGGGCTATCATAATGATTGGTTGAGCCTTGTCGCTCCCCGCTCCGCTACAATAGACACCGCGCCCTAAGCCCGATTTTTATATTAAAATCTCATACGAATCACGAATCGGTCGAGGGTATCATTTGCGCACAAAAAACCGTTTAGGGCAGTAATGATACTCAAAGTAACATGAATGCGTTTACGTGAAAATTTGACAGGTAATGGGATGTAGTGTACAAGGATCGTTAGCTGCAAATAAGAATTATATCACGATTTTATCGTTTCGAGGAACAATTAGCATTGCCAAAATTTTAAGAATTTTGGAAAAATTTTGATGATTTTTTTTTTACCTTTTCGCAAATGTAGAAATACCCGAAAAGGCTGACATGATGATAATAGAAATCGGGATTTAAGTATTAATAATAATATGTAGGGAAAACTTCTAACTGGTATTGGTATAGATCAGTTACAGGTGCCGTGTGGTGCCGGCATAGAATTTCACCACCCCAACTCTTCCCGTGGGTGTCGTAAGAGGCGACTAAGGGAAACACACCGGGGGGCGGGCAGCAGCGCCTTCTGCAGAAAAACTACACCGAACTGCGATCCCCAACCCGCATGCCCAGCGTGGGGATTATGGGCAATAACCCCCAAATAATGATGACGCCATCTATGGCGCTCATTAGGGGAGGCCTATGTCCAGCAGTGGACTATTATAGGCTGGTGATGATGATGAGTTACAGGTAGCTCCGTAGATTTTTTGCGACTGTCTGCAATTAGCTCAATTTCGTACTATTATTTAATTATTAAAACCAATTCTTAGATACCTATCCATAAATCTAGTTAGGAAGAGTATGAGATACTGAACTTGTTGGTGACTACATGGTTGCAATATTTTTACTACTTTTATTGCGTAATTTCATAAAATTAATCGCCGTTTCGTCTTGAAAATAAATTGATGTAAAAATCGCCCGGCCGCAATTACACCGCGCATGTAATTATCAACATAAACCCCGGGCATATTTCAGATCGTTTACCGGACAAGCTACTGATTTTGCCGAGATTTATTTAAATGGCCGTTTTCAAAGGCTGTAATTACAAAATGCCCCCGTTCTGGAACATCAGGTAGTACGTAATTGTAGTAATCGGTTCAACTCTTTTCAACCGATTGATTGTTAGGTGCGCGGGCCGAGTCACACCGATGTTTTGAGTTTATTGTTAATTTATTTAGGGCTTCCAACAAGTGATTCCACACGTAAACGTTATATTTAAAGGAAAAAATATCCAACTGCATTCTTTTGCCTTTCAAAAAATTTTTTAAACAAATTATAGCTACAAAATAATAACGTACAAAATGAAAATTTATTTGAACTATTTGTATTCTTACCTAATCAAGTTTTGTTTGATATTATTCATTATTTACTTATTTCAATGATTGTGTATTTATAGGTCTTAATAGGAAATGTAAAGGAGACACAATAGTTCACAGGCAGGGCGAACTCAAAGTATCATAAAGTAAATTTAGAATTATTTAAAGGAAAGCTCAAACCTTCAGAAATATGACCAAGTACGAATCGTTTTGTGTATTCCTGAAAACAGCTTAAAAACACATCGGTGTGACTACAACCAATAATAAATTATTTATTATTATGCTACGTAACAAAGTAAGAACATTTTTGTCTATTCCTGAAAAAAAACCTAAACAGACATCGGTGTGACTGCAACCAATAAAAAATTACCGACCCCTCCCAACAAAGGGTTAATTTCAACCAAATCAGTGAACAACCCTCGTGACGTGTTAATTCCGTGATAAATAACATTCGTATAACAGCCTCTTTGTTATGGTACACCTCTAAAGTCTAACAAAGTGTTTTTTACTAACTGGAATTTTAAGAGCTGTAAAGCTTTTTTACTAGCGTTTTTTGGGGCTATAATTAATTTTGAAATTAGTGTGGTATGTTGGTACAGTGAGGGTTCAGTCTGTGTTTGGCACATCATCATCATCATCCTGCCCTTAACTTAACCTTTAACTCTCGGTGCGTTGGTTAAGAGCAGGTATTTTTTTTCTCTCCGTCTCCTCCCCCTTTCGGCCTTTATTTCCGTACTAATACCAGAAATAAAGAGAAAACCTACTAACTAATCTCTTTCACACAATCAGATTTAAAATTTCTATAACTTTATTTCTTTAGGCTACAAAAATAAGCACTTAATCAATTAAAATTTGGTAAAACTCTATTATATACATATCCTATATCAATCCATCCATCTTTTTCTTTCGTCGTTAACTCCACTTACCTCCTTTCAAATTCAAACCGAACACTCTTCTTTTGCCTCAAACCCCAAACATACGCTTCCATCACGATCGCTATTTGTTATCGCTTCTTCAGGAATTTTTCATCTATCAACTAATGATGTTGATAAAGAAGATATATTTTTCTCCCAGATTCATTTTGCATCCTTTTTTATGTGCATTTTCATCCATAGCAAAACGATATCAATTAGCCAGTCCTACAATTTTAGGTCCAACTTTGAAAACATATTAGTTTACTGGAATGAATGATTCATTTTATCTTTCTGCCTTTGGGTAAGGCCAATTGCAAAACCTGAGATGTCAGTGACATCTCAGGTTTTGCAATTGGCCAATTATGTAGACAAAGACTTTCATAGCTCATCAGAAAACATTAAAGGATGCATCATCAAACATATGTAAGCTGTCTGTTTTTACCAACCTCACACTAACGCCAAAGAAACAGGCACTTACATGTAATGACGTTTAAAAATAAAGCTGAATCCGATGCCGACTGCACTAATGATCGTTATTACTTCTAATTCCATTGGAAGTCATCGCGGATAAAAACTCGGCGCCGAGAGTTTAATGGAAATGGCTAGTTTGGAAAAGCAGGAAGCAGGTTTCCAGCGCCGGTAAATCTTAAGATTTAAGTAAAATTCAGGTCACTGTAATCTGCTGAATTATGAAATATATAATAATGAAAATCATTTATTACGGAAACAACTAATAAAAATACACTAAACTGGTTGATTGTAATAAAATAATGACATTACTATGTTGCGGAGCATCCTCTATCACGGAGGTTTCGCCTCAGTTATTGAAGGTATACCAAACCTTCGGGTGAATAGAATTTTTGAATTCTTGTAAGTGTATCATCTTTATTGATATTTATTAATATTCATCATTCTACGTAATTAGTAAATGTAAACTAAGAAATCCACAGGTGGATAAGTCGTAACTTTGGTCATAAATTAAGCTTTTTATGTATAACTGAGTAGAATGTTTATATGTTTACTGTGCCTTACCTTGTGTGGTTAATCCCTCCCTTGGAGGGCTTAGGTAATCGTTAGGTTTGCGACCTCAGCTAAAACTCAATAAGTATATTCAGATTGAATCACCACTGTAACCTGTTTTTACATATAATACAAAGCCTGTTTTCTATATAAATTCCGTCAGTTGTTTCAAAATAATTGTGCTACAGCGGAAATGCTAGGCATAGGCACTAGATTCTAGATTATAAATAACGCGGCGAGGTAAACTTACAAGAATAATGATTTTTCTTCTAGGTTAATTAGGAATGTAGAACTTTTTCTGCGAATGTGCTTTGTCGCTTATTCTCGTGTTCCATTTTAACTTATTACCGTCATTCCACAACATTGGCTTCAGTTTTTACTTTCTGGACATGATAATGACCGTGTATGTTTTCTTAAATTATATATTAATTCCACCCCTTATAAATAATTTTGTAGGGCTTATAAATATCAAGATCAAGAAATTTAAGCAATTTTAAATTGCAATCAAATCTAATAATGTTATATATATAACATATATTTATATTCATCTATGACTCGGATTTGTTAAAAAAGTATAACTGTATTTATTTTTCAAGACAAAAGAATATAGTTTCTGCCAAACTGTATAGCATATTATTTATATTTTTAAGTATTTTCCATCTTGTACTAGACTTATGTTGCCTGAAATAAATGAATATTATTATTATAGCAGTTTGTCGGCAGATAGTAAAGAGGTACACATAACATTCACATAGTTAAATGGTAGAGTGCGTGCAACGCATGCGGTAATGACCGGCTCGCGACAACTATTAGACGCAATTTTCTACTGCGCACACGCATCCATTTTGCGCCCAAGCGATGAAAGTTTAGCTGCATCCTTTACAACATTGAAATCAGTGTTTACAACTTTATGCATTGACTTTGTACCAAAAGCTTTACAAAATATATGAAATTCTTTATTTTCTGGTGCTAACCTTAATTTCATTAGATCGATTATCTGGTTGTTCTGGAAAATTCTTTCCACGTAGACAAGCAGTTGTGTTGTTTAGTTAGACTGGAACAAACCCATACGGTTTGCATCTTGTAAGGCAGAGATGTAAATAAAGCTTTTGTGTATGTAATTGAGGTATGAGGTTGTGATAAAAACTGGAACCACAAATCAAAATAGCGTAAAATACTTGTAACTGTTATAAAGTAAAATAATGCTGGAAATATCTGTACAGCATGATCCAGCCCCAAGCTAAGCAGAGGTACTAGCTGACTGACATACATAATACAATCATTTGCATAAATACATATTTTTTATTATACATAAGAAACCACCCTGAACAAATATCTGCAAATCGTACAACTATTTATCCCGTAGCGGGAATTGAAACCGCAACCTCCTGCGTCGCAGGCTGACCTTCGCCCATCGCGCTACAGAGGTCGTCAAACAGGTATCGATATCTTAAGATGTTCTAAAACACAAATTACACAACAGTTATTATTTAAAACAGATTAACGTCCTTTCAATAGCTCCGCTACCTCCAACTCCCTTTACCAAACATCCACAAATTGTCCCAATTAACCACGATGCACTTAACTAATTATTTATTGGATGTTTCGTTGCTAAATGAACTCGCTTAATTGACAATCGCAATTACTCGTGGGAGACTGAGAATCGCATTCTACAGGGAGATAATATAAGATATAATATACTGATTGCTTCAGGGTACTTTTCAGAGTTTCTCATGTTAGCCAATAGCAGAGAAGTGGTACGAACTTTGAAAGAATATGTGGTTTCTTCAAATTTAAACGTTGGTTACGAAAAAACTCATCCCTTTGATATATTGATGCAATTATTGCAGTTCACAAAATCTTAATCGAGTTGTTGTACCAACTCGATTAAATTATGTTTTGAATTTAAAAACTTTTGTATTTTGACGAATTCGTCATGAATGTTGGTCTTCCAACACAAACTAGGCCACTAAAATTCATAAAGAATTCGATTGGACTTATTCTCAGTTGATTCCAAGTCCAACGTTCGGCTCTACTTTGTATTATTTTATTACTGTTTGTTACTGACATCATTATTTTAATAATGCCCATAAAATTACTAAAAATCATGACGGTCGTAAAATATTTTAATTTTTATTAACCAAATTTATGACACGTTAAAAACACTGTTTCATTGCGGCTACAAGAACAAAGTTACAATAAAAAAAGAAGAGACGTTTCGAAAATAATTGGATCAGAGTCGTTTTGAGTTTAATTGTAAAAAAAGGTCAGTTAAATTAAATTTACAGCTCTTTAAAGTCCGTGCTTGCTAGGTCCGCAACTTTGTTATTTCATTACATTATCTATAATTTCTAGCTGTTCTCCCTCAGCTGAACAAAGGCACTTTAAAGTATATTACTATAGAATACTGTGTCCAATTCTAGTAATCCATTCTAATTCTAATCCAATTCTAGCTATCTATCCATTCTACGGAACCGAACTATATACTGACATCTCGCATGGGAGTGTATTGTATATTGTCCACTAAACAGGTCCTAACCAGCCCAGCTCCTTGAAGTACCGGAGCAGGATTTTTGGCGATTGACAACTTCGTTCCAGCTTGTCTAAAGGTGTCGATGGGTTTGATGACTGTATAAGACTCCTCTTATACTATGTAGATAATATATAATAAAATATTTTATACTAATATGTAGAGATAATAATAATTTTGTTATTATAGTGCGTAAGCCCTCGCACTCAGGGTAATCTTTAAGAAATTAAATAATATCTCAAAAAAATGATTTTTGGCTGGATTTCTACCCATTACCTTACCTCAATACGGAATATGCTTAATGATAAACTAACGATTGCCTGGAAGAAATGCTTTCAGCAATACGGCTGCTGTACGTGTTGTTTTAATTTTTAGATAAAGTTATATTTTTTCATATTAGGTATTCATTTATATTAAAGTAAATTGTAAATTTAATAACATAATGTTTCTATGTGAAAATATATAACAGACAAACAAACACTCTGCCCTATTCTACACTATCAAGAAACCGAGTCAAAATGAGGGCGGAACGAATCTCTAATTAGAACCTCAGAGTAACAACGATCCTTCTACTGAATATGGTTATTAATGTTAATATTCGACTCCCATTATTAAGGTCTGGTCTCACCTTATTTTAAAATAAACTATAGATAATGCGTTTGGTCTTACTGATACGATAAGCTTATTTCTTTTATTTAGGTGTTGTACCACGTTGGGTGCCAATTTACGAAACAAGCACCTTAAAACTCACATTATTATTTATTTAATTGATATAGAAATTTTTTGCAGATTTTTTAATCTCACCCGCTCTCAGTAAAACCACAGCCTAAAGTTGTTCTGGACTTTTATCACCCACTTCGATCCTTAACCGCCTTCTCATTAGGCTTAGTTTTGACTTGTTAATCACATTGAAATATTAAACCCTCTCAGGTTTTAAGAGGCGTGGGCATGTTGAGGAGTTAGAAATATATTTGAAGTGAGTCACTTATTATAATTACTGAGCGTTACCAACAAAATTAATGTATCAAACCCATTTCATCTTAACTAAATAGGAAATAGTAAGAAAGAAGAAAGATATCCTTACAACCTAGTTACGTAAAGAATTACTGAATACATTTTAGTAAACAAATATAAATAATATCAAAAGGATAAATATAATAGTATACAGGTGAGTTGTTTTTCAGGCCTACAATGGGAAAGTCTGAAACCGTAAGGAGTTGAGAATTATCGAAAAGAGTGAAAGGAGTCAAGTGCTCGATTTAAAAAAAATTAATCTGTATTATGGTAAGTAAAAGATCTTTTTTGGCTTTTCAGAAAAGTGAAATTTAAAAAAAAAGTCAATACTTAGTTACTAAAGTTTTTATTAACTATGGACTTAAAAACTCAAGAATGAAAAAATATCATACTTTTTTCTATCATGGCCTGTTTTGGTGAACTGAGTGGTCGTGGTCTGCGGCTTCTTACTAGTCTTCCTAGGTCATCCTAGATTACGAAAGTAAATCGTGCGTAGGTGCTTAAAAAGTTAATTCAATCTAGTACCCACAATACAAGCTCTACTTAGCATGGGGCTAGATGATGCTGTGTGAATTTTCCAGCAGTATTTATGAATTTAATTTTATTTGAAAATTACAAATCTTATTTTTGCGGGCATTTAATCATTACCATCGTGAAAAATTGTTTGCACAAACTCCATGAATGTTTGCATGTAATTAACATGCATAATACTAGAGGTAGGTACTTGTCTCTGATGTAATGTTACCGTTCTCAATTTTCGTCAGTTATGTATACACAAAATTCGGGATTAAATGTTTTTTTTTTAATTTAAGATAAATCTTTACAGATAATTCTTTACAGATACTTTACTTTCACACAAATATAACTTAGAAATAAATTTTAAATTTAAAACACAGATGACCGGAACTTTTCTAACAAAAAACCAAATACTCTTCGCACACACTTTATAGCAACTTACATTATTTTTAAATTAATCTGCAACTCTCTATCGATCAAGAAACTCTAGCTTAATTTATCTAACCAATGGCAATAAAACATGACTTTTAATATTTCAAACATAATTCCCCATTTAATAAATCGGATCATATTACCCATCAATCTAAGATCTAATCTAACACTCATGCAAAATCATTCTGACCTTTTTCAACCTATTCAAAATAAGTTTACCTGCGATTCGTTTAATTGTTCCACAACCCCTAGTGTTCTCCACCCACAGTATAAAATACACTTTATTTCTACTCTTCAAAATATATATTAATTGTAGACTTTGAACCTTAATCTCAATGCGTGAAGGTATATCGTAATTCGTGGCAGGTGTAAAAAATGTTAAGGTGGGTCTACACGCGGTGATGCAACAAGTGTACAAGCTAACAAAAGCTACGATTAGGGGTGATTTATACATTTCTTTATTTTCGAACCCCAATTTTAGTTGAAGTAATCTCGTAACTGAAATTCCCACAGTCGATATAAAGGTGTTTTTTTTTATTTTTGACAGTTGTAAATTAGTTCTTTTTCTTCCAAATGAGAATATTGATTCAAATATGAGTTTTTTCAGATTTATTAAACAAATTCAAAATAATTAATATGCATTTAAATAATTTTTGTGTTGAAATTGTTTAACATAAATTTTTATAACAAACACTTTATTAACTAATATCACAACAATATCACAGGTATAATAATGTTATTTAGAAAAAATTACAGTATATAAATATTCATAAAAACAAAGAAAGTCATCCTCACTAAAAAATAATAATGTAAAATAATAATAACAAGTTCTAAGATATGTGATCCATGATATGAGATCCAATAAGAATGGTACAAGAATTTTTTTTCAAAAAAAGCGTTACATTATAAATATTTTAATGTATCAATTAAAGAAGCTTAATTTTCAAATCTTTAAATTATTTTACATATTTTGTCTGGTGTAGTTAATATAGAGCTACACATATTTAGTGAACTATGTATAACCTACACATCCAATGCATCACCAATAGGTAATCTTAACATCCAACACAAAAACTCTCAATTATTGTCCTATACACAAAACGTACAGATAAGTCCGTTTAAGGAGAACCAAAATAATTCAATATACAATCTTTCTTATTATAAGTAAAACGTACCCGCTCTCACAATAAAAAAATTGACCCCGCATCAACGCAACAAGTGCAAGCGTCACAATGAACACAATATATGGTCTGCACACCCTTGGCCCTTAGATCACTTGTCACGCCAAGGGGCATTACAAAACGATAAAAACTACCCTGTATCTTAAGATGACGTAGAGTATCTTCTCTATTCTTTCCTCTATTGTCTGTGGTTTTTGCATCTTCGGGAACATCGTGGGAACGTGAACGTTTGCGCAAATCCTGAAAAAATGTGATAAATGTTAACGTGACAATGGATAAAGATCGGCAGAGAAAAAGTGGGACAATTATAGGCCACCAATTTAGGATGAAATGGGACGTTTTCACGCAAATAAGGTATGGTGATGTCAAGAATCTTGAAGCACAATCTTCATCATCCTTTTCGTGAATATTCTTGCCACCAAATTGCAAGAGCAAGCCTGATCTTTCCAAATTATCCAAATAAAAATAATAAGTCATTTGAGTAAATGCCTACCCCTTCAAGATTGCCACAATAATCTCCTACTTATAATGACCCAGCAATCCTTTGATTGCATCAATTATCCTCAAAATCTAAATTCAACCCCTCACAATAGCTCCTAATATTCCTAAAATGACTCTAATAGACATTTAATTACAGCCCCGGCCGAGTTCCACTGACCCCTTTTACACTTGTTTACATCTTCATCCCCCACCCCCTCGATGCGCTGAACCATCAAAATGGTATGTTTGATTCCAATACCCCATACGATTTATTATAACAAAGCAGAACGGGAACGATGCACGCTTGCCATCTGTCGTCGTTCCGAATCTCGAATTGCCGAAAAAAACTCAATGTGCGAGCAACCCTGGGAACCTAGGATCGAGAAGCATTCCCACGAACAACCCCTCAATTTTCAATAACCAAATTAGCCTTTGCGTTACCCTATTTCGGATATGAGGGAGTCGTGAATCTATTCATACGGAAAAAATTATGCGGTATCTCGCTCGTATGTCTTGGCTTCGTATACCTTCATCCCCTTCGAATGCACGTGTTCAGAGATCGTATATTCGAGGCGCGGACGTGTGTGTGCGAGAGCCTCGGATCGCAGCACCTGCCTGCGCGGGCGCACCCCATTGGCCCAGCCAGCGCTATCACCGCTACACTGATTTCTTTTAACTTAATTTTTTTGTTATAATCTCTTCGGACATTAAGAAAAAACCCTACATGTTTGGACCGGTACGAGTTGGATTTTTGTGTGTAGGTGGCATTGAAATTTTATTAGAACTTTTTTTAAACAAAATGCTAATCAAGTAGAATAATTCAAACGCCGAGACTGGTCTTGATGGGGTTGATTGCGCTGGACTCGGGAGACGGTTTTTTTTCATGTCCTGATTCACATTTGAATTATCTTCGTTCCATCAAGCATCATCCATGCACACAAATTTTCAAATCGAGAAAACGTACTCCAACACAAACAACACTACACTATCATAAATCAAACCTATATAGACTCCAAGCGCCAGGTCAAAGCACGCTCCAAACGCGCGCTCCGCACGAGCTACGTAACAAGGTCATATGGCGACTTATTGACCCCAACTAGGGGGATAACAATCGCATTGTCCTTGAGGGCAATTTTATTCCGAGGGGTTATATGACCCAGGGGCCAGAGTCACTAATGAATTGTTTGGCCACAGAAAGGCGTGTGGACGGCGCGTGGACGCAGTTCTCATGCACTTGTTTTTGAAGGGGTGAGGGTAGATTATGATATTGTTGCATTGAATGCACAGCATATGACAATCATGAATGTAGGTTTGAACGATATGCAAAATAGAGAAACATAGAAACCTTGAAGGAATAGACAGATAATCTCTTAGAAAAATCTTGGACTCTTCCATGAGACAGGATATAAATACGTCGGGACATCAAACTGTCGTAAAGAGTTACAACTGTGTCTACTAACCACCTGATTAAATACATATTCTTACTGAAACTTTAAACCACCACCCACATTACAAGTCAGACTAATCAATTCAATGTTTCTCTAAACACACCATTTGATTACAAAAACAAAATCGAGAAAGCATCTAATTTGAAATTCATTAGACACTAATGAATTCAGAGGGCTCCATAATGTGCCATAGAACTTATTCAAACTATAGTGAACCTGTGTCGATACAAACTTATTGGGGTTTCAAATAAACCACTTGATCCACCCACACACACAAGGGAGCTTTTCACGTACACGGCCTTTTGTGCCGGGGGCGGCGCGCCGTGTATAAATACCCGACCGGCCTTACCAGCCCCACATTCCTGCCTGTGATCTCACTTGCAACACACGTCCCCTTCTCACACATTACAACATGTCTTACTACGCTAATAACGAATACATCATCGCTACCAACAACTCGATCAACGAGAATAAATTCAACTCTGAGAAAATGAAGAACAGCGGCATCAAAGCCCTCCTGAAGCCGCTGATGAAGATCGTGAAGAAAGTGACCAAACGCGTTCCCGCCAAAACAGTGGACACGTGCTTCGAAGACGATCAGAACGCTGCCAATGAAGCCTTGGAGCGCAAATTGATTGAAGAGTCGACGACCGGTGCCAACTTCCTGGTCTACAGCGAAGATTCGTGCGATATTGTGCCAGTGACCCCTGAAAACTTCTACGTACCCGTTCATTTCGCAAGGACGGAAGCCGGAACCTTCTTCTGGACCACCGTCTCCAAGGATGAAGCTGACTTCGCAGCGGCACACTGCTACACTGAGTGCCAGACAGCCGAGCAACAGTGCCCCACCTTCCAAGACCGCTGGGTGCAAGCCTAAACACTCAAACACACAACAATCAGTGTCTTCCGTGAAACCAGTGCGTGCAACAGCTCCGTTGGTTTCGTCAACCGTCTGTGATGTTAGCTTTATGTTATATAGGTCTTCCAATCGTGCCATGTAAGGTTAGGTTTAGTTATTCGTGATAACTCCTCGAAAGCTTTAATTTTGTATCGCGTTGTGATATTTTTTTAGAATTTTGTATTGTATAAGGATAGGGTTAGTGCTTTGTGATGGCATTGAGCTTTAATTGTTTTAGGGATAATAATTTATTGAATGCGTTATGAAAAACATGAAAATAAAACATGAATTGAAATATATTTCTATCTTTCCTTTGAACCCAACCAATATCAATAGGCAGGCAATAATAAAGTTCTCAGTTGACTCGAGTATACGCTAGGCAGCCATACAACATTGCGACATACAGAAAGTACAGTAGCGACATAAAAAGCACGTCCCAAAAAGGCTTAAATCAAAGGTCCATAATGGGCAGACTTGTTAAAAAGAAGTCTGACAAGATATGTATGTTGGCGCGGGCTATGGCGCGCGCTATACAAACTCTTTTTGGACCTGTGGACTGGTCTGCAGTGTTTAGTATTCTATGGCCTCGGACCAGTCTCGGCAGTTCTGGCCATATTTGGCATGCTTTGTAAGGAAAGATCTGAAGCACGTGCAGTCCCTGAGGCGAGGCGACTTCGCTACTGGATTCTTAATGGACTTTTTATTCGAGATCTTTTCTTTTAGATCGTGGATGCTGTACAAGACGTTAACTAATAGGTACACGATAGGTTGATACCATAATAAGCGCTAATTTGCATACACTTACTATCCAGAGTACTGATAGAGTACGTCTAGGATCAATTTGGAAAGTATTGTTCTAAAACAAAATGTTATTAAAATTGACATGTCAAGCTTGGTTTATTTTGTTTTAATTAACTAAATATAATTGAAACACAAAAATACATATTGGGAAACATTCAAACGCATGCTTCTCTGGTAAAACACATAAAATCAATACACTCCTGAATGTTTACCGACTTAATCACATGACCAAAACAACTATCTCCAGAGACACACGATATCAAAAACATTGTTAGTACTTATTAAGTAGGTATCTAATAAAAAAAAATCTAGTAAAAAAAATAATTCAGAAGCATTCAGTTAGGATCACATGAAACCAGCTAAGTGCGACACATACACGGATGAAAAAGGAAAACTATTTTGTTATTACTAAAATCTAAAAAAAAAAGCCAACATAACGCGGTTACTCATTCCATTCCCATCAGTTACAGAAGCCTGAACCTGTAGATACGGCAATACTGCAAAAGTATCACACACATGCACGTGAAACTAGCAAACAAAACCTCCATTAGATGAGACAAGTTTTAACATGCACATATCCCTGCTGGAAAACTACGTTACCACCATAAAAAACAAAAACACTATTAAACAAGATGCAATCAACTTGAAAAAAGGAAACATAAACGCACTAGGTGCTTATCATAACTGTCCACAATTAACCGTACAGCGTAAATTATGCACCAGATAATTGTGCAAAAGCCACAGAACAGCTATTAGTACAGCCTGAACTCGACAAGTTCCAACCTGTCGCAAAACTCGCACCTCAGACACGTCCAAACTTGTATCTGAATACGCTAAACCATTTCATGCATTGTGCAATTTAAAGAACAGCAAAGAATAACATGCATTATAAAGAACGTCGAAAGAATTGATTTCTTTGAACCCCGTCAACAATACCTGAACAAAAGGATGGCAAGAGTTCACGATTTATGTAGATTGCACGTGCGAAATGAAAGCTTTCAAATGTATTGTTACCATAGATTGTTGCGATTTTAATTGTTAATTTGAATGAGATATTTCGTAGAAAACGAAGCTACATACATACTAGTTCACAATCTACTGATTTAGAGAAAGTAAAGTTTGCATATAAGATTGGGATGTGTAAAATTTTTAGAACTTGACTATAGAAATGTTCCTCGACAAAACGAAGATTTTTAAATTAAGGACATAAACAAATTAAATAGCAATGTACTGAAAAACAAAACAATGGGCACTAATTTCGTAGAGGCTCTACGATGGTCTACGAAATTCATTTATGATTTTTTTGCGCAAAACTTACATTTAAGAATTACAAACTATTGATAAAACTTTGCAACATAATTTTGCAATCGTCTACTAGGTAATATAAAGTAATCGTATAAAAATAAAATGTATCTATTAAAACAATAAAGTAATGTGGTTCGTAGCGACTCTACGAAAAAGTCTACACATTCAGTTACAGCTATTGTTGATGAAAATACTAGCTACCGTAATAATAAGCAGTTAATGCACAGTCACAGTCATCACGATAAAAACTTAACTAGCTTACTTCTAGCAAATCAAACTATACCTCAATGATGGACAGCCGGATTATCACGCGCCAATGAACTTGTGAGTAATCAAAAAGTCTCTTATCAAAAAAGTTCTTATCAAACAGATCTTTCTCGTTGACAAGATCATTGATTACTTCATTATGGAGATGATCAAGAAGACCGGCTGTAAGAATATCACTGTACGATTCTTTAGAAGTGGCTAATGTATTCAAAAATGTTTTTTGAAAACGTATACAATGAGCGCATAAAGGAATAGGTCAGCTTACCACAATCAGTAAAACAGTCATGCCTGCAATACCCTTTGCGGTTAGTATCTGATGCGGTAAAGCTTCCATTAGCAAAACACGAGCTATTGACGGCAATCATCGCTGTGGTCATACATTCATCATTGCAAATATTACAACCCATGCTCAATAGTGCCGCGGAATGTGCTAGAAAAATGTTTAGTCGGAAAACACACGCATACGCTTTTGGACGATAAAATGAAGTTGATATTAGCATTTACATATGCGGCTTACTTATATTAAAGTACTCTCTAAATTAAAAACAATACTCATAAGTATATATGCATGTAATATTCACACACAAAAATCTAAATTTCATACTGTCACACAACCTCCGAAACCTTACCATACCATTTAGTCAAGCATAGTGAACTAAAAAAGCAAAAAGCATAGTGAACTAAAAAAGCAAAGCGAAGCATAGAAAACTAAGATCATAAAAACCTTTCTAAATCTAGAACTACAAGCAAATTAAATATGCAAATCGATATTAAAATCCCCGTGAAAGGCTATCTCGTTATCATGCGCTAAACTGAATAATTGCGGCCACCATCTAATTTGCATAAACCGTATCGCGCCAAACGCACTCTAGTATGCAAATCGCACTATTGATTAAAAACCTCCCGAGATACCGCTACTACTCGTCATAATTACCATCCAGATCTATAATACGATAGCGAGACCTACAGTAATAATACGATACGACGGATCCGTGAGAATTTTCGGCAGATGTACAATTCTTGATGGCACGACGAGTGAGCGCTTAAGTTTTTTTCGTCTTCTCTTTAATAATACGGCGTTCGCCTCAGTATCGAGGTCTGACTCATCGCCATTGTGTATGCACGTGTACATCTCGGACGTTCGGGTTAGAAAGGAGTTTTTGCAACCCCTTATTTTAGATTCCGCAACTCTTGCAAAATTTGGGTTAATTTTTTTCCTGCTTCCAATTTCGAATGGAATTCGGACACGTGCAAAATTGTACTTCGGAGTTGGAATGATTTTTTTTTTGTGTTAGTTCCTAGAACACACGCGCGTTACAAGTTTTTGTTTGTATGAAATATTTTCATATTGTTTCATTTATTCGTATTCAAGTCAAGAAAAAAAACTGCGGAAATCTATGGACAAATAAGAAATAAGGATGAAAATATTTCCTTCTTGATATCTATTCATATGAATTGTTACTAAATATATCCATTCTATTATTAATTATATTCTTTATTCCAGTCAATTAAACCTTATAGTCGCAACTTTTTATGGCATTTTATAAATTATGCTTCCAGTTTTCTTGATCAACAGTTTAGCTTATCTTATGTAGAATATAATCCAGCTTCGCTAACACTACCTGCCAATAATTATGATGATCCACGGTTAATTGAATTAACCATCCATTAAATGGATTTTACATTTCCAATTAAAGTGCCGTTAGTCTATAGTACGACGATATCATTTACCTACCATACATTTTACGAAGTAACATTTACCTCACCTACATTAATTACATTTACCTACTGGTACAATTTATCAATTACAGTGTTGGTAATTGATGGTCCTTCGTAAATCGACGTTTTATCCGTATTGAGGGATTTATTATTCTCATTACATAAGATAAAAGTTTTCATATGTTTGTGCTACTTTCAGATGAATTGGTACTCATCATCATTTCTAAATATTTTTTTTTATTAAATCCAAATCTTTAGTTTTTATTTACAGCATTTTGTGTGAAAGACGGGACTGACATGACTCAAACTCCCAAAAACAATAAAGAATTTAAAAATCCAAATTAGTGGCTGATAAACGTTTTGTTTAAGCGATTGAACATTTTTTTAATATGCTTTAGGTATAGTGTTTTTAACCCGGGCGCGTTATCTAGCGGGTTAATTCTTATAAGATATTCCTACTAGGCGGTGTATGGCTTGACCTCCGCAGAGGTTAAATAATGCAACGGAGCTCCATTTCAGCCTTATCTATCAATTTCTGATATTTCATTTTAGCTCTAGCATTTCTCTTAATGGCTTTCAATAAGTCGTCATTAGGATCTTGGTTGTGGTTTCTATTTTTCAACTGTTTTCGACCATCAAACAAGTGAAGGCTCTCAAACTCTTCCGGTTGTTCTAATTTAGGTATTTAGCGTCTACTTGCTGCCCACATCTTTCTCTTCATCTCTTCTCACCTTTTTGCTGTCACCTCCCATTTTTTGTAGATCTTTGCTTTCTACTGGTGTCTTCTGGATTGGAAAGAAAATGGGGAAGCTCATGGGTACAAGAAAATCATAACCAATCGCAAGCCTCACGTGTCGTGTCAATTAATTACCGTCTGTACACCTGTGTAACATTGTAGTGTTTAGTTACTGTACGGTGATATCATCGGAGCTATTTGCCCAGATGATGGTGATCGTGTCAATAGGTATTTGCGTAAGCAGTGAGCTAGCATCATTAAGGCTAGATTTTTTATATTAATCAATAGTATTTTAGCAGACTCGAAGGCGATGAATTTAGGCTAAAGGAGGCTTTATTTGCGTTGTAAAAATATGGAGCAGTACAGTGGACTAAAAAAAAGGAGGATAGTTTTTTTAAGTTATGGGTCGCGTAAAACGCTTTCTTTCTACAGAAATGGCATCTCATCGTCTAACACAAGCAGAATTTTTGTAAGGTAGCACGAATTAAAAATTTAATTCGTGCTACCTTGGATCTAACAATTAGTAATAGGTGATTAAAATTTTACGACAGTAAAAAATATGTTTGAAAATGTTTACTATAACAATTACATGTCTCTTGGTTATGGTTATATGTTATATCGAGGTTCGCCGAGTTTAACTGTCATGCCTTTGTCTCTTTTTGACTTTGACGAGCTGCCAACTGTCACAAGTCGACTGACCTTTAGGTACAAGCAATAAAAAAGTAAATCCCTTTGACTGTAACAGAAGTGCACCAATATAAGTAATTTTAAGTAGGTACATAAACTTCGAAACTTGTTTAAAATGTCAAAATTTTAATGTAAGAAAAAATTTTAGAATTGTGTACTTTTCACAAAATGCTCTCTCCTTAACAAGATATCACCGAATAAACGACGTGAGTCAGCGCCGGTCTCATTCTATAAACAACTGATAAAATTCATTATCTCGCTCGGTCAACTTCAGAAATGTTTCGCTGTTGATTGTTTTCAATTTGTTTTTTAATTAGTTGAATACGGAAATTACAAAATGTTTTACCATGTATTATTATACATTTCAGCCATATTTGGTATTAAGAAACTAATATTTTGAGTTTTGTGAAATCTGCCAACCTTAAATCTAGGTAGAGGCAACATTTTAATTTTGTCAATGTCTCAAATAAAATATTTTAGATTTAAAATGTATTAGTTACAAAGTTACAAATCCTAGAATTTAGATTGTAAGGCATTACAGTTAACTTAGGTTAGTACTATATTATTTACGGGGCATAGTAAAAAATAACCATGTTTTCTTGACTTCATTTTAAAGCTCCTGAAGTAAATGATGATTTTTTAACAAAATTATAAATTTTAGCACATTTTAAAAACACTTTCACACTTTTTTCACTTATATATTAACTCTTCACTATATATTTATAGTTTATCAATATCACAGATTATAGAGATATACATAGATATACTTTCACTGAAAAACTTTTCTTCACCTTTCATTTTGGCAATAAATATTTGTGTTGACTTTGAACATGATACTTCCTGTTGCACGTCTCAAAAATAACTGAACTCAATTTACTCCCAGTGCAAAATTTATACAAAATCACCCCCCAAAATACTAGTGATTCTCACCTTTCCCACGGGGTTTGCATTATTACCTTTGACCTGGTATTGTCTGCGTTACTATTGTCTTGCAAATACTTCCGCAACATTTCGCTTCCCCCTGTCTTTACTATCGTCGTTAGTTCAAGGAAGCTCCGCTAGATGGCGTTACGCTGTGCAAGCTTTTGGCGATAGTTTGTAGTTTTTATAATTAAAAAAGTTTTAGGTAAATTTATTATAAAATGTAAAATAAATATATTCAATGTTAATTTTGTTTTCCTAATTTCATATTTTGTTTATCGTTCTTGTGATTTTAAACTTGTATATAATCAACTATCAGCTTATGTTAACGTAGATGATGCTGTAAAAACAAACTCTTATTTCTATTAAATTTTCATTCAATAGATAGGTATATAATTATAATAGTACTATTATGAGTCATCATCATCATGATGATGATGATGATGACTCATAATCATAATACTTACTATACAGGACGTCCCACAGCCATGCCTCATGGAAGGAAAGTACCTTAAATATTGTGTTATCTTTTTTTCCAATTTGGCGGGTTCGATTATTCGAAATTGTTGAAATGCAGTTTAAATTGTTATTAAAGTCAAAATAATATTAATTATGTCTTCTTGTAGGTAAAATTTTCTATCTACAATATTTAATGTACTTTTCCTCCATGTGGCATATAGGACGCCCTGTATATTATACAAGTTTAAACTCACATGAATAATAAATACAATATTGACTTAAGATGATATCATCGCATACAGTATTAGGTAAAGAAATGGCGTAGGTGTAGGTTTGACGCGTGTATCGCACGCGACTACAATGGTATGCCGGCCTTATGTTATAATACTTATAATAGCGGTAAATACCAATAGACGTTGGAACAAACATTTTCCTTTACAAAAGTAATCACATTTCTAGTGCTGTAGAAAATATTAAACAAGAAAGGAGGTTGTCATTATTAAAAGAAAAGTATCTATGTAAAGCAGCTCTACGAAAAACCATGAGCATAACCTTAAAAATAGTTATTTTCAGATTTAGAAAAGAGTTCCTTTACTAACTCAGTGTACCTCTTCAGGATAACCATGAGCATAACCTTAAAAATAGTTATTTTCAGATTTAGAAAAGAGTTCCTTTACTAACTCAGTGTACCTCTTCAGGATTCAAAAACAAAAGAGGAATTACAGGGCCGTGAAATAAAAGAGATGAGTAATAAAAGAAAAAGCAATCAAATTTTCATAAAATTTTTAACCTTTAAAATATTACATAAATTTTCGTATAATTTATTGCAATGATGACACTTTCTAGCCGTGGAAAAAGACTTTAGAAAATTGAGGAATAGAAAAGAAAAATCTATATAAAAAACGGCTCTACGCAAATTAAAAAACGTACAAACATGTTCTAGATTTAAAAAAATACATCAATTTCGTTAATTGGCAATCATGACACGGTCCCAGGAGAAGGGCCGGTGCGGAGCCGTGGGAAACACGACAGTTGCGCGCGCCACCTGCCCCCCGCGCTAAAAAACATGCATTCGAAAATTCAAATTTGGATTCGCTCGACCTTGGTATTTTGCTTTTTTAAGATCCTTTTGGGTATGATGTGTGTGATTTTCGGGTTAGAGTTTTATGTTACAAATAAAGTTTACTTGAGTGTTAGTTAATCCGCATAAGGGCTAGGTAATTATGTATACTTTGTTATAAGAAAACTATCAAGATAGATTCTTAAAATTCACTAGGTACCTACATGCTTTTTATTTTGCGATTCTTGAAGGACATCTTATTTGGCTGAGAAGTATTATTTATGGTAGGTTGTAAAGGACTTTTCGAGTGACTACTAATCTAAAATTATAAATAGGTACCTATATTTTAATTCGTCGTTAAAATTAATGCTTATATTTCGAGAATATTAATAAAAACCGGTAAATCGTCCGTTCCTTATCTCACGTCCATAGATCCGCTAAGACGAGTATTTTTTGTCACGCGTCACCGTTGTTCGGGTAAGCGCGAGCCACATGTCGCGTGGATCGTGGGAAAAGATCCGGCAGAACGCAATGTGTGCCGTAGCCTCAACTGTCATCGACAACGATACACACGCGCTCCAAATACGAATTTCCAGCCTTGATATAGAGTCTAAATTTGAATTTTATCCTTCACGCACAAAATTCAAACAAAATTGAAACTTATGGTTTGAGAATAGAGTTTGGAATGAATGAAATGAAAGTAGATGAGCTTTTATACACATGCCCCTCATTGATTGACTGTGTAACATTATGATTACTCAGACGCCAAGTACGCGTGTAAATATTGTTTACGCTATTTTGTTTATTGTTAATTAGTTTGGAGCTGATAACTTTCTCATGAGAAATAGAGTTTTTGATAGTTTTATTCGAGACAGATATATACTCCCTGATTTCCAGGCTTTTGTGTAAAGCTTGAAGTCATAGTCCACAAACATTCTATCAATCGTCATAGGAGTAATAACCCTGTATGGTTTTTATGAGACTAAAAATAAAAGTCGTTCCTCCTCGCTTGTCACACAAATATCACCTTTTATAGCAAAAAAAAGAATAAGATCGAGGGGGAAGAATCGAGCAACTGGCGCGAGCGATCGTGGGAACGCGACCAGTTTTCAAATACGGAACGCCTTAGAAAAGGTGCAATTCTTTTTTTGTCATGTTTTTATATCTGTAATACTGGCCATACGTGTATTATAGGAATGGAATGGATTTTGAAATTGGAACCCTTCAAATGTTTTGGATGCGACGATAAGTTTAACAAAAAAGTTTTAATGCAGTTTGGTTTTTGAATGTTTTTAGGCGTTATTATCAGTTGCACACAAAACGATTTCTTATAACAAGATAACTGTGAGAAACGTTGTATAGTAAAAATACAGTTTCTTATGAAATACCATTACC
The DNA here is from genome assembly GCA_963931895.1 of Eupithecia pulchellata. Classification (NCBI taxonomy): domain Eukaryota; kingdom Metazoa; phylum Arthropoda; class Insecta; order Lepidoptera; family Geometridae; genus Eupithecia; species Eupithecia pulchellata. The sequence goes on along the minus strand of OZ007540.1, from coordinate 8,072,560 downwards.
GATTGTACATTATAATATAAGGCTGTTTGGCATCAAACTAAGTGGTTGTATCTATGTTAGGAGTAATTTAGAAAAAAAGGTAATCAAAAGATCATAGTCAAAGTGCATTTTCTCCCAATGCTAAAAAACATCAAGGAAGAAAATAAAAAACATACTGACCCTTATGCAAAATTTTACATCCTTATTAGTAAACTACCTAAGCAGTAGGCATCTAAGATCCACATTAGTAACACCCCAACAGAGCCAAACCCCAAAACGTGCCATGAACCCAGTGACGTCAATCAACTCACTTTCATAATCAATTCCACACTTAACCCTAGAAACGCATCTGCCTCGACAAAAGGAGACTCCCGCATGGGGCACGTAAGTATTTTTTCTTGACCTCGATCGGCCTTTATGCCCGAGGGGCGAACCGTGGGAAAGATCTTGCACAATCCCCGTTCCTTGGCCATATGCGACAGAAAAAAGTGCAATTATTTATTCCCCCTCGAAGAAAAGGGGAGTTGTGAGAACGTGACCTAACAATGCGCTTCCTGGCTTACGATATCACCATCTTACCATCGCTTATACACGATTTTAATCTTTAAAGCTGTATGTTGAAACACTATTTTGCCCTACAGCGAAATATAGCGTTTTTACGAAATAGTAACATGCATTCCTGCTCTCTAAAACCAACCCTGTTCCTTCCAAGCTAGGTTATATTTTCGTTGGATATATTTCCTTGTTGTGTTCTTTTAAATAGAATTATGGATAGTTTCTTTAGTATGAATAATGCTCGTGCATGAATGGCATTACGCGTGACCTTTGAGATCATCGATTGTATGAAAATGATAATCGATCATGCTCCGTTTATTCGATTCTTTTGATGAAACTCGCGTAGGAAGTGCATTGTAGTTACTTTGTACTGTTACAATGTTTTATAGGCGATCATTACCAAGGTATTTGATGAGAGAGTTATTTTTGCAGTTTAATGAGCGATATCTGATGCAAATGTAGAGATAGTCTCAACTTTTCCCACGTAATAAAATTTTCAAGGCGGCAGAAAAAGAACTTGTAGATTGTCTGATTGGTTATGCATGCATTCAAACGTTAAGGCGTAAGCATACGTTTACAGCTATTAATAGTTAAATGTACTGGAAATTTAAAGTACCCACTTAGGTACTTATGTATAATCGGAGTGTCTACATAAAAAGTAGGATTTTTATTTTATTTTTTAGATGGACTCGAATCTTTGAGTGGAACAACCAATCACGACAGCAAGCGTTTTTAGCTTTAAGTAAAGTATAGTAAAAATTCCTTTTTTTTATCAAATAGTTACAATAAATATGGCCAACACTCAGCGGAAAGCAAAATATTTAGTAGCACTCATTGCGACTTATTCAAAAAATAAAACCCCGTAAAGTTTAATTTTTCATTCCGTTAGCAACACATTTTCATAACAGTTTTGCACAAACAAAAAATCCATTTAGTGCCTGTCTCTCGAGTTTCTATGTTAACCATCTAAGTACCTCTAACGAATTTTTTGAAGGTTAGTTCATAAATCGCTACCGCCTATGCCTTGTTCCCAACAAGCATAGCGTCACGTAGATGCCGCACGCGGACAGGGTCGCACGCGCTGACAATGTCATTTACTTGTTGACAATTTGTTCTCGTAAAGTGATAAAAGTCGTGTGACCAAGGCATTAAGGCTCCGTTGACTGATGAATATCCCATACAAACGTAGTACCAAAAATATTTATAATATCAGCATAATATTAACCATGATCTTTTAATTGTATTAAAACTGCCATATATTTTTAAGTACATTTCTGATATGAAATTTTATCAAATTGCATTTTTACATCAAAGAAGACATTCTTAGTATTTGTGTTGATAAAGTATTTTTTAAAAGGCTTGTGGCAGAAACCTACAAATACTACTCCTATAATTCTTTACTAATTCGACTGTTAAAATGTGAATTTCCATTCAATGAACCTGTAAAACTCATTCTTCAAATAAGCAAAGTATATTATATTGCTACGAAAGATACAAATAATTCTTTTTTTTTTAATAAGACTTAAAATGATATAGACATTAATTTGTGTTTTGACTTAATTGAAAAAGTTGTGGCCAAACCACTTGTGTCTAATTTAAAGCAGTATCTACCTACTTATTTTTAAGTGATTTAAATAAAAGTTTCCAAAATTTTATAAAACCAAGTATAATTAATGAATAAAACCCTTGAAAATAAAGTTTTTTTAACTTATGCGACCTGAAAACATAATATCATATTGGCGCTTCTTGTATAGTGGAAAATAAAATACCTGTGAATATTTATATATTGTTAGAAATACCAGTGCTTATCAACATCAAAGTAAACAAGTCCTCAGACGATAAATCGCTCCCGCTCATGACTTAAGCCCTACAGTCGCACGCGCAGCCCATAGCGTACGGGGTCACGCGCGCCGCAATGTCGAGTGTGCGAACGCACTAACAGTCAATTGCAGTCAACAACATTAAAGTGCATTAAAAAAAGGTCGGTTGGAGTCAATTGCAACAGTACAGTCCTTATACGCGTACTGACCTCTTCCGGGATGAAAATGTACTTTGTAATGAGAAAGTTAAAAGTTTATTAAAGGCGTTTATTATAGAGTCTATAGAGTCAAAGTTAGTTCAAAGTTATAGAGTCTATAGAGTTAAAGTTTTTATTGGTTTTGATTGCAATCTTTTCCTTAAAAGCTTTCAAGTTGCATTCTCTTTTCGAAATAGATTTCAGACTTTCCTTAATAACTTAACTTTGTACTGTAATAAGTTCCTACTGGTCTTTCTCGAAGAATAATCAAGTTACGCCAGTTCAGCACCAATTGCGCAAGTTAAACCAGCCATCAGCTAAAGACGATAATAACCGCGCCAGTCGCCACCAATTTATTCCATTGTAACCACGATCATTGTCGATCGCCTTGCGAAACAACACAGTAGCGGCACAATAAATCAACATCTCCATTACAATTATATTCTTACTCCTCTGTCCCTTTCACGCTTCGAAATTCGAACTCTCTCAAATGATTGTTCGTTCTTATTTTTACTGTCGCGCGTCTTGTTGTTTTCTTACTTTCCATTCTCTTCATTCTTTAGAGTTGTGTATGTTGTAGCTCGCTCGCTCTCGTTGCGGTCTTGGTAGCTCGTCGAGCACGTGTCATGTTAAGAGCAGAGCGTTCCCACGGTCGCGAGGTTCCCTCCCGCCCCACTCCCCGCCCCTTCCCCACGCGCGTGATTCGACTCCGGACACTCGTGCCAATACAATAAACTGCCCGCACAGCTTGCAAACGCTATTTGAGAATAAAGCGATGAAAGTGGCGGAAATGGTTTTGAACCTACTGCCCGCTTGAGTAATGGGAAGCGATTATTTGCATCAAGTAAGTGCGATTTGGTTGCTGTAGTGAGTTTCGATCTTGCAATGCCTACTAAGATATGGAATACAAAATCGTAAGATCGTGATCTTTAAAACCTGAAAGAAATAACTAATTATGCATTTTTTGTTTTAAAAATGCATAATTTATAGCGGAATTCATCTAAGGTAGCCGGAGCATTATAAAACTTTCTCTGCGCGAAAGTTTTGGACCCGAAAATGATTTTTGCACTATGACGTGTCGAGGTCAAAAACATCCGAAATAAGAATCAGATATTTCAAGCGAACCGATGAAGAGTGGCTTCATAGTGACCCTGGATATTTCAGACGTGAAATCTTATCCTACATATTAAGTGAAAGGACAGATACGTTGAGGAGTAAATTGAACTCTTTTTCGACGCTTCAAAAGGTGATCAGGTTTGCGTAACAGATGAACTGCAACTCAAGAAAGCATTGGTTTAGGGTTGCCTGTCACCAAAATTATATTACTGAAAATTCCTCAAATATATATGTGTTCAGTGCATGCAGCTAGATAATAAGAGTAATGGAGCATTACATATAAGAAGTTGAAGCACCTAGTTCTAAATTCAGAATGTTACAAACATTTACTAAGGGATTGTATTGTAACCCTTAAATTGATTCGAATATTCAATTCTGTAGTTTTTGTATGAAGCTGTTATCGTACAAAGCAGTATTTATTGTAATTTTTAACATCAGTTTCAGACCACAGTGGAATTTGGTGGGTTTTACGTTATGGGCTCTTATGGGCTTTAAGTTTTTTCTGCTTATAACTAGCGGTCCTCCCCGGCTGTGCACGGGTATTTAACAAAAAAATATTTTTTCATGGGGATCCCTCACTTTTTGAAAATATTTTATAGCCTATGTTCATCAAGGAAAATTTAGGATTGTAATGATGAAAAAATATTCAAATCGGCCCAGGAGTTTTGGAGCTTATTCAAATCAAACAAACAATCAAATCTTTCCTCTTTATAATATTAGTATAGATTAGTTACAACACCCCTACAATTAACAAGCTTACAATGAAATCATTACAGACTTTGTAGAACCTGCTAGATAAGGCGTCAGCACAATTAAATTAATTAACAAGTGCTTGCGCAAAAAGAGGTTTGTCCACATGTCTCGTGAAGATAAATATGCAGATTATTTATAAGGTTCTGTCTGAATTGGTTTCAAAATTATCAACATTATTAATGTAGAAAATTGTGAACGGCTTGCATTCAAATTTGTTGAATGTCTTATGCAAAATAAATTAGCAAATTGTTTTGACCTGTAGAAAAATGAACTAAAACAGAATCATTAAAGTCTGATTTATGATCATGCATAATATTTGCGACTGTCTAGACGAAGTTTTTTTTAATTGGTCTTTACTCCGATAAACGTCTTATTAACATAACGAGCGACCCGCTCCGGCTTCGCACGGGTCTAATACTGAAACAAAAACATTCCTCTTGAATCACTCTATGTATAATAAAAAACCGCATCAAAATCCGTTGCGTATTTTTAAAAATACATAGGGACAAACAGACAGACAGTGGGCAGCGACTTTGTTTTAACTATAGTAATATTACTGTAGTATATGTAGTAATACCTAATTATTCAGAATCTGCTGAAGAGATAAACTAAAGAGAATAAACTAAAACAGAATCGTAAAGTCTGATTTAGGTTAGGATCATGCATAATATTTGCGACTGGCTAGACGAAGTTTTTTTTATTGGTCTTAGCTCCGATAAACGCATAATATGCAGAACCTGCTGAAGAGATAAAAAAAAAACAATGTGAAATCTTCCAAGAATTCCGCCAGCACCGAACAAATGATGCAAAACAACGCGGAAGGGTATAAAAAATACCTCCTTGGTCGACCTTTGGCACGCCATGTGGTGACATGTGGCAATCTCAGCAGACCCCAGTCTGGGGCCTACTCATATTACAGACGGACACATGGCGACCAACAGACCACACTAGGATTACAGCTAAGGGCAAAAAGCACCCATTGAGGGTCTAGAACCATTGGGCTGCAGAACCTGACCTCACGCCGAGATTCAGCGCAAAAAATCATATTCTAATTTAAATGGCGCCACAGACATTTTGAGTCTGCACATGCAAATGAAGACGAAAATCAGGTAATTGCTAAGCGTGGGAAAAGAATCTTGTCGAATTCATAATTAGGACGTACCAGATTAAACTAAATTGTGGAAATTGTGTAGGTACACCTACCCAAAGTTATGTTTCAAGGAATAACATGACAAATGGTGAGAATGTGCAAAATCCCATGAATCACATATGTTTGGCCTAGTAAGACTTCACGAATTAATTGGATACAACGAAGAGACGAGAACTGAAGATATACTCATTTCTGGGAATTTTTTGGTCTCAATAGAGCTCCCCTTGGTGTCGATACTCTTGGTCCGTGGAGTACTAAGGTGCTCCAGATTTTTTATAAATTACCTTTGCGTCAGGTTCAAGCGATATATAGCTGGTAAGTTTCTGGCGCAGCGTATCAGCATATCGGCATGGTCAGCATGGATCAGTTGAAGTACTTGTTGATTGTTTTCAACAGTCTGCAGTTAGCTCAATTGTTTCAATTATAAATACAAGTTCCAATTGGTTCTGTTATTTAATTGTAGTTTTCTTGAATGAAGGTTTTCCTATTAAAACTAAAAGACAAAATAACAAACATAACCAAAAAACAGAATTAATCTTTCCTACCAGAACTTTGTATGCGCACTTATATAATTTGAAAACTTTATTAGTTCATGCCTGTATTCATATTTGATACCGCAGATTTCACATGCACAATGATTACAGTTATCTGCTAAAATCTGTCAACCTAACCTGCAGTTAACTTCTCAAATTACTGAATCTAAAGCTTTCATCCCTCAAGTGACATGTGTTTAAAAAATGCGTAACGCAAATCTGAAAAACAACATATGGCGTTACGGTAAAACAAAGCCGTTACTCAAACCCTTCAGCGAAGAAAACAAAGTATAGGATGACGTAACACAAGTCGCAAAAATCAGAAACACGAGTCCATCCGGCCCTCAGCGATTTAATAGAGTGACCCACACGATGGACAATCAACAAACATTTAAGACTACACTCTAAATCTTAAGATATAAGGTTGAAGATAAATTTCGCGATGGTTTGAACAATATTATTGTTAAACCAGCTATACAATCGCTCATTGGTTTGAACGAAACCAAATTGCGAACATCCGGGGTGTCTATTCAGTGGCTATTTTACAATATCTCCGCTATTGATAGAACCGTAACTAGAAAATTACATCGTCTTTTGGAAATCTAGGAAGTTTGGCTGGATGGAGTGTAATATGATATTTTGTTGTCAGTTTTGTTGTACTCCTTTGAATGCCTGCTTTTGATGACGATGATTGAAGATGTCATTCTCTAGAAATCTCACTTAACCGTTTTGGTCTTGTCATTATTCTACACTAACTTTTGCCTGCGACTTTACATGTTTTTGAAGGTTAAAGTAAGCTTGTTGATCCAGGTTAAGAGCTAATCTAATCTAATCAAAATTTGAGCTCGATCGTATATATGTAGTTAGTTTCGGCGTCAAGACGGAACAAACATACAAACATTCGCAGGTACTAACAATAAGTATTGATGTCCTGTTAATATAAACAAGAAGACTTTTCTCAGTGAGACGAAATAAACTAACAAAAAAAAACATGGTCCAGTGGTATAGGAGAATACAAGTGGTATAGAATGAACCGACTATTTGTTAACCCGCAAGGCCGCTCGTAGGGCATTTGTGTGTAAACAACACTTGTGTCTATAGGCGTACAAATCTTGACTTGACTTGATTTTTTCGATATTGATTAGGCAAGTCAAATTGTTACAGACAAAGTGACGTTGACATTGACAACTTTGTTATTTTCATAAACCTCTCTAGATGGCGTTAGCAAATTAAGCATATTCTTCTTATTCCTTATTTATTTTATTTATAACTATGCAATTCTATCTTTACGGGCACCCAATGCAATACCGTTTGTATATACCAATACCCAATGATTAGCTACCTTAAATTCTAGTCTTATATTATTATTGTAATATCATTATAAAATAAAATGAAAAAATAATGATATACAATAACACAGATGCATTGGTCATGACTCATGCAGATTAAGCTCAAAGTACTAATATGATTATGAACTACGATAAAATTCTAAATCCTAACTTTGTACTTAAAACTTATTTCAGCCCTGACTACAATACATACCTACTATTCTGAAAATTTCAGTATCCAATGCCATATACAATATTTAGGAATTGAAACTAAAGTTTCTGATAAAGCTACTTTTTCAACTTACACGAAACACAAAAAACCTACACGATTGTCGATTCTCCCGATCCTTATACGAAGAATCCATTTTGAGTTTTTATAATTAGTTATTATCTACCTCGCTTAATTAATCCTGACATTTTATTGATGTGGAACTTGGAACGGATTCTTAATTTAAATTTAAAAATTATAAAACAAAATTGCCACAAAGAGGATGTCATTATGCCGTAATGAGCGCCCAAAAAGTTCGGGTGCCTTATTCAATGGACCCAAATTAAGCAATCAGGCTTACTTTTAAGAACTTGAAACTTTTTTTAGT